>JBAIZL010000004.1:434666-503889 GCA_036971475.1 Prosapia bicincta | reverse complement strand
AATAAAGTATCGCGCAGCTATAGTAGTAGTAATAAAGTATCGCGCAGCTATAGTATTAGTAATAAAGTATCGCGCAGCTATTAGTCACTTAGTAATAAAGTATCGCGCAGCTATAGTATTAGTAATAAAGTATCGCGCAGCTATAGTATTAGTAATAAGTATCGCGCAGCTATAGTATTAGTAATAAAGTATCGCGCAGCTATAGTATTAGTAATAAAGTATCGCGCAGCTATAGTATTAGTAATAAAGTATCGCGCAGCTATAGTATTAGTAATAAAGTATCGCGCAGCTATATATTAGTAATAAAGTATCGCGCAGCTATAGTATTAGTAATAAAGTATCGCGCAGCTATAGTATTAGTAATAAAGTATCGCGCAGCTATAGTATTAGTAATAAAGTATCGCGCAGCTATAGCATTAGTAATAAAGCATCGCGCAGCTATAGCATTAGTAATAAAGTATCGCGCAGCTATAGTATTAGTAATAAAGTATCGCGCAGCTATAGTATTAGTAATAAAGTATCGCGCAGCTATAGTATTAGTAATAAAGTATCGCGCAGCTATAGTACTAGTAATAAAGTATCGCGCAGCTATAGTATTAGTAATAAAGTATCGCGCAGCTATAGTATTAGTAATAAAGTATCGCGCAGCTATAGTATTAGTAATAAAGTATCGCGCAGCTATAGTATTAGTAATAAAGTATCGCGCAGCTATAGTATTAGTAATAAAGTATCGCGCAGCTATAGTATTAGTAATAAAGTATCGCGCAGCTATAGTACTAGTAATAAAGTATCGCGCAGCTATAGTATTAGTAATAAAGTATCGCGCAGCTATAGTATTAGTAATAAAGTATCGCGCAGCTATAGTATTAGTAATAAAGTATCGCGCAGCTATAGTATTAGTAATAAAGTATCGCGCAGCTATAGTACTAGTAATAAAGTATCGCGCAGCTATAGTATTAGTAATAAAGTATCGCGCAGCTATAGTATTAGTAATAAAGTATCGCGCAGCTATAGTATTAGTAATAAAGTATCGCGCAGCTATAGTACTAGTAATAAAGTATCGCGCAGCTATAGTATTAGTAATAAAGTATCGCGCAGCTATAGCATTAGTAATAAAGCATCGCGCAGCTATAGCATTAGTAATAAAGTATCGCGCAGCTATAGTATTAGTAATAAAGTATCGCGCAGCTATAGTATTAGTAATAAAGTATCGCGCAGCTATAGTACTAGTAATAAAGTATCGCGCAGCTATAGTATTAGTAATAAAGTATCGCGCAGCTATAGTATTAGTAATAAAGTATCGCGCAGCTATAGTATTAGTAATAAAGTATCGCGCAGCTATAGTATTAGTAATAAAGTATCGCGCAGCTATAGTACTAGTAATAAAGTATCGCGCAGCTATAGTATTAGTAATAAAGTATCGCGCAGCTATAGTATTAGTAATAAAGTATCGCGCAGCTATAGTATTAGTAATAAAGTATCGCGCAGCTATAGTACTAGTAATAAAGTATCGCGCAGCTATAGTATTAGTAATAAAGTATCGCGCAGCTATAGCATTAGTAATAAAGCATCGCGCAGCTATAGCATTAGTAATAAAGTATCGCGCAGCTATAGTATTAGTAATAAAGTATCGCGCAGCTATAGTATTAGTAATAAAGTATCGCGCAGCTATAGTATTAGTAATAAAGTATCGCGCAGCTATAGCATTAGTAATAAAGTATCGCGCAGCTATAGTATTAGTAATAAAGTATCGCGCAGCTATAGTATTAGTAATAAAGTATCGCGCAGCTATAGCATTAGTAATAAAGTATCGCGCAGCTATAGTATTAGTAATAAAGTATCGCGCAGCTATAGTATTAGTAATAAAGTATCGCGCAGCTATAGCATTAGTAATAAAGTATCGCGCAGCTATAGTATTAGTAATAAAGTATCGCGCAGCTATAGTATTAGTAATAAAGTATCGCGCAGCTATAGTATTAGTAATAAAGTATCGCGCAGCTATAGTATTAGTAATAAAGTATCGCGCAGCTATAGCATTAGTAATAAAGTATCGCGCAGCTATAGTATTAGTAATAAAGTATCGCGCAGCTATAGTATTAGTAATAAAGTATCGCGCAGCTATAGTATTAGTAATAAAGTATCGCGCAGCTATAGTATTAGTAATAAAGTATCGCGCAGCTATAGCATTAGTAATAAAGTATCGCGCAGCTATAGTATTAGTAATAAAGTATCGCGCAGCTATAGTATTAGTAATAAAGTATCGCGCAGCTATAGTATTAGTAATAAAGTATCGCGCAGCTATAGTATTAGTAATAAAGTATCGCGCAGCTATAGCATTAGTAATAAAGTATCGCGCAGCTATAGTATTAGTAATAAAGTATCGCGCAGCTATAGTATTAGTAATAAAGTATCGCGCAGCTATAGTATTAGTAATAAAGTATCGCGCAGCTATAGTATTAGTAATAAAGTATCGCGCAGCTATAGTATTAGTAATAAAGTATCGCGCAGCTATAGTATTAGTAATAAAGTATCGCGCAGCTATAGTATTAGTAATAAAGTATCGCGCAGCTATAGTATTAGTAATAAAGTATCGCGCAGCTATAGTATTAGTAATAAAGTATCGCGCAGCTATAGTATTAGTAATAAAGTATCGCGCAGCTATAGTATTAGTAATAAAGTATCGCGCAGCTATAGCATTAGTAATAAAGTATCGCGCAGCTATAGTATTAGTAATAAAGTATCGCGCAGCTATAGTATTAGTAATAAAGTATCGCGCAGCTATAGTATTAGTAATAAAGTATCGCGCAGCTATAGCATTAGTAATAAAGTATCGCGCAGCTATAGTATTAGTAATAAAGTATCGCGCAGCTATAGTATTAGTAATAAAGTATCGCGCAGCTATAGCATTAGTAATAAAGTATCGCGCAGCTATAGTATTAGTAATAAAGTATCGCGCAGCTATAGTATTAGTAATAAAGTATCGCGCAGCTATAGCATTAGTAATAAAGTATCGCGCAGCTATAGTATTAGTAATAATGTATCGCGCAGCTATAGTATTAGTAATAAAGTATCGCGCAGCTATAGTATTAGTAATAAAGTATCGCGCAGCTATAGTATTAGTAATAAAGTATCGCGCAGCTATAGTATTAGTAATAAAGTATCGCGCAGCTATAGTATTAGTAATAATGTATCGCGCAGCTATAGTATTAGTAATAAAGTATCGCGCAGCTATAGTATTAGTAATAAAGTATCGCGCAGCTATAGTATTAGTAATAATGTATCGCGCAGCTATAGTATTAGTAATAAAGTATCGCGCAGCTATAGTATTAGTAATAAAGTATCGCGCAGCTATAGTATTAGTAATAATGTATCGCGCAGCTATAGTATTAGTAATAAAGTATCGCGCAGCTATAGTATTAGTAATAAAGTATCGCGCAGCTATAGTATTAGTAATAAAGTATCGCGCAGCTATAGTATTAGTAATAAAGTATCGCGCAGCTATAGTATTAGTAATAAAGTATCGCGCAGCTATAGCATTAGTAATAAAGTATCGCGCAGCTATAGTATTAGTAATAAAGTATCGCGCAGCTATAGTATTAGTAATAAAGTATCGCGCAGCTATAGCATTAGTAATAAAGTATCGCGCAGCTATAGTATTAGTAATAAAGTATCGCGCAGCTATAGCATTAGTAATAAAGTATCGCGCAGCTATAGTATTAGTAATAAAGTATCGCGCAGCTATAGTATTAGTAATAAAGTATCGCGCAGCTATAGTATTAGTAATAAAGTATCGCGCAGCTATAGTATTAGTAATAATGTATTGCGCAGCTATAGTATTAGTAATAAAGTATCGCGCAGCTATAGTATTAGTAATAAAGTATCGCGCAGCTATAGTATTAGTAATAAAGTATCGCGCAGCTATAGTATTAGTAATAAAGTATCGCGCAGCTATAGTATTAGTAATAAAGTATCGCGCAGCTATAGTATTAGTAATAAAGTATCGCGCAGCTATAGTATTAGTAATAAAGTATCGCGCAGCTATAGTATTAGTAATAAAGTATCGCGCAGCTATAGTATTAGTAATAATGTATCGCGCAGCTATAGTATTAGTAATAAAGTATCGCGCAGCTATAGTATTAGTAATAATGTATCGCGCAGCTATAGTATTAGTAATAAAGTATCGCGCAGCTATAGTATTAGTAATAATGTATCGCGCAGCTATAGTATTAGTAATAAAGTATCGCGCAGCTATAGTATTAGTAATAAAGTATCGCGCAGCTATAGTATTAGTAATAATGTATCGCGCAGCTATAGTATTAGTAATAAAGTATCGCGCAGCTATAGTATTAGTAATAATGTATCGCGCAGCTATAGTATTAGTAATAAAGTATCGCGCAGCTATAGTATTAGTAATAAAGTATCGCGCAGCTATAGTATTAGTAATAATGTATCGCGCAGCTATAGTATTAGTAATAAAGTATCGCGCAGCTATAGTATTAGTAATAAAGTATCGCGCAGCTATAGTATTAGTAATAAAGCCGACAGTCATTAATGGCATCTAACGATGCAAGTAAGGTGCTACAAGTTACCAATACGAGACCAGCAAAAGGATACAAAAATTGGCACAACACAATCATAAGGGAGGGGATTTTCCATTATTCTTCCTCTTCAGTACCGGGACTGTTTTGCACTTTTAGGGTAGAATAACTACTCCGCCCACTTAGGACATGACCTCCCTCCCTGGTAGAGGACGTAGGGTCACCTACCTCAAGGAGCCTACTCTCTGAAGGGGTGGAACATGTCTACCTATATCACTCTGCAAGAACAAGGATAAAGGCAGTAGATGGAATTAGTTAGGACCAGGAAAGACATGATGACCCTTGATGGTAGTGTTAGCCAGTGTGCTTATGGAGAAAGAGGAAACTGGAAGGCTTTGGTCCCTCGGTCAAGGACCTTATACATAGAGTTCAACTATTGTCGGTAATAGATAGATGATATTAGAAGTAAACTTGTAGACACTTTCCTACAGACTTGTGGCCAAGTATCTGGCAAATTAAAGTAAGGAAATGCCCTTGCGGAACAATAATTTCTCATAAAGCTATACTGATAACATAAAAAGGCGAAAACATGCGCCAGATATAAAGTGTCGAGACAATTTAAATGGAAATGTTGTGCTGAAGCGTAGTAGAAAATACTGAAAACAAAGAAATGTTAGTCTCACCACCACTCTCAGAACTGTGACCAAATTGTTGATCATAATGAACATAACCTATATCTTGTGATTTAAGGTAATTACATTGTAAAAACTAGAAATATTTACCCAAGAACCTGCCTTATCGCGTGAAGAGATAAGGATTTGTAACTCAAGCACGTGGGTAGCCCCTGCATCTCCCATAACGCTTGCAAACTCAAGCACGTGGGTAGCCCCTACATCTCCCACAACGCTTGCTAAGTGAAGGACGCAGGTAGACCCTACTTCTCTCACATCTCTTGCTAACTCAAGCACGTGGGTAGCCCCTACATCTCCCACAACGCTTGCTAAGTGAAGGACGCAGGTAGACCCTACATCTCTCACAACGCTTGCTAACTCAAGCACGTGGATAGCCCCTATATCTCCCACATCTCTTGCTAACTCAAGCACGTGGGTAGCCTCTACATCTCCCACAACGCTTGCTACGTGAAGCACGCGGATAGCCCCTACATCTCCCACAACGATTGCTAACTGGAGCACGTGGGTAGCCGCTACATCTCCAATAACGCTTGCTAGTTGAAGAACGCAGCTAGACCCTACATCTCTCACAACCCTTGTTGCGAGAAGCACGCGGTTAGCCCCTATATCTTCCACAACGCTTGCTAACTGGAGTACGTGGGTAGCCGCTACATCTCACACAACGCTTGCTAGTTGAAAAACGCAGGTAGACCCTACATCTCTCACAACGCTTGCTGCGAGAAGCACGCGGGTAGCCCCTACATCTCACACAACTCTAGATAACTGAAGCACACGGGTAGCCCCTACATCTCCCACAACTCTTGCTAACTCAAGCACGTGGGTAGCCCCTACATCTCCCACAACGCTTGCTTAGTGAAGGACGCAGGTAGACCCTACATCTCTCACAACGCTTGCTAACTCAAGCACGTGGATTGCCCCTATATCTCCCACATCTCTTGCTAACTCAAGCACGTGGGTAGCCCCTACATCTCCCACAACGCTTGCTAATTTAAGGACGCGGGTAGCTCCTACATCTCCCACAAAGCTTGCTAAGCGAAACACGCGGATAGCCCTACATCTCACACAACGCTTGCTAGTTGAAAAACGCAGGTAGACCCTACATCTCTCACAACGCTTGCTGTGAGAAGCACGCGGGTAGCCCCTACATCTCACATAACTCTAGATAACTGAAGCACACGGGTAGCCTCTACATCTCCCACAACGCTTGCTAACTGGAGTACGTGGGTAGCCGCTACATCTCACACAACGCTTGCTAGTTGAAGAACGCAGGTAGATCCTACATCTCTCACAACGATTGCTAACCTAAGCACGCGGGTAGCCTCTACATCTCCCACAACGCTTGCTAAATGGAGTACGTGGGTAGCCGCTACATCTCACACAACGCTTGCTAGTTGAAGAACGCAGGCAGACCCTACATCTCCCACAACGCTTGCTAACTGGAGTACGTGGGTGGCCGCTACATCTCTCACAACGCTTGCTAATTGAAGCACGCGGGTAGCCCCTACATCTCACACAACGCTTGCTAGTTGAAAAACGCAGGTAGACCCTACATCTCTCACAACGCTTGCTGTGAGAAGCACGCGGGTAGCCCCTACATCTCACATAACTCTAGATAACTGAAGCACACGGGTAGCCTCTACATCTCCCACAACGCTTGCTAACTGGAGTACGTGGGTAGCCGCTACATCTCACACAACGCTTGCTAGTTGAAGAACGCAGGCAGACCCTACATCTCCCACAACGCTTGCTAACTGGAGTACGTGGGTGGCCGCTACATCTCTCACAACGCTTGCTAATTGAAGCACGTGGGTAGCCCCTATATCTCCCACAGCGTTTGGTATATACCCCGAAGAAGGAGGGTAAAACCAATCTTTTAAAGACATTTATCGGGGTTACATTTTCGTAACGACGCCCTGACTCATCAAACCAAAAGGGGTTTTCTTCTTTTAAGTTCAAGATAACTAGATTGTGAAATACATATTTAAAAAAACCAGGGCTCAAAACATACAAAACTGAGTGAAGATAAATTATGTCAAATTAGTTAGGTTAGGTTAGCTGTGACGTCAGGCGGATATGCGGAAGTTATTTTCATTCCACGCAGCACAGAATCGACACTAAGGATTATTCTGTAATGATTGTTCTCCAAACTAGTTGGCGTATCTGTGGTAGATTAGTCAAACGTGAAAGTAGTTTTAGTAAATAACGAGCTTGTGTGAGGTTAGGTCATACACCACTGATTAGGGGCTCCATAGACACGTCGTCGAAACTATGCGATTTGTCCTTACTCACTTGCAAGAAGGAAGTTGAGAATTAAGATGTATATAATGATAGGCTGGACCTATGTTTGAGGCATTCTTCTCCAAAGAAATGAAAGGATCTTCGATAAGACGGGCTGGATGCTTCGAACGTGATTAAATAAGAATGCATCCATTTGTTAGAAAATAAGAAGGTGGACTGAAAAGAACGTCACACATTTTAACTGTAGTGTGCTCATGTGTAGATAATATGGTGAGCTTTGGGAGCTAATGAGATGAGACGTCTGAATGTGTGGGAGACAATGAGATAAGATGTCGCGAGCTATGAGAGATAAATATTGCCAGGTATATGGGATAGCATGAGATACCGGGATATGTGGGAGATAATGAGATGAGATGTGCGAGGTATGAGTTGTCTGGATATGTGGGAGATGAGACGAGATATCATGAGGTAAGATATAAGATTTTGGGATATGTGGGAGATAATAAAATGAGATGTGCGAGGTATGAGATGTCTGAATATGTGAGAGATAAGACGAGATGTCGCGAGATATGATATGAGATTTCGGGATATGTGGGAGAAAATGAGGTAAGATGCTCGACACATGAGAGTCGAGATATATGGGAGATAATGAAATGAGATGTGCGAGGTATGAGATGTCTGGATATGTGGGAGATAGGACGATATGTCACGAGATATGAGAGATAAATATTGTCAGGTATATGGGATGATAGGACGAAATACCGAGAAATGTGGGAGATAGTGGGCTGAGATGTGCGAGGTATGATATGTCTGGATATGTGGGAGATGAGACGAGATGTCGCGAGTTATGATATGAGACTTCGGAATAAGTGGGAGAAAATGAGATGAGATGTGGCGAACTATAAAAGATAACGCGATGTAAACATATACACTGGACACTAGAATATATTTCTGACACGACCACATCGGCGTAAAATTCTAAATGCAGAAACTTCTCCCGGTGAATGCGTGAAAATCTATTTTTATATAAATTTTACAGTCTTTATTGTAAAACAGCAAAGGTTTGATAGTGGTTACCCCACTCAGGTCGGGTGAAAACTGGTATCATAGAGTGGCTGCTCTGCATGCAGATAGTAAACAGTGTCGTCAGCTGTTTGAGGTGATTCTAAACTTACATATCCTTATCTCATGGTAGGGTTAAAGTGGGGACAAAAATTACGCCTCTGCAGGTATAAAGAGGTTAACCCAATCCCTATTTATAGCTTAACAAAGAGTGTCTGTATATTGCAACGCAATGAAAAGTGTGCGATAATTACACGACCCCTCAATGAGGCTGTGTTTCTCGAATTGGAACCTTCCAAACGACGTCCGAAGGATAACACCATGCACAAGCGCCCTCTGTACGCTTCAATTAAAACCAAATTACCTGCGACATTTTACGGGGTAATTAATGTAATTGCAATGATCAGCCGCTATAGCCAACCTTTGAGCGAACAATCGCAGTAATCAGCGAAGAGAGACAATCAGTGTTGCCAAATTTAACAGACGCTTATGCAATACAGTCTAGGACAAGGCTGGCCTATATTGTTGGATCTCGCGGTATTTATTTAGCTTCGACAGATTGCCTCGGTAAAGGAGGTTGCAAAACCAGACTGTACTGGAATCAGACCACTGTAAGAGTGTCTGATTGTATTTCGTTTTACGAGAATTTAAGTTAATGGTTCAAACGAATAATGCCAACATGACAACACAAGATTTTTTTTATTATGGGGAGAGATTTTGGTTAAATTATTATGGGAAGATTTTTGTTAAATAATTATAGGGAGAGATTTTTCTTAAATTAATATGGGAAGAGGTTTTTATTAAATTAATATGGGGAGAGATTTTTATTAATATGGGGAGAGATTTTTGTTACATTATTATAGGGTGACATTTTTCTTAAATTATTATGGGGAGAGATTTTTGTTAAATTAATATAGGGTGACATTTTTCTTAAATTAATATGAGGTGAGATTTTTGTTAAATTAATATAGGGTGAATTTTTTTAAAAATTAATATGGGGAGAGATTTGTGTTAAATTAATGTAGGGTGACATTTCTCTTAAATCAATATGGGGAGAGATATTTGTTAAATTTATATAGGGTGACATTTTTCTTAAATTAATAAGGGGAAAATTTGTTGTTAAATTAATACGGGAGATTTTAAACAAATAATATGGGGAAAGATTTTTGTTAAATTAATATGGGGAGATATTTTTGTTAAATTAATATAGGGTGACATTTTTCTTAAATCAATATGGGGAGAGATTCTTGTTAAATTAATATAGGGTGACATTTTTCTTAAATTAATATGAGGAAATATTTTAGTTAAATTATTAAGGGAAAAGATTTTTGTTAAATTATTACGGGAGAGATTTAAAAAAAAATAACATGGGGAAAGAATGTTGTTAAATTAATATGGGGAGATATTCTTGTTAAATTAATATGGGAAGAGATTTTTGTTAAAAAATTATAGGGAGATATTTTGGTTAAATTAATATGGGGAGAGATTTTTATTTAATTAAAAAAGGGAGAGAATTTTGTTAAATTAATTTGGGGAGGGATTTTTGTAAGAATCAGGAATAAAATAGGGAAAGAGTTTTTGTTAAAATTATTATAATTTTGTTAAAATTATCATAGGGAGATTTTTGTTAAAATGAATATAGAGTAGAACCCCTCTAATTCGTCACAAGTCACAGTAATAACAAGTCTGCACTGTCACGTAGTATAGCTGCCAGCCAACAGGTGGGGCCGATACCAGACACGAGTTGTTCGATTACTGAGAAAGTCTCTCGACACATTCTTTATTCTCACACATCTCATACGCCTGATAAAATATAGCAGAAGTCTACAGCAACCTACTGACCTCAGCATCGCAGACAGCAACGAGTTGCATTACAAAGTTACACTGTAGTTCAGACAAATTGTATTCCACAGTTCAAGCTACGTTTTCTTTCTTTATTTTATAGTCATTTCCAACAGTGGTTCTATAAAGGGGAAATTATAAAACTTTAACGTTGGACAGGTGTGACATTCTATAACGGTTACGGAAACCCGAAAGTGGGGTCAAGCTGTATTAGAATGCGGTATTTCTAGAACGACCGTAAATTGCATCAAGAAAAATGGCAATAATATTGAAGAGTTCAAGGTAAAAAACCAAGTTTCCTATGAAGATGTTAACACTTCACTTTCATCTTGACGATGCGATGTCTACTAGATGTAATTACGTGCTATACTGCAGACTTCCAGTGTTTTCTTAGTGGTCGAGTTTTTTGGCCGACATTAATCATCCAAGTACAACATTAATTACACTACATACCTGTTTACACACACACACACATATATATATATATATATATATATATATATATATATATATGCTATGTTTACCTACAATTACATGTTAGTTTCACGACGTCCGTAAATCATTTTTTCTCGACTTCGTCTTCTCTCGGTTCTGAACGTGACGAATTAAAGAGGTTCTACTGTAGTTAAAATGGCTGTAGCTAGGGTGCCACACGCACACGCGCATGCGCCAGGATATTTACAAGAGTAGTAGCCCCGGGGGCTTTATGCAACTGCTCTAACTCTATCTTCATCTATTCGCCTCGGTATTATCATGTTTACATCCGAATTTATTCCCCTTCAAACAATGTGCTTTATCGGACATCGGCACAACCGTTTAAAAGGGCTTCTCGCCATCTTTATTTTATCTCTACAAAACAAGCTAATATGGAAAGAGAACGCTAAAAGAATAAATACAAAGTTGTGCGTGTTTGTGCAAGTGCGTGTGCAAGCTTTAAACTACACTAAACCAACATAAAAGTCTTAAAGCTAGATAATGCTCAGTTGCGTAAGTGTAATTTTATAGCTTTAAAAAATATAATTTAATCATATAAAACGCAGTGCATAAACAAATCTTTAATAGAATAATCTGTTTTCATTAAACGTCTGCTATAACTTCTAATGCGCTACACAAAAGCCTTTACAGCGCCGTAAATTTCATTACAGAACGTAGCATAGCCTTAAAACAATAAAATAAATTATTACTATATTAATTTACTAGATTTTGCTCTAACAATGTATTATATCTGATAGATGTTATTAGGTAGGCCGTAATAAAACGAACATAGTAAAGCAACCATGATAATAGTGCACACTTAACTGAACGGAATATTCAGAATTTATAGGATATTGCATAAGAAAATGATTTAAACATAACCTAAAAATAAAGATAAAACAGCTGTTTTGTGAAATCATGTTATCGGTAAAGTAACTCGTGTTTAGAAAGGAATTTCAGTCACACACACACACACACACACACACACACACACACACACACACACACACAGCCAGCTGTTTGCGGATAAACAATCTGTAAGGAAGAAGAGATAGAAACATTTGTGGCAGACATTAATCTATCCATTGAACTCAATACACTCTGACCACAATTGCTTCTTTTTAACCTGAAACACATTTTGGTTGAAAAACAATCAACCATCCTCAGAGGACCACACTACAACTATCCCACTACTAAGAAAACCATGTCAACCTGTCGCGCACAGCTCCCCTCTACTCAAAACCGTTAAGTCAATCCTAATAGTAGGCGTGGTCATGTAAAAGGGGCGGGGGCAGGTGAGTTTAAACGTATTTGTTTACTAGTAAATTAGTTTTTAGTGTTGCGTCTTAGAGGGGTTACAATGCTACTGAAATGTACCCAATTTTAATTTTAAACAAATGTGTTCAGAGGGTGTTTTTATATATTATTATAATTTTTTTTTAAATTTCACTGCAAAAACAAACCGTAAAAACGTGTCAATGTCCCAAGGAACTCTAACACTTAACAAAGAATTTTAGCTGAGAATTCTCTATTCCGTTGAATTTAATATTTTTAAAACCCTTTATGGAAACAAATACTACATATTACATATAATTAAGGTTATTGAAATAAAATAAATATTGATATTATTATATTTCCAACATACAGGAACTAGAAATACAGTACACGACTTGTTCTACATTTTCTTCTGAGTGACGTCACCGAAGCTTCGTGGACTAGAAATAAGTAAATCTGGGTTTTATCAAAGGTAAATACTTAGATACTGAAATTAAAAACTCACTAAACACTAATTTATTAAAACAGACTAGTTTCGGCTACATGATTGTAAGCTCACTACTGATGAAGGTGACATGGCCGAAACTAGTCTGAATGGATTAGTACGTAGTGATATTTTGAGCAATCTTTTAGTATTTCTCTTTAATAAATATTTATTATTTATCAAGAGAATACACGAAAGATGCGTACAACGATATATGCGTACACCAGGAATATTGCGAAAGATGTGTACAGGATCAAGTTTTGACAGTTGGTGAAGGCAAGCTGTGACGTCAGAACATTATGACAGGCGAAAAATGCGTACAACCTTTAGGCGGATCCTTTAAAGCTGTATCTATTAAACCTGATTTCCATCACACTTTTTCAGGCTTTAGACTGGCAAAATGCGCTATCATTTTGGCGTGTTATAATCAGCTAGAAGACTCGGTAATTTTTTGTCTATATTTTTACATTTTTAAAAATTTCTTTCATTTTACAAATTTTTTAAAATTTTACTCTATAATACAACTTGACCCATTTATTTGCTCTTACCATCTGATTTCCTGGGCCTAATCTAATCCATTTTTGGATTTAGGAAAGAGATCTTAAACAAGTCATTAGTCTCCAGTTTCTAGGTATTTTTGTTTTTCGTTTTTGTTTTGTTTTTTAAAACTCTTTCATCCGATTTAATATACGTTGTTTTTCTTCTCTTTCCTTCTAAGTATAACTCCAGTCTCATGTGCATAGGAGTCGAAGTTTCAGT
Source organism: Prosapia bicincta (assembly GCA_036971475.1). Lineage (NCBI taxonomy): Eukaryota > Metazoa > Arthropoda > Insecta > Hemiptera > Cercopidae > Prosapia > Prosapia bicincta. The sequence continues at coordinate 490,525 of JBAIZL010000004.1, read as the reverse complement.
CTCTTTCGATTAAATCGATCTTATCACCTCGACAGTTAAAAGCAAACTGACAACTGACAAAGTGCAAACCCTTTTTTGTCCCATTTTGACTGGAAGAATCCAAAACTTCGAAAGTTATTAGCAAATTGTTTAGAGGTATATGACCTAGATTGACAACTGGAGTCTGGTTTGTACGCTTTTTTCCCTTGTCAAATCGACTTTACCCTCGTCAATTGCTATTGTTTCGTCATGTACGCATATTCGTGAAACAGATCAAGAAATGATTACAGCCCTAAAGTACCTTGTCATTTATCTAATAATACTAAAACATCGGTGCTACAAACATGGGTCTATTCTTACACTTGCGTGAATGCGCACGACAGCATATGTCATGCCGTGTTTAGGTATCGCCCCATTAGCGTACTGACCCGAAGCGCTCGGCAACACATCTCGGCCACGTCGAAGCTCGTCCCGAGTCCAGAGCGATCTCGCATTGTATAACGTTCGCACACCTTTCTCCCAACAAGAACAGGGCCCATTATGTCAGGCTGCCCTCCTCGACGCGGTTATGTAAAGCCTCCAACATAAGTGGTAATGGTAAAATTGGATTTTAATGATATCGTCAGAGCCTGGTTATTGTAAAGGCAGTGATTTATAGCGAGGACTTGATTAGAGGATGCGTCGTGTTCCCGCGTTATGAAACCTGTTTATTCTGTTTCCTCACAGTGGGAACAATGTTTTCATTCCCCAATAACAATGATTTTAGAAAAACTAAAGTCCTTATAGAGCGAGCATCATTTATCGCTGGGCAAAACTCCCTCTTCTCCTTTAAAAATTACGGTTTTTCAAATTTTAAGTCTTAATTAAGCGATAACATATGATTTCATACAACAGCTGATTTTATGGTGTAGAACAGATGTTTTACCACGTAGGTTATGTTACTGTATTTATTCCATAATATTAAGTTTATATGCTATTATTAAATACTTTTTATTAGTTAATAATTATAATTATTTATTTATATCCCGAAAATCTTACTATAATTAATACAATATACACATGAGTTATAAGTTTTCAATACATATTTTTAATTTTAACATCCTTAGTCCCATCTGACAAATATATTTCAATATAATACGTTAATTAAAATATTTATATAGTAAATCTTTCGTTTTTAATTAAAGTTTTTCATATCAACTAAATTCTTCAAATGTTTTATACACTCCTGCAGCCCTGACCTACTGTAAATTTTTGAAATCTATAGAGGCCTACAAAAACCTATTGGATGGACATACAATTTCACGTCAGTACAATATCCCTCAGGTTATGCTTTGAGTCATCTCAAAGTGAATGGAATGATAACATATGATTTCATGTATCAGCTGATTTTATTTTATACATTATTTATTGCACATTGTTAAGGAAAAAGGTTATTATTAAATGGTTTAGATCATAGTTAGTAAATATATTAATTTATACAAATTTTGTTAAATCTCAATATAAATAATTTAATATAACGATAATTACAAGTTATGTTTTTTTAATCCAACTTTTGAAATGAAAACATTCTTAGACGCGTCTGATAACAAATGTTTAGATAATTTCTCACTAAGCAAAATTAAAGGGGTTTCTTAATTAAAAATGTTTCTGGATGTGGCTATAAAAGTTTTCTTTCCTATTATTTTTTTATTCCTGCTGACCGTATTTAATAGTTGAAATTTATATTAATACAATTACATCGAACAGCTGATTTTATGTTATAGGTTATAGGCTATTGTACAACAGCATATTTAAAACATAGCACATGTGTTTTTTATTTATTGCACGTTATTAAATTAATAAGGTTTTTAATAATTCATTAAATCTAAAAAACTTTGCTTCGAAAAAAATATAAAACTTAGTGCAACGATGAAAAAAACTAAGTTTTGGAAACATTCAAAAATAACTTTATAATACAAACAAAACTTCAATATATATATATATATATATATATATATATATATATATATATATATATATATGATGCTATGGTATAACACATTAGCATAATCAAAGGAATATTCATTCAATACAAAGTTAGGATAGATTTGATTTTAGATAACAAACAAAATAGATTTCACCAAGGTAAGCAAACTTGATAACAACTGAGAATATCTTGTCCGAGTAGCCTCAAATTCAGAATACGTTTTTTTGCATTACCTCAGTTTAAAGAACTTCGTAAAGCAGACACTTTGTAGTTATATTCCAATTTATTTATTATTACATAGTTCATGTTTTATAAAGAGGTAATAGAAATAAAAACATTTTAAAATAATTTCCTACTTAGATCAAGAAAGAAAAAAATGACGAGTTACTTTTTATTAAATAATTACAATTAATATAAATAAAGTAACATAACCTATAAAACAGCTGTTCTATCACATAACCTGTAACATTAAATCAGCTGTTTTATAAAATCGTAAGCTATCACTTATTTTAGGCCAATTGGGAAGAAAACACTATATTGCATACCTTGCCTCTTTTGTGAAAAGTTTTTCTCCCATAGAAAACTAAAATTAATTCATTTGAATTAATACTTGTAAAAACTGTATTAACATCAAGTCTCATCCACAAGTTTAAATATATTATTTAAATTTGAGTGGATGATATGTTTAAGTACAGTTTTCTGCCATTCCTAACGTTTCAATATTCTCCTCTGTTGACGCGTTTCGGAGTAACTCCATTTTCAAAACTTAAATCTAGAATGGATGGATGTGGCAGGCAACTGCATTCTAACATAAAGAAATATTCCTAACAGAAATGAAGATGAGTGTATTAATAATTTGAGTGGATGAATAAAACAGTATTTTACTAACAACTGATAATTCGACCGATATATATATATATATATATATATATATATATATATATATATATATATATCGATGACGTAATTCTTGTATTGGTAAAATTCAAACCATAGATAGTTTTAAATATTTGAATTACTGTCAAGGGAGCTTATTTCATCAAGGTATAATTAAAGTAGCACGAATAGAACGATTTTATTGTTTCTGTGATGATAATAACGTATCTAAAGCGTCTGTCACATGGGAGCTCGCTATTGCTCCGGGAAAGTAGAGACTCAACGATCTCGGAACGCAACACATGTTGAGAGGAATTACCGCGCATCAGGAGCTCAATCGGTTGAGCCGCACGCACGCCATTACACGCGACACGTACATCCGCTCTGTAAACGTCACGTAGCGTTTCCGCAAATATATTTAGCCATGGCCGTACGTTATGTTGGCAACCGTGATTATGCATTCAAACTCCCGGAAAGATAACGGAGAGAAAATCTACTCGAGTAAAGTTTGCCATATAAAGGTTCATGTCAATATAGCTGAAGAAATGAACTGAGAACACGACAGCCCGAAATGTTATTTATTACACACACGGGAACGCACGCACCTACACACAAATTAACAATAAAATTTATGAATATTAATATGAACTGTAAAATTTTAATTTAAATTGTAAAATTATAATAAAAAATTATGTTCCGCTCTGTAAGATTTTCATTTATTTTCTACAGAACATGAAAATATGTAAAGAAAATATACTTCCTGCATGAAAGCACTAAAATTTAACAAACAGGAACAATTAAAACGAGCCGAGTTAAAGTAAACGAATAAATTAACCGTTGATTTATAAGATCACCGCTAAAATAGTTTTATTTAAAAATATCTTGAGGATTTATAAGATCCCCACGAAAATAGTTTTATTTAAAAATATCTTGAGGATTTATAAGATCCCCACTAAAATAGTTTTATTTAAAAATATCTTGAGGATTTATAAGATCCTTACTAAAATAGTTTTATTTAAAAATATCTTGAGGATTTATAAGATCCCCACTAAAATAGTTTTATTTAAAAATATCTTGAGGATTTATAAGATCCTTACTAAAATAGTTTTATTTAAAAATATCTTGAGGATTTATAAGATCCCCACTAAAATAGTTTTATTTAAATATATCTTGAGGATTTATAAGATCCTTACTAAAATAGTTTTATTTAAATATATCTTGAGGATTTAAAGGATCCCCACTAAAATAGTTTTATTTAAAAATATCTTGAGGATTTATAAGATCCTTACTAAAATAGTTTTATTTAAAACTATCTTGAGGATTTAAAGGATCCCCACTAAAATAGTTTTATTTAAAAATATCTTGAGGATTTAAAGGATCCCCACTAAAATAGTTTTATTTAAATATATCTTGAGGATTTATAAGATCCCCACTAAAATAGTTTTATTTAAAAATATCTTGAGGATTTATAAGATCCTTACTAAAATAGTTTTATTTAAAACTATCTTGAGGATTTAAAGGATCCCCACTAAAATAGTTTTATTTAAATATATCTTGAGGATTTATAAGATCCCCACTAAAATAGTTTTATTTAAATATATCTTGAGGATTTATAAGATCCCCACTAAAATAGTTTTATTTAAAAATATCTTGAGGATTTATAAGATCCTTACTAAAATAGTTTTATTTAAAACTAACTTGAGGATTTAAAGGATCCCCACTAAAATAGTTTTATTTAAAAATATCTTGAGGATTTATAAGATCCTTACTAAAATAGTTTTATTTAAAACTATCTTGAGGATTTAAAGGATCCCCACTAAAATAGTTTTATTTAAAACTATCTTGAGGATTTAAAGGATCCCCACTAAAATAGTTTTATTTAAAACTATCTTGAGGATTTAAAGGATCCCCACTAAAATAGTTTTATTTAAAACTATCTTGAGGATTTAAAGGATCCCCACTAAAATAGTTTTATTTAAAACTATCTTGAGGATTTAAAGGATCCCCACTAAAATAGTTTTATTTAAAACTATCTTGAGGATTTAAAGGATCCCCACTAAAATAGTTTTATTTAAATATATCTTGAGGATTTATAAGATCCTTACTAAAATAGTTTTATTTAAAACTATCTTGAGGATTTAAAGGATCCCCACTAAAATAGTTTTATTTAAAAATATCTTGAGGATTTATAAGATCCTTACTAAAATAGTTTTATTTAAAAATATCTTGAGGATTTATAAGATCCCCACTAAAATAGTTTTATTTAAAAATATCTTGAGGATTTATAAGATCCTTACTAAAATAGTTTTATTTAAAAATATCTTGAGGATTTATAAGATCCCCACTAAAATAGTTTTATTTAAAAATATCTTGAGGATTTATAAGATCCTTACTAAAATAGTTTTATTTAAAAATATCTTGAGGATTTATAAGATCCCCACTAAAATAGTTTTATTTAAATATATCTTGAGGATTTATAAGATCCTTACTAAAATAGTTTTATTTAAATATATCTTGAGGATTTAAAGGATCCCCACTAAAATAGTTTTATTTAAAAATATCTTGAGGATTTATAAGATCCTTACTAAAATAGTTTTATTTAAAACTATCTTGAGGATTTAAAGGATCCCCACTAAAATAGTTTTATTTAAAAATATCTTGAGGATTTATAAGATCCTTACTAAAATAGTTTTATTTAAAAATATCTTGAGGATTTATAAGATCCCCACTAAAATAGTTTTATTTAAAAATATCTTGAGGATTTATAAGATCCTTACTAAAATAGTTTTATTTAAAAATATCTTGAGGATTTATAAGATCCCCACTAAAATAGTTTTATTTAAATATATCTTGAGGATTTATAAGATCCTTACTAAAATAGTTTTATTTAAAACTATCTTGAGGATTTAAAGGGTCCCCACTAAAATAGTTTTATTTAAAAATATCTTGAGGATTTATAAGATCCTTACTAAAATAGTTTTATTTAAAAATATCTTGAGGATTTATAAGATCCTTACTAAAATAGTTTTATTTAAAACTATCTTGAGGATTTAAAGGATCCCCACTAAAATAGTTTTATTTAAATATATCTTGAGGATTTATAAGATCCCCACTAAAATAGTTTTATTTAAATATATATTGAGGATTTATAAGATCCCCACTAAAATAGTTTTATTTAAAAATATCTTGAGGATTTATAAGATCCTTACTAAAATAGTTTTATTTAAAACTATCTTGAGGATTTAAAGGATCCCCACTAAAATAGTTTTATTTAAAAATATCTTGAGGATTTATAAGATCCTTACTAAAATAGTTTTATTTAAAACTATCTTGAGGATTTAAAGGATCCCCACTAAAATAGTTTTATTTAAAACTATCTTGAGGATTTAAAGGATCCCCACTAAAATAGTTTTATTTAAAACTATCTTGAGGATTTAAAGGATCCCCACTAAAATAGTTTTATTTAAAACTATCTTGAGGATTTAAAGGATCCCCACTAAAATAGTTTTATTTAAAACTATCTTGAGGATTTAAAGGATCCCCACTAAAATAGTTTTATTTAAAACTATCTTGAGGATTTAAAGGATCCCCACTAAAATAGTTTTATTTAAATATATCTTGAGGATTTATAAGATCCTTACTAAAATAGTTTTATTTAAAACTATCTTGAGGATTTAAAGGATCCCCACTAAAATAGTTTTATTTAAAAATATCTTGAGGATTTATAAGATCCTTACTAAAATAGTTTTATTTAAAAATATCTTGAGGATTTATAAGATCCCCACTAAAATAGTTTTATTTAAAAATATCTTGAGGATTTATAAGATCCCCACTAAAAGAGTTTTATTTAAAAATATCTTGAGGATTTATAAGATCCTTACTAAAATAGTTTTATTTAAAAATATCTTGAGGATTTATAAGATCCCCACTAAAATAGTTTTATTTAAAAATATCTTGAGGATTTATAAGATCCCCACTAAAATAGTTTTATTTAAAAATATCTTGAGGATTTATAAGATCCTTACTAAAATAGTTTTATTTAAAAATATCTTGAGGATTTATAAGATCCTTACTAAAATAGTTTTATTTAAAAATATCTTGAGGATTTATAAGATCCCCACTAAAATAGTTTTATTTAAAAATATCTTGAGGATTTATAAGATCCCCACTAAAATAGTTTTATTTAAAAATATCTTGAGGATTTATAAGATCCTTACTAAAATAGTTTTATTTAAAAATATCTTGAGGATTTATAAGATCCTTACTAAAATAGTTTTATTTAAAACTATCTTGAGGATTTATAAGATCCTTACTAAAATAGTTTTATTTAAAAATATCTTGAGGATTTATAAGATCCTTACTAAAATAGTTTTATTTAAAAATATCTTGAGGATTTATAAGATCCTTACTAAAATAGTTTTATTTAAAAATATCTTGAGGATTTATAAGATCCTTACTAAAATAGTTTTATTTAAAACTATCTTGAGGATTTATAAGATCCTTACTAAAATAGTTTTATTTAAAACTATCTTGAGGATTTATAAGATCCTTACTAAAATAGTTTTATTTAAAAATATCTTGAGGATTTATAAGATCCTTACTAAAATAGTTTTATTTAAAAATATCTTGAGGATTTATAAGATCCTTACTAAAATAGTTTTATTTAAAAATATCTTGAGGATTTATAAGATCCTTACTAAAATAGTTTTATTTAAAACTATCTTGAGGATTTATAAGATCCTTACTAAAATAGTTTTATTTAAAACTATCTTGAGGATTTATAAGATCCTTACTAAAATAGTTTTATTTAAAAATATCTTGAGGATTTATAAGATCCTTACTAAAATAGTTTTATTTAAAAATATCTTGAGGATTTATAAGATCCTTACTAAAATAGTTTTATTTAAAAATATCTTGAGGATTTATAAGATCCTTACTAAAATAGTTTTATTTAAAAATATCTTGAGGATTTATAAGATCCTTACTAAAATAGTTTTATTTAAAAATATCTTGAGGATTTATAAGATCCTTACTAAAATAGTTTTATTTAAAAATATCTTGAGGATTTATAAGATCCTTACTAAAATAGTTTTATTTAAAAATATCTTGAGGATTTATAAGATCCTTACTAAAATAGTTTTATTTAAAAATATCTTGAGGATTTATAAGATCCTTACTAAAATAGTTTTATTTAAAAATATCTTGAGGATTTATAAGATCCTTACTAAAATAGTTTTATTTAAAAATATCTTGAGGATTTATAAGATCCTTACTAAAATAGTTTTATTTAAAAATATCTTGAGGATTTATAAGATCCTTACTAAAATAGTTTTATTTAAAAATATCTTGAGGATTTATAAGATCCTTACTAAAATAGTTTTATTTAAAACTATCTTGAGGATTTATAAGATCCTTACTAAAATAGTTTTATTTAAAACTATCTTGAGGATTTATAAGATCCTTACTAAAATAGTTTTATTTAAAAATATCTTGAGGATTTATAAGATCCTTACTAAAATAGTTTTATTTAAAAATATCTTGAGGATTTATAAGATCCCCACTAAAATAGTTTTATTTAAAAATATCTTGAGGATTTATAAGATCCTTACTAAAATAGTTTTATTTAAAAATATCTTGAGGATTTATAAGATCCCCACTAAAATAGTTTTATTTAAAAATATCTTGAGGATTTATAAGATCCCCACTAAAATAGTTTTATTTAAAAATATCTTGAGGATTTATAAGATCCTTACTAAAATAGTTTTATTTAAAAATATCTTGAGGATTTATAAGATCCTTACTAAAATAGTTTTATTTAAAAATATCTTGAGGATTTATAAGATCCCCACTAAAATAGTTTTATTTAAAAATATCTTGAGGATTTATAAGATCCCCACTAAAATAGTTTTATTTAAAAATATCTTGAGGATTTATAAGATCCTTACTAAAATAGTTTTATTTAAAAATATCTTGAGGATTTATAAGATCCTTACTAAAATAGTTTTATTTAAAACTATCTTGAGGATTTATAAGATCCTTACTAAAATAGTTTTATTTAAAAATATCTTGAGGATTTATAAGATCCTTACTAAAATAGTTTTATTTAAAAATATCTTGAGGATTTATAAGATCCTTACTAAAATAGTTTTATTTAAAAATATCTTGAGGATTTATAAGATCCTTACTAAAATAGTTTTATTTAAAACTATCTTGAGGATTTATAAGATCCTTACTAAAATTGTTTTATTTAAAACTATCTTGAGGATTTATAAGATCCTTACTAAAATAGTTTTATTTAAAAATATCTTGAGGATTTATAAGATCCTTACTAAAATAGTTTTATTTAAAAATATCTTGAGGATTTATAAGATCCTTACTAAAATAGTTTTATTTAAAAATATCTTGAGGATTTATAAGATCCTTACTAAAATAGTTTTATTTAAAACTATCTTGAGGATTTATAAGATCCTTACTAAAATAGTTTTATTTAAAACTATCTTGAGGATTTATAAGATCCTTACTAAAATAGTTTTATTTAAAACTATCTTGAGGATTTATAAGATCCTTACTAAAATAGTTTTATTTAAAAATATCTTGAGGATTTATAAGATCCTTACTAAAATAGTTTTATTTAAAAATATCTTGAGGATTTATAAGATCCTTACTAAAATAGTTTTATTTAAAAATATCTTGAGGATTTATAAGATCCTTACTAAAATAGTTTTATTTAAAAATATCTTGAGGATTTATAAGATCCTTACTAAAATAGTTTTATTTAAAAATATCTTGAGGATTTATAAGATCCTTACTAAAATAGTTTTATTTAAAAATATCTTGAGGATTTATAAGATCCTTACTAAAATAGTTTTATTTAAAAATATCTTGAGGATTTATAAGATCCTTACTAAAATAGTTTTATTTAAAAATATCTTGAGGATTTATAAGATCCTTACTAAAATAGTTTTATTTAAAACTATCTTGAGGATTTATAAGATCCTTACTAAAATAGTTTTATTTAAAAATATCTTGAGGATTTATAAGATCCTTACTAAAATAGTTTTATTTAAAAATATCTTGAGGATTTATATGATCCTTACCAAAAGTAGTTTTATTTAAAAATATCTTGAGGATTTATAAGATCCCCACTAAAATAGTTTTATTTAAAACTATCTTGAGGATTTATAAGATCCTTACTAAAATAGTTTTATTTAAAAATATCTTGAGGATTTATAAGATCCTTACAAAAATAGTTTTATTTAAAAATATCTTGAGGATTTATAAGATCCCCACTAAAATAGTTTTATTTAAAAATATCTTGAGGATTTATAAGATCCTTACTAAAATAGTTTTATTTAAAAATATCTTGAGGATTTATAAGATCCCCACTAAAATAGTTTTATTTAAAAATATCTTGAGGATTTATAAGATCCCCACTAAAATAGTTTTATTTAAAAATATCTTGAGGATTTATAAGATCCTTACTAAAATAGTTTTATTTAAAAATATCTTGAGGATTTATAAGATCCCCACTAAAATAGTTTTATTTAAAAATATCTTGAGGATTTATAAGATCCCCACTAAAATAGTTTTATTTAAAAATATCTTGAGGATTTATAAGATCCTTACTAAAATAGTTTTATTTAAAAATATCTTGAGGATTTATAAGATCCCCACTAAAATAGTTTTATTTAAAAATATCTTGAGGATTTATAAGATCCTTACTAAAATAGTTTTATTTAAAAATATCTTGAGGATTTATAAGATCCCCACTAAAATAGTTTTATTTAAAAATATCTTGAGGATTTATAAGATCCTTACTAAAATAGTTTTATTTAAAAATATCTTGAGGATTTATAAGATCCCCACTAAAATAGTTTTATTTAAAAATATCTTGAGGATTTATAAGATCCTTACTAAAATAGTTTTATTTAAAAATATCTTGAGGATTTATAAGATCCCCACTAAAATAGTTTTATTTAAAAATATCTTGAGGATTTATAAGATCCTTACTAAAATAGTTTTATTTAAAAATATCTTGAGGATTTATAAGATCCCCACTAAAATAGTTTTATTTAAAAATATCTTGAGGATTTATAAGATCCTTACTAAAATAGTTTTATTTAAAATATCTTGAGGATTTATAAGATCCTTACTAAAATAGTTTTATTTAAAAATATCTTGAGGATTTATAAGATCCCCACTAAAATAGTTTTATTTAAAAATATCTTGAGGATTTATAAGATCCTTACTAAAATAGTTTTATTTAAAAATATCTTGAGGATTTATAAGATCCCCACTAAAATAGTTTTATTTAAAAATATCTTGAGGATTTATAAGATCCTTACTAAAATAGTTTTATTTAAAAATATCTTGAGGATTTATAAGATCCCCACTAAAATAGTTTTATTTAAAAATATCTTGAGGATTTATAAGATCCTTACTAAAATAGTTTTATTTAAAAATATCTTGAGGATTTATAAGATCCCCACTAAAATAGTTTTATTTAAAAATATCTTGAGGATTTATAAGATCCTTACTAAAATAGTTTTATTTAAAAATATCTTGAGGATTTATAAGATCCCCACTAAAATAGTTTTATTTAAAAATATCTTGAGGATTTATAAGATCCTTACTAAAATAGTTTTATTTAAAAATATCTTGAGGATTTATAAGATCCCCACTAAAATAGTTTTATTTAAAAATATCTTGAGGATTTATAAGATCCCCACTAAAATAGTTTTATTTAAAAATATCTTGAGGATTTATAAGATCCTTACTAAAATAGTTTTATTTAAAAATATCTTGAGGATTTATAAGATCCCCACTAAAATAGTTTTATTTAAAAATATCTTGAGGATTTATAAGATCCCCACTAAAATAGTTTTATTTAAAAATATCTTGAGGATTTATAAGATCCTTACTAAAATAGTTTTATTTAAAAATATCTTGAGGATTTATAAGATCCCCACTAAAATAGTTTTATTTAAAAATATCTTGAGGATTTATAAGATCCTTACTAAAATAGTTTTATTTAAAAATATCTTGAGGATTTATAAGATCCTTACTAAAATAGTTTTATTTAAAAATATCTTGAGGATTTATAAGATCCTTACTAAAATAGTTTTATTTAAAACTATCTTGAGGATTTATAAGATCCTTACTAAAATAGTTTTATTTAAAACTATCTTGAGGATTTATAAGATCCTTACTAAAATAGTTTTATTTAAAACTATCTTGAGGATTTATAAGATCCTTACTAAAATAGTTTTATTTAAAAATATCTTGAGGATTTATAAGATCCTTACTAAAATAGTTTTATTTAAAACTATCTTGAGGATTTATAAGATCCCCACTAAAATAGTTTTATTTAAAAATATCTTGAGGATTTATAAGATCCTTACTAAAATAGTTTTATTTAAAAATATCTTGAGGATTTATAAGATCCCCACTAAAATAGTTTTATTTAAAAATATCTTGAGGATTTATAAGATCCTTACTAAAATAGTTTTATTTAAAAATATCTTGAGGATTTATAAGATCCCCACTAAAATAGTTTTATTTAAAAATATCTTGAGGATTTATAAGATCCTTACTAAAATAGTTTTATTTAAAAATATCTTGAGGATTTATAAGATCCCCACTAAAATAGTTTTATTTAAAAATATCTTGAGGATTTATAAGATCCTTACTAAAATAGTTTTATTTAAAAATATCTTGAGGATTTATAAGATCCCCACTAAAATAGTTTTATTTAAAAATATCTTGAGGATTTATAAGATCCTTACTAAAATAGTTTTATTTAAAAATATCTTGAGGATTTATAAGATCCCCACTAAAATAGTTTTATTTAAAAATATCTTGAGGATTTATAAGATCCCCACTAAAATAGTTTTATTTAAAAATATCTTGAGGATTTATAAGATCCTTACTAAAATAGTTTTATTTAAAAATATCTTGAGGATTTATAAGATCCCCACTAAAATAGTTTTATTTAAAAATATCTTGAGGATTTATAAGATCCCCACTAAAATAGTTTTATTTAAAAATATCTTGAGGATTTATAAGATCCTTACTAAAATAGTTTTATTTAAAAATATCTTGAGGATTTATAAGATCCCCACTAAAATAGTTTTATTTAAAAATATCTTGAGGATTTATAAGATCCTTACTAAAATAGTTTTATTTAAAAATATCTTGAGGATTTATAAGATCCTTACTAAAATAGTTTTATTTAAAACTATCTTGAGGATTTATAAGATCCCCACTAAAATAGTTTTATTTAAAAATATCTTGAGGATTTATAAGATCCTTACTAAAATAGTTTTATTTAAAAATATCTTGAGGATTTATAAGATCCTTACTAAAATAGTTTTATTTAAAAATATCTTGAGGATTTATAAGATCCTTACTAAAATAGTTTTATTTAAAACTATCTTGAGGATTTATAAGATCCTTACTAAAATAGTTTTATTTAAAAATATCTTGAGGATTTATAAGATCCTTACTAAAATAGTTTTATTTAAAAATATCTTGAGGATTTATAAGATCCTTACTAAAATAGTTTTATTTAAAAATATCTTGAGGATTTATAAGATCCTTACTAAAATAGTTTTATTTAAAACTATCTTGAGGATTTATAAGATCCTTACTAAAATAGTTTTATTTAAAACTATCTTGAGGATTTATAAGATCCTTACTAAAATAGTTTTATTTAAAACTATCTTGAGGATTTATAAGATCCTTACTAAAATAGTTTTATTTAAAAATATCTTGAGGATTTATAAGATCCTTACTAAAATAGTTTTATTTAAAACTATCTTGAGGATTTATAAGATCCCCACTAAAATAGTTTTATTTAAAAATATCTTGAGGATTTTTGCAAGGAATAATTTTTTTCCAAATTTGGTGGGTTACAGAGTTTTTAGTAGTGAGAGGCAAGCTGCTCGCCTAATGCAGTATGGGTGTAGTGACACAACATATCTCTTTGGGACGCTACGATATACTTTTAAATAAGTTAGTTTATTTTGAGCATATTAATATAGAATGCTTTAAATATTAATTATTTGAAACATTACAGATGTCACATTAATGAGTTCCGACCGCAGCAGCCCCCGTTGTTCCGTCGCATCGCTTTAACTTGTTAGAGGGTTAAACTATGGTAGAGGATAGACTGCGAGAATAAGGTACTCACTACGGCTGTCTTACAGTCGTGATTGTTCACTTAATAATGACTAAAAAGGCATTAAAACTTGGTATTTTACTCTCCCTCCGGACCCACCACTTTGCTGGGGATACTCATTTAATTCCCCCAAAGCTTCTATAGGGTACTGGCTTTCTAGAAATCTGGTCACCTTAGGCAAAGAGTTACTCCCTCTGGCGGGATTTATGGTTCCATTACTGGTCCAATTTGATCTTCTAGAAAATATGCTATCCAACCAGGGTGGTTATTATCTGCCACAATGGGTAGGAAGTGATTGTGACATAGGCAGGGTTAAGGTGGGGACATAAATCGTCCAAGTAGAGGATAAAGTAACGATAGAACCACGTAAGCATGAGAGCGTACCAGAAGATCTTTATTGGGGATGTATCGTTTGTAAGACTTACGAGAGGACATAATGGTCGTCTGTTACTTAGAATATGGGGAAATGTGGGATCGCAGGGGAATGTGCAGGGGCCCCTAGACGTGGTTCCAACCGGGGTGAATAGAGGCGATTGCCCGGGGGAGAAGGGTGGCTAGAGATGAGACACGAACACATAAGGGGGGGGGGTTAATTTGTGAAACAAGTTACATTGCAAACAAATTAACAGTAAAACCGCCCTAAATAAAACATATTCCATATTTCATTTAACCTGGAGTAGATCTGGCCTCGATAACACCTGAAGACAAGTGTATACCCGCAAGTCATCAACAGCAACTTACTATAAGGTTAACATATCTTACTTTATACGTTTCAGACGGCCGTTTTTAGAAATCGTCTTGTTTGTAAATAGAATGTAAGAAAAAAGTTTAATAAGGAAATACGGGTTTAATCGCGGAAGAATAATTGGTTGACTGACGGACGTGCGCTTAGGTTCTGTGCGTGATAACTCATCGTTAATTGGAAATGTAATGCGGAAATATCTGAGCGCACGTGTTCAGCTCGAACGTTTCTACTTGTGTATGGAAGGTTGAACCCCATTCTGATGGATTGGGATATTAGTGATGCTCTAGCGTCATGCACGTGGGTGTGAATCCACAACCCTTGGGGGTGTAACACCTTAGGGTGACACCAGCGCCACCTTAATCCTGTTACAAGATGGAACAACAGCATCAAAGAACTGATTAGTTTCTTTCAAAACTGAAATGGAAAATGTAACCTGTGCATACAAGAAGATTAATAAACCTTGAAGGGAAAAGGAGAAAATGCTTTTATATGGAACTGGACGAGGGAATTATTAACACGATCAGAAGTACGAAGAAACTGGTGACATAAGGGCGTGGCTTTGCACTCTGACCTGCTTACAAAACGTATACTAGGTTCAGAGTTGTAGGTCACAAACTGGTTTTTTTATCACTTAACCAGACCAATGTTTGGGTAAAGTGTGATCGGAACCATAGAGGCTATAATCGTACTTAATATAGGAAATAATATGGGTCTCCCAAACTCAGTTATATTTGGGATAACTTGGGCGCAACTGCCGCACATTTCACCATTGAGGCACGTGCCGCTGGGTGCAACTGTCCCACATTTCACCATGGGGGCACGTGCCACTTGGTGCATCTGTCGCATATTCGGCTTCGGGCGTGTAACAGACTCCGAGGTGTAAAATGTGCAGACCGAGCCTTTAATTAGGGCACTTGTCACTACCAAGTGCATAGGCTCTGTACAGGCTTTTGGTTGAGTCTGAGTACAAGTCGGTCATAATTTCAGTATACAAGAAAGTCCGTATCCAATTTACGGAAAAAAATTATGTTCAACGACAATAGAGGTCAACAAAAAAACTAACTACTTCTAATCAATGTAAAACCCTCTTCAACCCTCTCTTCCTCCTTCTTCTGTACTATTTCTTCAACCCTCTCTTCCTCCTCCTTCTGTACTATTTCTTCAACCCTCTCTTCCTCCTTCTTCTGTACTATTTCTTCAACCCTCTTTTCCTCCTCCTTCTGTACTATTTCTTCAACCCTCTCTTCCTCCTCCTTCTGTACTATTAAAATAAAAACTACTTTATTAGAAAATATTTTCTACTGTTAATATTTTTTAGCTTGTAACCTTTCATGACAAATTCCGTGTCGCTCTTTTACCAAAACTTGTTTCCAATACAAACGTAAAGTTTAAGGCTTAGAAAAATGAATTTTCTTAGATTTACAAGATTTTGCCAAACGTAAGCGTCGAGAAAATTTTATCAAGGTGTTCAATCAAGCTTTTTGAAAAAAAAATGTTTTACTTTAACAAATCGGTTTTAGTTGTTCTATGTGAAATAGTGTTGTTTTTTTGTTTTAAAAGCTGAAGAAAGAACTTTAAAAAAAAGCAAATATAGCCTAATTCATGGTTTCACTGAAATTTAGGATTGACAAAACGTTTCCATTTTACCTTAGTAGATTTTTCATAAATTTACTTAAATTTGCATGATGCAATAAGGATCTCTATGAAGCTAGCGAGATGCAATGCGTTTCCGTATCAGGAAAATGTTTAGTCCCGTGGGAACTCGCCGCCAAGAGTTCCTTCTATACCCCAGTAACTGTTTCATACCGTTAGCACTGGTCTAGCGAGGGCCAAGAAGGCACTAGCTTTTTTGTAAAAAATAAGCTCTCTTTATAAACTCAGGAAACCTTTATAAAATTGATGTTTCCTAATAACACAAACTACTGTATTATAGTGCGTCCCTAATTGCAATAGCCTATATTACTGTATTATATCCGCTTCGGATGGGGTTGTTGAAAGAGAAATAGGTTCCGGCACTCGGGGGTACCTTCACAGGCCGTCCACAGAAATTTTTAATTGAGAAAACATTTAATTTTGCGTAATGCGAAATCGCCCAAATATTTGTTTTCAGAAGTGCTGGGGAATGTTTTCATTTAAAAAATGGAATTAAACATATATATATATATATATATATATATATATATATATATATATATATATATAACATATATATTGGATTATTTGTATTGAGATTTATCAAAATAAAAATAAATAAATACATTTATTAACTTATCAAAACCACTTATTAAAAACAATATTCTTTCACAATGTCCAACAAATAATGAACCATAACCTATGCTTGTAGAAAACCAGCTGTTCTACAAATAACCTATAAGATAAAATCAGCTGATTTATAAAGTCACGTTATCATTTATTTTAAGCCAAATAGAACGAAATAACTTGTTACTTTTCTTGATAAAAGGTATTTTCATGTATAAAAGCTTAATTCCTTTAAACCTGTCAAGTATTACAGTAAAAGTGTTCTTCCCGTGAGATCACTCCCCCGCATTCCACTGTATCCAGAGATTGCACTAAATAATAGAGTCGGACAAGGCGTCGGTAACTGTCCGTTCGTAAAATTGATTACAAGTAATCGTGCAAATCAGCTTACGTAACTCGACCGTACGAGATGTCGGCAATTACCGGAATGCCGAGTATCAATGTCGGTAAGGTGATGCAAGCATACAGACGTCGGTAGGTATCCAGGCGTAAACAAGCTACTTTCACGACCATGCAATACAATCGCCCGAGTATCTCCTAGTAATTGCAAATGATTGTTTTCGGATTATTTGGTAGAGTCGAATGTGAAATTTCACAATATTAAAAACAGGTTTTATTAACTTTAGTAAAAACAAATGACAAAACTGGTCTTTTTCTTAACAATAAAATTTTCTCGCAAATCTAGAAAACCTTCTTCCTATCGCACAAAAATCTCCGCTCCGCCGTTTGGGCTTCATTAAAATCTCCATTCCTTTATAGCAACGTTTTAAAAATGGCTTTAAACATATGCAGTGGAACGTGCATAGGTACAGTAGAACTCCAATTATCCGAACTCCGACTATCCGAATAGCTTTCAGATTTTGAAAAAAAAACTAAGACGAAAACGTAATGCTATTTCCAAGATATTGATTCTGTCACTATGATTCTTCATAGCGATGAGTGTAAACGGAACTATATGCAAGTCGCCTTCGAAACCCTAGTGCATATACAACAGAGAAGAGGTCACTGCCTTGGCGCGTCACGCAGGATCGCTGAGTGACTGACCCTTCACAAACTAGTCCTGTAAGTTATTACGGGCCGTAACCTCTCTTGACCTACGCGCCATGCGTTTATAATGGCGAAAGCCAAACCGTTACTTATACGTTACAATTACGAAGTTAAAAAGCTTCAAAGCACTTTCCCGTGACGTCACCTATTTGGCGGTAAATCAAACGAAATCATTACTCTTGCTGTCGTGAAATAGGGACGAACATCTCTGCACTAGTAACTGGCGTAAAGGCTGAACAGGATGTGAAGGTGGATAACGCGACTCGACTTGTTTCACTCCAAAGTTAGGAGCAAAACTCTGATGAATCGACACCTTACTAATTAATATTTAAAGTTATATTAATTTTACAAACATTTGTAAAGTTTTTTTTACATATTTATATTTTCTGTAAGTATACACTATAAAAAATCAGTATTTTTACAACAAATGTAGTAAAAATGTATATGCAGACTGAAACAAATAACACACGGCGCAGTATAGGCAATTTAAAGTCAACTGAACAGTGAAAAACTTAAGACAGTGAACTAAAGAAATGTATAATTAAAGAATAAATATGCTACAACTCACAAATATAAAAACTTTATTTTCGTACGTCGTTTCAACGACAATTTGACGTCATCCTCAGTGATGCTAAAAAAATCAAATTAAGCTTAACTAAAAAAAAAACACTAAACATAACCTATAAAGGTTAAACAAAAGTAAAAACCAGATCTGGGCATTGTCAAATTTACAGCCACAACTACTAAAATAATTACATTAAATAACATATGTTAATTATAAATATTTAATTTTGATGAGCCTATAATATTAGTAAAACATAATAATAACAAAATTATTTAAATAATTTAAAAATGATAGTATTTAACATTAAATGAATTTAAAATAATATTGAATTTTGAATTGGTCCTAATATATTATTAACAATTTTATTTTTATTTCTATTTATAAATAAAGTTTCCAATGCATCTAATTCATTAAAATTTATAACATTTTTAAAAGGACAACATTTTTACTTTTAAATTCGTGTTTCTCGTCCAAACAATGTTTTGCCATAGCTGATTTTTCAGGCCTATTAAATTTTACATGGGGAAAATGTTCTTTTGCTCTAACTAGTATGTTTCTTTTTGTTTGTCCAATATATTTCATCTGGCACATATCACACTGCAAACTATAAATTCCTGATTTATTTTCATTTTTTATTATAACTTTTTGGTTCCCTAATAGATTTTCAAGTTAGTTCTTGTAACTAACGTTACTTTTACATTACTGTTCTTCTCCAAAGCTTGTTTAGCCAAGTTAGATAAAGGTGGATGGTAGGCTAATCTAATCCGTTTTCTTTCCTCTCTATTTTTAAAAACGTACAAAAGTTTTTATTTTTTTAAAAACTTTATAGGTTATTTTTAGCGTTTTTTTTTAGTTAAGCTTAATTTGATTTGTGTAGCATCACTGAGGGTGACGACAAAATGTCGTTGAAAGGACGTACCAAAATAAAGTTTTTATATTTGTGAGTTGTAGCATATTTATTCTTTAATTATAACTTTCACTCACAAGCCAGCTCGAATATTATTTATAAAGAAATGTACACAAGAAATTGCACAAGTTATTACAACAAATAAAAAATACAGTGTTTAGCGAGTGTGTAGAATGAACAGGTTAGTAAGCGGCTTAAACATTATGCTACTGCACACGATAAGACCATTAACTCTTGCCGGAGAAAGCCGCAAAGTAAAAAAGTAAGTAGTCTATAAAATACGTAAATACAATGATAAAAAAGACAAACCAATAATTGTAGACTATAATGATATCATCATCATCATTAATAATAATAATAATAAGAGCAACAATATTTATAATAATAATGACAAAAACACTAACAATAGCAACAACATTAACAACGACGACGACGACAACAACAACAATAAAAACAACAAGTACATCAATAATAACAATAATAACACTTATGTATAAAAATAAATTCAGTTATCAGTATTACTTATAAAGTGAGTAAAGTTTTTTTCAGCTTAGAGGCACTGTTTAGAGCCTGTCCCGAGGGAAAAAAATTGCAGAGACAAAATCAAAATGTCGTTAGGAAACAATCCAAGCACTAAAATATCGAGTGATCTTGAAGAAAAACCACTTCATTTTGATAACTTCGTTGGATGGGGCGTTATATTTAAGGAAAAGCTCTGAAAATAAAATATTAAAATGCAACTTAAGTAATAAAGATATAGATGAAGAAAGTCTTTGATTTTTAAAGAATAATAATATACTTGAAATGTTGTTATCTTTGTCTCGCTGAACGTAAGCTACAAGACCGAGTAAACATTACGTGCGGAATATATGTGATCTACTACTCTTGTATTCCCGTATTCGGAATGTGCAGTTGATCGGGTAGTATTGTACAATACGGTGGCTGCCGAGCCCATTCTGCTCTGATAAATTGCAAATAATTGAAATGGTGAAATTGGCGTAAAAAAATGTTCGAAAAAGGATTTGAAATAAAATTTTATGACTGAAACACCATTCACGGCACGAAATGGGCGCGCACTTAGCGACGAGCGCTGGCGACGCGAGATGCATTCGCAATGGGCTGGAACTAGACCAATTAGTAAAGGTTGTACATTGCGATGGAGGTTTATCTGGACTGGCTTTGTTGCGATTAGTAACCTCACTAGATTATGTAGGGTGCCTCGTTATATGTAAAGAAACCCACCCAAACCCATCCCAGTTACAGGGTGGCATTCACAGCTCGCCAAGTATTTACCTAGCCTAGTAATTCCCAATCAAACCTTTACCTTTAGTATGTGGTAACCTAACCTAACCTCATGCTATTTGTAATCCCAATGCAACGAACCGTTCTCCTTCACGTCCGTATTTATTGCTCAACAAACACTAAAATATAACTTTTAACCATTAATACTGTGAAGACCCTTTCTGAACCCACAGGAAACGCAGAATATTTTATTTCACCTGAAAGGAACATACTTGAACCCAAAATGTATTGTTATATCTATGCTGCACAATATTGTTACTATGCTGCACAATATTGTTATATCTATGCTGCACAATATTGTTATATCTATGCTGCACAATATTGTTATATCTATGCTGCACAATATTGTTATAACTATACTGCACAATATTGTTATATCTATGCTGCACAATATTGTTATAACTATGCTGCAAAATATTGTTATATCTATGCTGCACAATATTGTTATATCTATGCTGCACAATATTGTTATATCTATGCTGCCCAATATTGTTATATCTATGCTGCACAATATTGTTATAACTATGCTGCACAATATTGTTATATCTATGCTGCACAATATTGTTATATCTATGCTGCACAATATTGTTATATCTATGCTGCCCAATATTGTTATATCTATGCTGCACAATATTGTTATAACTATGCTGCACAATATTGTTATATCTATGCTGCACAATATTGTTATATCTATGCTGCACAATATTGTTATAACTATGCTGCACAATATTGTTATATCTATGCTGCACAATATTGTTATAACTATGCTGCACAATATTGTTATATCTATGCTGCACAATATTGTTATATCTATGCTGCACAATATTGTTATATCTATGCTGCCCAATATTGTTATATCTATGCTGCACAATATTGTTATAACTATGCTGCACAATATTGTTATATCTATGCTGCACAATATTGTTATATCTATGCTGCCCAATATTGTTATATCTATGCTGCACAATATTGTTATAACTATGCTGCACAATATTGTTATAACTATGCTGCACAATATTGTTATATCTATGCTGCACAATATTGTTATAACTATGCTGCACAATATTGTTATATCTATGCTGCCCAATATTGTTATATCTATGCTGCACAATATTGTTATATCTATGCTGCACAATATTGTTATAACTATACTGCACAATATTGTTATATCTATGCTGCACAATAATGTTATATCTATGCTGCACAATATTGTTATATCTATGCTGCACAATATTGTTATATCTATGCTGCCCAATATTGTTATATCTATACTGCACAATATTGTTATAACTATGCTGCACAATATTGTTATATCTATGCTGCACAATATTGTTATATCTATGCTGCACAATATTGTTATAACTATGCTGCACAATATTGTTATATCTATGCTGCACAATATTGTTATATCTATGCTGCACAATATTGTTATAACTATACTGCACAATATTGTTATATCTATGCTGCACAATATTGTTATATCTATGCTGCACAATATTGTTATATCTATGCTGCCCAATATTGTTATATCTATGCTGCCCAATATTGTTATATCTATGCTGCACAATATTGTTATAACTATGCTGCACAATATTGTTATATCTATGCTGCACAATATTGTTATATCTATGCTGCACAATATTGTTATATCTATGCTGCACAATATTGTTATATCTATGCTGCCCAATATTGTTATATCTATGCTGCACAATATTGTTATAACTATGCTGCACAATATTGTTATATCTATGCTGCACAATATTGTTATATCTATGCTGCACAATATTGTTATATCTATGCTGCCCAATATTGTTATATCTATGCTGCACAATATTGTTATAACTATGCTGCACAATATTGTTATATCTATGCTGCACAATATTGTTATATCTATGCTGCACAATATTGTTATATCTATGCTGCCCAATATTGTTATATCTATGCTGCACAATATTGTTATAACTATGCTGCACAATATTGTTATATCTATGCTGCACAATATTGTTATATCTATGCTGCACAATATTGTTATATCTATGCTGCCCAATATTGTTATATCTATGCTGCACAATATTGTTATAACTATAGTGCACAATATTGTTATATCTATGCTGCACAATATTGTTATATCTATGCTGCCCAATATTGTTATATCTATGCTGCACAATATTGTTATAACTATGCTGCACAATATTGTTATATCTATGCTGCACAATATTGTTATATCTATGCTGCACAATATTGTTATAACTATGCTGCACAATATTGTTATATCTATGCTGCCCAATATTGTTATATCTATGCTGCACAATATTGTTATATCTATGCTGCACAATATTGTTATAACTATACTGCACAATATTGTTATATCTATGCTGCACAATATTGTTATATCTATGCTGCACAATATTGTTATATCTATGCTGCACAATATTGTTATATCTATGCTGCCCAATATTGTTATATCTATGCTGCACAATATTGTTATATCTATGCTGCACAATATTGTTATATCTATGCTGCACAATATTGTTATATCTATGCTGCACAATATTGTTATATCTATGCTGCACAATATTGTTATATCTATGCTGCACAATATTGTTATATCTATGCTGCACAATATTGTAATATCTATGCTGCACAATATTGTTATATCTATGCTGCACAATATTGTTATATCTATGCTGCACAATATTTTTATATCTATGATGCACAATATTGTTATATCTATGCTGCACAATATTGTTATATCTATGCTGCACAATATTGTTATATCTATGCTGCACAATATTGTTACTATGCTGCACAATATTGTTATATCTATGCTGCACAATATTGTTATATCTATGCTGCACAATATTGTTATATCTATGCTGCACAATATTGTTATATCTATGCTGCACAATATTGTTACTATGCTGCACAATATTGTTATATCTATGCTGCACAATATTGTTATATCTATGCTGCACAATATTGTTATATCTATGCTGCACAATATTGTTATATCTATGCTGCACAATATTGTTATATCTATGCTGCACAATATTGTTATATCTATGCTGCACAATATTGTAATATATTACTATAGGTATCACAAAATTAGGTCCGTTGCAGCATGAAAAACTGACCACTTGGGGCAATATATAAGGATACCTTATTCATTCAAGGATATTATGTATTTATTCACCCCCTTCCCATTCAAGAGATCCCCAAACATTTATACGCACATTCTATGCTTAAAAGTATCCACATTTTGGAAGTATTGCCACAATTATGATGCTATTTATTTTCTAGTTATATGAGAAACCGCCCTAATATTGTGCCTGGCACAGCTACGAAGGAAAGGAAAGTACTGTTAATGAAAGTTTGATTAGGGTAAGGACTTACAAAGACGTGTTGGGGGATAAGTGGGCAGGGTCACGTCCTGAAGTATATGTCTACACCGTGACGCCGCATTGTAGGAAGGATGAAGGTCAGATGGAGTTATATGGAACGGGGGAAAGAACAATGAATCCCCTGGTAGTGGAAATGTGGGGAAACTAAAAGACCGTGTTTGAAGGGTCACGTACGATAGGTAGACTAGCTCTCTAAGGGCCCAAGCAAGTGTCTACACCGTGACGCCGCATTGTAGGAAGGACCAAGGGCAGATAGAGTTATATGGAACGGGGGAAAGAACAAAGAATCCCCTGGTAGTGAAAATGTGGGGAAACTAAGGGACCGTGTTTGAAGGGTCACGTACGATAAGTAGACTAGCTCTCTAAGGGCACAAGCAAGTGTCTACACCGTGACGCCGCATTGTAGGAAGGACGAAGAGCAGATGGAGATATATGGAACGAGGGAAAGAACAATGAATCCCCTGGTAGTGGAAATGTGGGGAAACTAAAAGACCGTGTTTGAAGGGTCACGTACGACAGGTAGACTAGCTCTCTAAGGGTCCAAGCAAGTGTCTACACCGTGACGCCGCATTATAGGAAGGACGAAGAGCAGATGGAGTTATATGGAACGGGGGAAAGAACAATGAATCCCCTGGTAGTGGAAATGTGGGGAAACTAAAAGACCGTGTTTGAAGGGTCACGTACGACAGGTAGACTAGCTCTCTAAGGGCCCAAGCAAGTGTCTACACTGTGACGCCGCATTGTAGGAAGGACAAAGGTTAGGTGGAGTTATATGGAACGGGGGAAAGAACAATGAATCCCCTGGTAGTGGAAATGTGGGGAAACTAAAAGACCGTGTTTGAAGGGTCACGTACGACAGGTAGACTAGCTCTCTAAGGGCCCAAGCAAGTGTCTACACCGTGACGCCGCATTGAAGGAAGGACAAAGGTTAGGTGGAGTTACATGGAACGGGGGAAAGAACAAAGAATCCCCTGGTAGTGGAAGTGTGGGGAAACTAAAAGACCGTGTTTGAAGGGTCACGTACGACAGGTAGACTAGCTCTCTAAGGGCCCAAGCAAGTGTCTACACCGTGACGCCGCATTGAAGGAAGGACAAAGGTTAGGTGGAGTTACATGGAACGGGGGAAAGAACAAAGAATCCCCTGGTAGTGGAAGTGTGGGGAAACTAAGGGACCGCGTTTGAAGGGTCACGTACGACAGGTAGACTAGCTCTCTAAGGGCCCAAGCAAGTGTCTACACTGTGACGCCGCATTGAAGGAAGGACAAAGGTTAGGTGGAGTTACATGGAACGGGGGAAAGAACAAAGAATCCCCTGGTAGTGGAAGTGTGGGGAAACTAAGGGACCGTGTTTGAAGGGTCACGTACGACAGGTAGACTAGCTCTCTAAGGGCCCAAGCAAGTGTCTACACTGTGACGCCGCATTGAAGGAAGGACAAAGGTTAGGTGGAGTTACATGGAACGGGGGAAAGAACAAAGAATCCCCTGGTAGTGGAAGTGTGGGGAAACTAAGGGACCGTGTTTGAAGGGTCACGTACGACAGGTAGACTAGCTCTCTAAGGGCCCAAGCAAGTGTCTACACTGTGACGCCGCATTGAAGGAAGGACAAAGGTTAGGTGGAGTTATATGGAACGGGGGAAAGAACAAAGAATCCCCTGGTAGTGGAAGTGTGGGGAAACTGAGGGACCGTGTTTGAAGGGTCACGTACGACAGGTAGACTAGCTCTCTAAGGGCCCAAGCAAGTGTCTACACTGTGACGCCGCATTGAAGGAAGGACAAAGGTTAGGTGGAGTTACATGGAACGGGGGAAAGAACAAAGAATCCCCTGGTAGTGGAAGTGTGGGGAAACTAAGGTACCGTGTTTGAAGGGTCACGTACGACAGGTAGACTAGCTCTCTAAGGGCCCAAGCAAGTATCTACACTGTGACGCCGCATTGAAGGAAGGACAAAGGTTAGGTGGAGTTACATGGAACGGGGGAAAGAACAAAGAATCCCCTGGTAGTGGAAGTGTGGGGAAACTAAGGGACCGTGTTTGAAGGGTCACGTACGACAGGTAGACTAGCTCTCTAAGGGCCCAAGCAAGTGTCTACACTGTGACGCCGCATTGAAGGAAGGACAAAGGTTAGGTGGAGTTATATGGAACGGGGGAAAGAACAAAGAATCCCCTGGTAGTGGAAGTGTGGGGGAAACTAAGGGACCAAGTTTGGAGGTTCACGTACGATAATTAGCCTCTCTCTAGGTAGGTTGCCGCCACCCGAAGTCTTTGAAATACGAGAATCGTGGTTAAATCGCATTATTCAAGAGATCTACCCAAACTTCCACAAATATGTATTTTGAAAATAAATATTTTCTTCATTTTAAAAAAAAGTTCAAGTCGTTTTTCTGCCAAACAATAGGAAAGTTTGGGTAATTCTTTATTGTTTATAGTTAATCGATATTTCAAGAAAATAATTATCTGGTGCCGCAGAAAGCCATTAGGAACACGGTGAAATTAATAAAACTTGGTGCCGCAGAAAGCCCTTAGGAACACGGTGAAATTAATAAAACCTGGTGCCGCAGGAAGCCCTTAGGAACACGGTGAAATTAATAAAACTTGGTGCCGCAGAAAGCCATTAGGAACACGGTGAAATTAATAAAACTTGGTGCCGCAGAAAGCCATTAGGAACACGGTGAAATTAATAAAACTTGGTGCCGCAGGAAGCCCTTAGGAACACGGTGAAATTAATAAAACTTGGTGCCGCAGAAAGCCATTAGGAACACGGTGAAATTAATAAAACTTGGTGCCGCAGGAAGCCCTTAGGAACACGGTGAAATTAATAAAACGGTGCCGCAGAAAGCCATTAGGAACACGGTGAAATTAATAAAACTTGGTGGCGCAGAAAGCCCTTAGGAACACGGTGAAATTAATAAAACTTGGTGCCGCAGAAAGCCATTAGGAACACGGTGAAATTAATAAAACTTGGTGCCGCAGAAAGCCATTAGGAACACGGTGAAATTAATAAAACTTGGTGCCGCAGAAAGCCATTAGGAACACGGTGAAATTAATAAAACTTGGTGGCGAAGCCATTATTATTAAAGTTTTGAAAAGAGAAAAATAATTTCATAATTGACACACAATTAATTAATAAACGTCACGGGGTATTGCTATAAATCCGAGCATCGTGTTGTACTACAGAAGAATATAAATACAAAGCGTCCAGTTAGGATATTTACTTTTAAAATAATGTTTACTAATACGCGAGTTAAAGAGCGTAAAAGTGATACACGGACTCGTTGCTCCGTGCGGCGATGCAGAAACGTACCCAGTGGCCACTTCACTCTTTAGACAAGTCACCCTATTAGAAGATTTCTATTTTATATTTTTCTTAAATAAAAAATCTGTTCCAACAAAATACTTTGTAGCAATACTCCAATGTAGTATAACACAGTGGTGTTTTATAAAGGGGCGTTCTTAGTGTGTTGTTAAGTTATTTTCCTCTGTTATGAATAGTTTATATTTTTGGGCGACACCAACAAGTTTTATTACTTTACTGTCTTCAATATCGATTACGTGTAGAATGTAAATAATTACCAAAATGTGAAAGGAAATATAGGCAATAATGAAGAAACATTTAATCATCGGTAAGTCACAAGTCAGGGGAAAAACCTGAAATCCTTGTAACACGGACAGTGAAAGTGCATCCGGTCGATTAATACGCAAGGAAACGCACAGTTCGATCCCCGCAAAGGGAGAAGAATTTATTTCAAGTTAATCTTATGCATTTTCCCTAAAAAACTCTATAAAGGAATGTGGTTAATTGAAAACGCGCACACTGTACAAGAATATTAACATAAGTTATATATTATTTTCTCGTGCGCGTTTCAATGCCAGTCATCATCAGTGCGTATAACTATGACAGCCAGGTTACTTCAGTTTAAATGTGTTACAGTTACACTCAAGGAGGATATCAGTGAATCCCGTAAGGAAAAAATTAATTACTGATTTGAGTTGATGGTAGAATTATTAGGCAGAATTTGTTTTTATCTAAACCGGAGGAAAACTCACAAAAGGTTAAAAACGTTCGTTTTAAAGAATCTAATCGATTTCTAATTTGGAGTCTGATAACTACGAGACAAATATTCTGTTGAAGTAATTATATAAATTTATATAGTTTGTATTAATATGCAGCAGACACGTTTTGGAGAAACAGTTTTACTTTGTTGTCCCTAGAACAGCTGATTGTTCTACAAGGTTATGTTTGCAGAATTTTGTAATCATCTTAAAAACTACAATAAGCATGAACTATAATGTATTATGCATAAATCATTTTTATATGAACAAGATATATATATATATATATATATATATATATATATATATATATATTTATTTATATTATAGGCCTATTATATTTATATATATATATATAAAGAACATAAGTCAAAATACAAATACAAGAATTATAATTTAATTTACAATTCAAAGCTTTTCGTTGGCTAACAGTACCAACATCATCAGGAATATTAAACAATTATTCAGAATTGTTTAATATTCCTGAAGATGTTGGTACTGTTAGCCAAAGAAAAGCTTTGAATTGTAAATTCAATTATAATTCTTGTATTTGTATTTTGACTTATGTTCTTTATTAATACACAAGAATACATATTGCGCTATATATATATATATATATATATATATATATATATATATATATATGTCACAAGATTTAGATGACATTGTATCGAAAAACTGTTGTACATTCATTTATCAAAAAAAGTTTTTTTTTGTTTTGAAAAAAAAAATTATGGCGTAATCATCTCCCAAACAGAAAATATTGGATAAAACCCCTCGTGATATAGGAACATAAAAAACGTAAATAACTCGAAATAAACGCCCGTAAACTATAGACGATTGTAGTTGGTTCCTCTCTATGATCTTGTGCAAAAACGAACATCGAGTGTTGGCTAAACTAGTTATAGGAATTTTAGTTTTTTTACCGTCGCTCTACGATTTAAAAACAATACTATTTTATAAACGGTAAAACATACCCACTTAGGTCAAGTTTGTTATTAAAAGTTAATTGTAAAGTAAGCTAATTGGTTGCTGCATCGAAGTTAGAGTTACAAACTTGTTATTTATATTTATTTAGGAACTCGCAAAAAATTGTTATGAAGGAAATTCGGATGATAAAAGAATCAATATTTACTTTTTAATTACGTCTCGGAAACTTGTTGGTTGCCCTTATCAAGCGTGATTAGCTATAAAAATAAGTCCTTACATTTAACAATTCTTTAAAAATTCATTTCAATTATTGGTTTACTTTTCAGGAGGGCTGGTGATTTTGTGGTTAAATGGTACATTCATTGTTACTGTCACCACGCCTTATTTAGTGAGACCACGCCTCTAGGAGGATTGGCGAGCGTTAAAGGGGGAGGAGCTAGAAATTAGTTATGTTATTAGTGGGTATTATTTTAAGTGAACCGAAATGAGGATGGGTTCATAGTAACTATTGTAGTTTTGTGTTATTAAATAGTAATACTAATTTGATTAAAGTAGTTTGGTTTTTAGTTTTTTTTAACTGTCGAAACGTATTAATCGACCATATATTCAGAGACTTGTGCAGTGAAAGTGAAGTACGCACGCACGCGACGGTTATATAACGCCAGATGATATCGAGATATTTGACATCGCCACAGATGCAGTCTATTGAGAAGCAGACGTTCATACAAGCGGCACGTCTTCCATTGTTTGTACGATGACTTTCTCCAGTTTTGGTACAATTTGTCACGCCATCCAGGTTGTCCAACTTTAACAAACACACGTCAAATTTCATACATGACTGATAAAGTGAAAATAGATGTGTATTTAGTGGGTAGATACGTTGTTATGTAAAGAGCGCTGATTGGCGGTCGCTATAATGCACTGCAGCGACACTTTGGTTTGAGGTTAGGAAACCACTGGCAGATACGGCAATGCACTTAAGATTGCAAAATCTCCGATTACCATAATAAGTAGTGTTAGATTATTTTGTTGAAATCACCAAGTTTCCAACTATTACTCTGTACCTTGTGTTATACCTTCTGTTAAAGTCTTCTCTTGCTCAATAACTTTAGTAGTGCATTTTTGTTTCCCACGGATTTGCTTTTACTGCTCTACAAAGAGGTCTGGTATTTTTTATACATTAAAGCTTCAATAAGATATCAAAACAAACACACGTATAGAGCGAGGGAACAGCTTCAACCTTCCCGTGCCAAATAGAAAAGAGATCAAACTAAACAGATAAGCAATTTGAAGGTGCCATACTAGTCAGCAATGTGCAAGACA
Organism: Prosapia bicincta; assembly: GCA_036971475.1. Lineage (NCBI taxonomy): Eukaryota > Metazoa > Arthropoda > Insecta > Hemiptera > Cercopidae > Prosapia > Prosapia bicincta. The sequence goes on along the minus strand of JBAIZL010000004.1, from coordinate 459,999 downwards.
GATTTATGTTCAAACCGTTCGTATTACCAATTTGCAAACAAACGCAACATTAACATTAACCCAAAACAAAAGAAATAAGGAGATATTTCAACTGGAAAAAAATCATTTAGCAGAGGGAAACCACAAACAAGCCGGGTGAATTAGTTTAAGCATCAACATCTTCAAGACAATAATCATATGTACAGATTAATGTTTACTAGATGGAAAAAAACGTTTGATAAATTTTCTAATATTCAGGTATGGATATTTATCAATATGAAAACATTAAAAACATTTCTTAAAAATAATTTACCAAAAGACCCAATTAAAATTAATAACTTATTACAAAGATAAGGCTAGCCAACTTACAAAGTAGTTACCATAATCTCCACTGACCTGCAAAAAAGAGAAAAACAAAATTAAATACGTCAAAAACTATTTTCTACTACCAATAGCAAATAATCAATCATAAGAAATGAAATTTTTATATAATATTCCTGTCATTTAACTATCAAAGACTTTAACGGATGGTTTGGAACAGGTTGTTGAAAATTATTAAAATGTTTTCAATTCAAAAACTGAAATACAAATATGTCATTACATAACAATTATACTTAATCCGGTAAAACAATTTTTACACACTTACTAATTTAAATTATCTTTATTAGCTGAAAAACACAATTGCAATCCAACATTTCAGCTTATTAATGTACAATAAATAAAACAACTTAAAAGTTGAGTAATAAAAACAAACACCTAGACCATCATAGGTCCAAAAACAATGGGAGCACAATAGCGTAGTTATAATAATAGAACAATTACAAAATCTTTAACAAATAATTATTGTATAAATATTTGTAGCAAAGGTTTATAATTGTTTATTGAATACATTGCCACTTAATCTAAGTACGATAATTCCTAATATATTGGAAATGGTTGAACATAACCTCCGAATAACCTCAAAGAGAAGAGGATTACAACGGTCAGACATAAATAGCTCATCTAAAAGCGTCGTATTTGCTTTAGGAAAGGGTCGTGACAACGCGCTAATATTCGGAAATCGGAGGGGAAATGTTTAACTGAAGTTTTGTCTCTTCATTTCAGTGGCATAACTGAATCTAATTGTTGTTACTAAAGAAAGGTAACGCTAGTCCTACGAAAAATCTCCCGCTATTCGGAGGTGATTAGAAGGGTGGACGGCGAACGGACGCCGGAATTGGGTTCCTTAAATATATCTAGACGTTATACTTGCAGGCTGTAGAGAATAATTAATAGACGGGGCGTGGTCAAAACCAGCCGAGTGAAAGTTCTAAAACATCACAAAAATGTAGATTGTCGGTTAGTCATCATTAGGAAAACGACAATGTGATACCGAGGGGGTAAAATCTCTCAGTACTTTTTGAGATACCTTTCTTTCCACATATATCAATATTTAACGTTGAGGCTATAGTGGCACTGACATTTTGATTGAATAAGGACGGACACAATTGGAGGTGTGTTTCACTTTCAACTCAAACTTTACTAGCCTGGATGGGATGCATAGTAACGGTGGGAAACTATTGGGTGGTTTCACACTTTCGGGGTTTAATGTCGGGGTTAAGAGTGTGTTGACCGAAATGGAATTGCGTGTTGAATGTATAATTTGAAAAGTTTGAATATTTCGTACTGTTTGTGGAGTTATTTTAATAAAGTTTGTAGTTTTCTTATCTATGTAGGATGTAGTTGTGAGGTGTTCGGAAAAACCTTTATAATCATGAAGCATAAACCTTTCCAATGGCATATGCATGAGAAGGAATACACCTTATTCTTCTCCAGAATAAGCATAGTGAAGCAAAGAAATGTTGACAATTCCCGCCATACTAATAAATTACAAGCCAGAGAAACCAGAAAATTTCTTTCCCCTTCCCACGCACTCTTCCTGTATCAGGAGAAATATTTATTGGCTTCAGATTACAGTCTCCAACTTCCAGATTGCGACGGAATTAATATTGCTCGCGTGTTGACGAAACGTTACCTCTGAAATACGTGCTAATTATGAAAAATCTCCGCTAGCACAATTTTTCACGTAAACAAAGATTAGAAAAACAACTAAAAAAATAAGGTTGTCATCGAACTGACCGACTGACGCAAAATCTTAACTGAAAATAAGTAACAGGCTTGTATTACTCATGTTAAAAATTACTGATTAATAAAACTTATTTAGAAATGAAACTCAACCTAGTTTTAAGAATGTCTCAGGCACACCTTAAGACCTTTTTATTTGAACAATAGGAAGAAATAAGTATTAAATAAATACACACACACACGCGCGCGCGCGCGCACACACACACACACACACACACACTCATAACACACACACACACACGCACACGCGCGCGCACACACACACACCCATGTATATACACAATGTTAATATCCAGAGTTAATATCCGGAGTGCATAGGTTTTGGTGTATAAAATCGCAGTTTCAACGTTTCGCCAGATTCTCATCTAGCATTGACAGAACCCAACAATAGTTGCAAGTGCGAACTGATATCGGAAATATGATTTTATGCACTACAAAATGAACGGATGTGCTTAGACATTAACTATTCACCATATGTGTGCATCCGTGAAGGAATACGTATCTACAAACACGGGCGCGCGCTCACTCTTGTAATATATAGAAAATATATAGAGCAATAGTTTCTCTATCCCAAAATAAATGGAAAGCGTCTGAAATATTTTTCACATCAAAAGGAAATATATAAAGCACACAGTTAACCGAATCACAATCAAACAATTATTTTGCCTGTAATTCAGACTAAGGTTACAAATTATAGCTTACGATGGACGTAAAATATTGCGAATATCAAACTACGCATCCCGCCTTGCATGCAAGTCACTTAATTACGTCATCAGAAGTGACTCCTTGCTGCAGAGAAGCGATACTCTTACACCCAACTAATTAGGAAATACAACCAAAATTAACAACATTGGTGCCGGTCAGTGGTCTACGGTCATTACATTAATTCGGAAATGTGAAACGTCTTCCGCCAATCACTGACACAGTTACACATAAAAAAATATTTAAATTAATATCCACAATAGAATCTTTAATTCCGATTTATTAAAAGATATTCCGTAACTTACGTATAACAATAATAGGCGACCACATATGGTGTTCCTTAGTTTACATTAAAAACACTCAATAAAGAATGTAATGGGTAATTAAATTTTAAAAGTTGATATTTTCTACAATATTAATTAACAATTCTTATAATTTTTTCTGTCTTTATGTTGTGGATTTATATATATTTTCTCATTCACTGCTACAATTTTTCTGTCTCATACGACTTCCCGTACTGACGTTATGACCGACGAGTCTCCAGGTGCAGAGTTAAAGTCACCACACGGCGATAAAATCCACTTGGTGTTAAAGAAAGAATATTGCTTTTCGTTAAGTTAAATTAAATAGAAAAACCTCCCGGAAAACAAAAATATTTGGTTACGTGAAAGCAACATAAGAACAGCTTAAAAATAAATTTAATATTTGTGACGGAAGCCTATGAAGGGGAAGAAAGTAAAAGCATAAGAGTGGGGGACGTCTCGACAGCATTTTCTACAATGGGAGAAATGAGAGCAGTTAATTACTAAGGCCGCCCGTTTGTCTGGTAGCATTGAGTAACCGCAGCAACGAATATAAGAGAAAGGTCTTGGCCATTTCCTGTACACTACCAAGCGGAACGAATGCTATATTGATTCTTAATAAGGATAAAATAAACGTGGAAAACTTGCTTAGTTGTCATGAATGTTATATACTTAATAGTTTACTGTCTACAACGCCTTAGAAATGTTGTATTAAAGCGATAAATGGCGATAAAACGTAACCAATACGTGTAGAAATAGTCTATGTTAAATAATAAATACTATTATTTGATATACTTATATTAATACATAAAACCACACACACACAAACTCACGCACAAACACAAACGTAAATTATGTTTATAGATGTGTAAAAATATATTACAAAAAAATGTATGTGTGTGTTAGTGCGTGCGTGTGCATGTGTGAGTGATAATTATATTGATTGTCGTATCAAAATATTAATAGAAATATTACTATATAGCCTAAATGTATTTTCATTATATTAGAAATATAATTTATTTATTTTTTATTTATTATTTACTAAAAACCATAGCACTTATTGAAATATACAAATAAACAGCTCGTAGTTTCTTCAACAGCCAGAATGTTCTAAGCCACAGTACTTATGTAATTAAATGCAAATATATAATAAATAATACACACAACCTCTAACCATACATATTTTTATTCTAGTTTTATGTACACTTCGGTTACAAAGTAACCATCCTCAGAGATATGACAATACATTATGCACTTAGAGGTTGTGTGTATTATTTATTAATATAAACCACAGTCAAATATTCCAAGTAATTAAATATATAAATACATAAATAAATAGTTTCTTAAACTCTAACACTGCTTTTATGTTTTTTTAAAATAATGTTTCAACTTTAGTTTATATTTTGTAGCAAGTATAACTTTCGAGTAGAACCTAACCAGCTTACAGACGTCACACGGTAGCTACAGTATAAGGAAATCTACAGTGGAACCTCGGTATAACGGTCTAACCTGGGTCAGCCTGTTTTACCCGAAGTCCGTCACACAAAATGTTATCTTAAGGGGTGAAAAACGGAACAAAAGCCTCAGTATAAGGAAATCTACAGTGGAACCTCGGTATAACGGCCTAACCTGGGTCAGCCTGTTTTACCTGAAGTCCGTCACACAAAATGTTATCTTAAGGGGTGAAAAACGGAACAAAAGCCTCAGTATAAGGAAATCTACAGTGGAACCTCGGTATAACGGCCTAACCTGGGTCAGCCTGTTTTACCCGAAGTCCGTCACACAAAATGTTATCTTAAGGGGTGAAAAACGGAACAAAAGCCTCAGTATAAGGAAATCTACAGTGGAACCTCGGTATAACGGCCTAACCTGGGTCAGCCTGTTTTACCCGAAGTCCGTCACACAAAATGTTATCTTAAGGGGTGAAAAACGGAGCAAAAGCCTCAGTATAAGGAAATCTACAGTGGAACCTCGGTATAACGGCCTAACCTGGGTCAGCCTGTTTTACCCGAAGTCCGTCACACAAAATGTTATCTTAAGGGGTGAAAAACGGAGCAAAAGCCTCAGTATAAGGAAATCTACAGTGGAACCTCGGTATAACGGTCTAACCTGGGTCAGCCTGTTTTACCCGAAGTCCGTCACAACAAAATGTTATCTTAAGGGGTGAAAAACGGAGCAAAACCCGTAGAAGGATAATAAAATGATATAACCTGATGAAACACCTGTGCAAGTTTTATATTGCAGAGATTAAAAATCATTAAATAGTTTCACTGTGGCTAAAGATTGTATTCTACTGTCCGTAGATTCAACTACATGTTGACAACTACAAGTTGTCCGACTTCGAGCTAGGTCTTCAGATACTGAAAGCGTTTTGAGGTAACTTCAAAGAACGGAAGCCACGTTTCAAGCACTGACCTTGGCTTGGGGAAGAGTGTACACTTGTTTGCAAACATTACCCGATAAGTCACTATAAGTAGGCCTAATACAGATTTGTCAGTCCAGCCTCGCGGCGAATGCTGTGACGTATCTTCGGAACAGAGTCCGTTATTACGAGGTTTCACTGTAAATATATACAAATTTAATTAATAGTTCGTCCGAAAGTTCTTTATAGAATAATTCTGACACGATGTATTTCAATAAGAATGGGTTTTTCTATACCTATATTATAATGTTGTCACATCTGCGATAGGAAAAGACAATCTTTCCTTGAAATCTATCGAGGAAGGGGGAACTAAACAATTTGAGGTACTACACATTGTAAATTAAACTGTATCTACATAAGTAAAAATGTAGATATTTGTTTGTTGTGTTTATTTTTATTTGAGTTTCCTGACAACGGATTGCTGGGTGTAGCTAGTTTTATTGCACATTATGACGAGGGAAGTTAGGAAATGAATGTGAATCCACAGGATTGAAGAAGGCTAATATTAACCTACGCCTTTTTAGGAAAACACAGAGGAATGTATACGTAACACTTGGGTGAAGGTAAAAGGGTAAAAATGGTTACGGGGAGTAAAGGTAGGCCCAATTCAATTCTCCGAGTGAGTTTGCCAGAGTGCGTGAAAGAGGTGTAGGAAAGAAATATGGTGAAAAACTAAGGAAAGCGGACGAAGATAGAGAGACCTCTTCCGCCCAGTAACGCTTTATTGTATTTCGAATTAATTGTTTGTTAACTTATTTCTCGTGCTACACCATAAAATGTTTCACCAATAGCTACTGACGAAAGACATGATATTATTACGTTGCCCTATACTGAAGTGCTACTTTTTAAAAGATTTGTCACAATTCTGTTTAGTTAAAAGTACAAATTTCTACGGTAATTTACGACCCAATTAAGTTGGGATTTGTTTGTAAACGTTAAAAATCTATGTTTATCTACATTTGGATTTTTTAATGTAAACAAATGCGCACCTTTTCCTCCGCGCATTAAATTTTCCCACTTCTAGTGCACGGAACCATTAATATAGTATTTAATGAGGGGCAACACAGACTATTCTATGCTTCAACGTAAAGATACAATTTTTTTGTAATGCTAAGCTTAAACTGAAATGCTTGGCATTAACGCTGATCCATTAGCGTTGTATATACATTGCACCTGGCAGAATGTAACGAGGCAGATTGTGTCTGTATGTCTGTCAAGCTATTTAATGAGAGTTTATAATACGTTAGATAATATCTAGCAACCACTTGGCTTCGGAACCGTCCACACTTTGTTCCTCAGCTATATATCACGTCCTATAACTAAAAGTATTGCACATTATCATTATATTTTCAACCGCAATATCACCACTGACGACAAGCCTACGGACAGATCCTCCCCACACAGAATTCGCCTTATCCTTTTTTCGCTTGCTCTAATTTTCTACACCCTATTTCGAATTTTCCTCGAGTTTCTATAAGCATGTCATGCTGAAAATCGTCCCCAAACGGTTTTTTTTTTAATTTAGAAATAATAAACTTTTAATAAGACAGTAAAATCATCTTTTTAAATTATTATACTTTTATTATTTTTTAAATTTACTGTGCAGTACTTGAAAATAAATTTCAAACATATTTCAATTACGCCTTGCAATTTGGATAGTAAACTTGACAATTTTACCACTGGAAAAATAGACGCGGGTTTTATAAATAAATAATATATTTTCAATGGGAAGTCGTTTATCGCAACCTAGGCATTACTACATTGGGAAAGTACCGTTTACTATCGCCGGGATGTCTATTAAAGTATAAATATCGATGTATCCGAGACCGAATGTGTTTATACTTCAGTTAAATATGCAAAATATGTATACAATTGTATATCCACGTATCATTCACGCACATAGACACGATCAAATCTTTTCGAGAAGAGTCAAAACACTTTTCGCTACATTCAACTTATATAGAGAGTTGAACACGTAATTGTACTTTCTCTTCAGTTTAAAATTTCTGTCACAAGAAATTTTTCTCTAAATACAACTTATTTCAACTAACTGATTACTTTTATTCCAAATATTAATGATCCTTTTTTCGCGCCTTTAAGTTAGTGTGGGTTGCCACTGCACGGCACATACTAGCCTAACCCAGCGTTGAATACATTATCTGTCTTGGAACACGTCACAATATCCTCTTTATTACGGACGGACAAAGTAATATTAACTGGGTCAAGTTAGTGTGGGTTGCCACGGCACGGCACATACTAGCCTAACCCAGCATTGAATACATTATCTGTCTTGGAACACGTCACAATATCCTCTTTATTACGGACGGACAAAGTAATATTAACTGGGTCAAGTTAGTGTGGGTTACCACTGCACGGCACATACTAACCTAACCCAGCGTTGAATGCATTATCTGTCTTGGAACACGTCATCATATCCTTTTCATTACGGACGGAAAAAGTTATATTAACTGATGCTTAGAGTTTTAATGAACCGAAGCACTTTATAATTAAACGAGCCTGTCCCGGAAACTTTTCTCATTTTAAAAGTTGCAGCAAGGTAATATATTACGAGAGAAGTTGATCGCTAGTTATCTTCGTTTAATTTACCTTATAATTAATAATAATAATTGTTGGATGAATAATTTGTTGGATATTAAATTAAGAAACTTTGGTCGTCACAAACTTACGTTGATTAACGTTGTGAATAGAATTTATAATTCACTTTAAGTCTGAAAAATGTCCTTCTTTTGTGTATAAAATACTACTCCCAAGTTATGCGTTTTCAATACTATATGATTTCATATAACTTATGTTATATTGTAGAACAGCTGTTTTAGGTTATGTTTATGCATTAACAAGCTAAAATATCGTTCAGAATAGCTCGTAATAAATTCATTGATCAATATATAAACTAATGATAGCAAAATTAAATCAATATAATGACGAGTTACATATTTTGATACAAATTTTTGAAATGAAAACTTCCTTAGGCGCGACAGTCTTTTTGAGAAACGATTTCTATCAAATTTCTACAAATTGTATTCAGTTGATTTTTCACTATTTAATAAATACTATTAACTAAATCCTAATAAAAACATATATTCAGTGTGTTATTCAAATGAACTATTCACTCCTGCTAGCTACACTAACTTACTTTGTTTAAGTGTCGGGTAATTGTAGCTATCATACAAATAAAATTCAGATTAAAGAAAGTTAAGAAATTCCTTTCAGTCGTGTCCTTGACATTTATTTATTATAAATCGATGTCGAGTGTGAGATAGAACGCATTTAGTGACGTCACTTCGATCCGACTCATGATTACACTTAACCCTTCACCTGTTGCGACCTTGACCATTTCGGTAGCGGCTCTAATTGGGCTCCCGCCGCCTAAGTGCATAAGAACGTCACAGGCTCTCTATGTATAAATCAAGTAGGCTCCGAATCCACTTTCACTCGGCCCACTACGACCGCGTTGCGCCATTTCTGTCAAAATGTTGAACGGTTAAACACGAGACAGCTGTGCGCAATCAGACTATTATTTCCCTCTGTTTAGAACAAAAACATTTTGCAACGCTCGTTTCGCGCAGGCATTATAATAAAGAAAAGAGACCTTAAGAGTGGGTTTGCATGGACGTCTATTCACATGGACTATTTTTACACAGTTCAAATGTTTTGAACGAATATACAGTATTTGTACTTCTAATATGTAGAAAAGTACGATTTTAAAGTAGCATTTGTACGGTAACATTTAGTACAATCAGGTGAAATATTGTTTTCATTTTAATTTTGCTTTGAAAACCATACAACGATTTTGCTACCAAGTCACAGGAGTTACGACAAATCGTAGTAGTTCACCTAATAAATAAGCTTGGACGAGCACAAATACAGTAAGAGTCAGTGTTAGTGTAATGGAAAACAAAGAACACTATGCCATGGTATTGTAGACAACTATATTATTTTCACTAGTATAGCGGTGACTTTAACGCTTTTACCTAATAAAAATTTCGTTTAAGCAGGTTGTTTTCCTTCTAGACCGAGGAGCTAATTTCGAGTGCAAAGGCAATGAAACAGATAAAACAATTAAGTGAAATTTCACTGAATCTTGGCAATTTTAACGAACGGAGAGAAAGAAAGCGGACAACGTCGGACAGTTAACCTTGCAATAAACACGAAACCAGGTGTAGACTAAAGATAAGTAAGATTCTAACGGTAATGAACCTCACAGACCTCCGTGCACTCTTTCTACATTAAAACAGAGCACGACAACCCTCACTTCTACACCGGATTCGAGTTGTAGCTTTACTAGAGAGCTAGCATTCCGGACACGATACCAGAGACGTAGACCATTGCTGAATATTCAGGCCATAACCACTTACAGGGCAACAAAAGAACGATTTTGTAAGAGTCGATTATACTAGTCAACTGTATATTAATCGAAGGTGGGCGTGACTAATGAGTAAATATAGTAAAAATAATAATATAGGCCTAGATATTTGTTCCGTTATCAGCCAGTGTGACGTACACCTGCGAAATATAGGAAAAGAATGTGAATGAACACAACACCCCCTGGTAGACGATATAGGGGAGTTTATGTCATTACGTGTGTACCTGAAGACCTACTCTCTGTCAGAGTCCATTAGCACAAGTTGGCTCTGTTGACGGGATGGGGAGGTGAACTATTACGGAAGACGGAAGGTGAGCCGCCCTTTGGGGGTTGGAGTGGATGTGAGGGAGGGGGGGGGGTTGCGAGTTAAGATAAGTTAGATTAAAAACAATGGATTTGATTTTTCTATCCTATCAGGATATTTGTTGAGTCTTTTAATCGACAGTTATGACAGACTTGGGTCGTGTCAAGATTACGTTCTGGCATAGTTTTATAAATAATAATTAAATTAGGCCTACACTCTTCCAACATGGAATAGAAAGGTCTCACTGCTGTTTGAGCCACTGTGACATTGCGTAGTAGATGAGGTAAAATAAAATCTATCCGGGATTTCCTCAACTGAAACAGGAGTGGAATGATGGAGCAATATTCCTCGCAGCAAAATCATCAAGAGAATAGAAACTCATTGCACATTTTTATAAATGCAGACAGCTGGCATTCGCGTCGTAAAATATGTTTTAATATTCTTAAAGGTTAGGTTAGGTGACACAGTAGTAAATACGAATAGGGTCAAGGATGTCCGTACGTGTGAAGAAGTCAATCTGCAAAAACCCACCCCACCATCGTCCTTCGCATTTCAGTACAATCAAAAGCTCCTTAAGTGACAGAAAAATTATTCAAACACAAACTTAAAATGCCCCATTCTTGCGCCATCGGGAGCAAAGTATACAGGAGTTGCATTCAGCTATAAGGTTCCAATTACCCGGACGAACAGTGAAGTAGTAGTTAATCACTGATGAAGGCGACATCGTCGTTGAAACTAGTCGGTATGTATTAATAAACTAGTATGTAGTGAGATTTTGAGTCAACTATTTTAATATTTACTGGTGTTTTTTAGGTTTAAAATTGGGATTTTGTTTGAAATTAGCACCAAATGCAGGCACTGCCACCGTTGCACGGAACAAATTAGGATAATGTTATAAAGTTTTATCTACTGTATTTTACTCTGGTTATTTTCCTTTACAATATAAACAACAAACCTATGTACAATATCAGATCAGACATATTGAAAGGCAGCGTGTTTATGATGAATAAAATATCAGGCCATTAATGCAATACAAGTCTAAACACTTCCGATCACAAATATGCATATAAGTTTTCTTAATTCTTCTGCAATTATTACAGAAATTTTTCCAGGTGGAAATGAACACAAGTTAAAGAATCATTATACAGGACACGGCAGACTATCTGACAAAACAAAGGAATCCACCATGAAATCAATAGTGTATTTTCGGTAACCGAACGGAACGCTGTATTGGAACCGGTTCCACTGCGAAACCTAACCTAAGCAACGATCAGACACATACACAAGAACTCACTTCATAACAATCTGGAACAGGAAAGAACACGCGTATTTAGGCGGGAGAATATTTTCGCTTCGATAGTGAGTTGAATGATCGGACAGCTTTGTAGTTATTTACTATATTTGGGCGACCGTAATGAACGGACAGAATCCAGTGTCGTATTTCCGCTTACACAACAGCACTTAACATGTGAGCGTAGGATGACGTGTTTACCAGATCACTTACTTACAAACATTTATTTTTGTCGGGTTACATAGCTGGTTCTAGATTCAAGTATCGGCGGTCTTTTGAACCGAGTAGTTATAATGCGGAAGGAACCCGTTACACTAGAATAAACTGAGGTGGAAAATCGTCAAAGTGTACTAACAAATATTAAGGTACCGCAAAATCTAAACAAAACACAGATGCGCAAGGATCACACATATAGTCCAACTGTAACAAACACTATCAAAATAGCATAAACAGCTGTGGGAGGAACAACAGTAGTGAAAAAACCACAAAGTGGCAACCTGTGGATGTATCTGGCACTAGTGAATGCTTCATTTGAAGAATGTAGTTTAAAGAATCTAGTTAATAACAAAGGGGTGGAAGAACTGGAAAGCCTTAATTAGATGTAGAAATGAATACAAATTGTATTAATATTTATTGTTAATTAGCAGCAAGCCTAAGGATTTTTTTTCGCGATAAAATATATTACTCAGGGTTACTACATTGAATTAAAATAAGATTTATTGAAATATAAATAAATTAATATTTATTCAATAATAACATTTGAAGTTAGAAACATCCAATAAATAAAGCAACATAACGTGTGCATAAAATCAGCTGCTGTATTAAATCATATGTTATCAAATCATATGTACTAAATTTAAGCTAAATAAATACAAGAAACACGGACACACGCGCGCGCGCACACACAAACATACACACACACATTAAAACTAAATAAAGGAATTATTGTAACTGAAAAAAGTATTAAAAGTTATAAAATAAAATACTAACAAAGCCAAACGAAAAGAATTTGTTCCGAAAAAAATTTACCCAAAATACTTCGAGTTTTAAAAATTCAACTTATATTTTTTACCACTTTGGTGTTTACAGCTGCAAGGTTAGCAGCAACAAAACAACGAAATAATGATCAACACAATATTTCTTATATTTTATTTAAGTTTTTACTGTAAGAATAAGGGTATTTCCAACAAAATGTAATATTATAAAATGTATTTGACATTTGCTGCAAAAATATACAAATATTCACGGGAAAGTAACCTGAAGACTACATAAGAGCGAGACATATGATCTTAGAAAAATTACACAGATTGTATTCTAAATTAGTTGCATATGTAGCCTACTTATCCGATTCATTGGTTTGTATTTCCCGAGTTATTAACCATTAAAGTTTAGCATTCCAAATCCGATCGGATGTCCTTAAGGATAGTTTTGTTCCACCAGGCGGTAAAATGATACGGAGGTTCATTCCTAAGATTTTAAAACCCGCTAATAATACAGGTTTGAGCAATTGGCAATTTCAGTATGAAAACGTATTTACGAGTCTGGCATTTTTTGGTGAAGAGAAACATCTGGGGTTTGGGATGAATTCGTGATTTTATTGTAGCTATTAATTTAAATATTTTTGAATGTGTAACTGTGTCAGTGATTGATGCAATAAGTTTCACATTTCCGAATTAATGTAACGACCGTAGATCACTGACCGGCACCAATGTTGTTAATTTAGTCTGAATTTCCTAATTAGTTTGGTGTAAGAGTTTTAGCTCCTCTGCAGCAAGGAGTCACTTCTGATGACGTAACAAAGAGACTTGTGTGCAAGGGATGATACGTCGTTTGATATTAGCAATATTTTAAACTATAATTTTCGACCTAAGTGTAACGCCTTTCTCCGAATTAAAAGCAGAAATTTTAATTGTGATTCGGTTAACAGGTCTGTTCAAGACGGGTAGCACTTTTTGGGATAAGGAAAATTCTGTCAGTTCGCGTCTTCATTTTCGGGCAAGATTTAGGCCTACTTGTATATGTTTGATATAGTATTTAGCTCGTAATTTTTATTACATTTTAGCTATACTTTTAAAAGCAGTAGGTTACGTATTTCAGATTATTAGGTTAGGTTTTATTATTCAATATTGTTATTAGTGAATAGAAATTATATCGTATTTCAATACACCTAATTTTTACAATGAATTTTATACAGAGATAATTAATCATAAATGTATTATAAAATTTTAAGTGAAGTTAGGTGTGTTAGACCTTACAACCACATTTAAATGAATTAATTTTATTATTGTTTTAATCGGTGAATTTTTCCATACTATATAAACCTATAGGAAGGGTATTTTTTCATGATACTGTTCACTTCTGTTCCCCATATTTTTTACGTGATTACATCACGTATCAATAAGTTATTAAATTATGAGGAACAAATAGACTATATCTACGTCATCATCTAGTCTACTTACTAAAATGTATTTTCTATATTATAGCGAATAAATAAAACCTTCTAACCCCAAGTGAAACATTCTAGTTAAATAATTATGAACATTTCGGCTGCAAAGCAACCATCTTAAGAGGAATTATAACTCATACAATTTCATGTAATTAGATCCCAACCTGTCATACGGTTTTCCTTCATTTCCACAGAGAAGACTGTCGCTTCTGAATCACAGAGACTCCAAGGCTATTAGTGATCCCCACATCCTGAAGGCCGCTGCTTTGTAAACTGTTGCGGATCCATACAGTAAAGATAACTGGATCCATGTATACACCGATGGGTCAGCGGTAAAGCGTGCCTCTGGTGGTGGCTTTTACAGCGACCACTTTGAGGGCTGCAGCCCAGTTGGAATTAATGCCAACAACTTTGAAGGCGAGGTTGCGGCTGTAGTACAGCTGGCGAAAAACTTTGTTCCATCTCCGGCAAGACGCCACGAGTTGAGCTCTTCGTGGAGTCACAGGCCGCTATAATTGCACTAACTAGTAATACCTCCACCGAATATGTGCAAACAATGAATGGACGAAAGTCCCTAGCAGGGATGATTGAAGAATGGTGGTATATTGTGCTGCAAGGCTCCCTAGCCATGTCGGTATTGAAGGAAATGAACGCAAAGACCAACTAGCGAAGAAAGGTAACACCTTGCCACAGCCTGGCAATCCTATATCTCTATTGACAGCAAGAAGCCTGATTGAATCTACAATCAATGAAAAAGAAGGGAAACCCAAAATGAAATGAGCGCTGGAAAGATATGGATGGGCCTGGCGTACACAATGCTAATACCACACAAGCCTACCTACAGTGGAAGCTGCTGCCAGATTCTGAATGCTTACGGGCCCTGACTATCTGCAAGCCCACATATATAGAATAGGATTAGCAGCCTCAGATATTTGCCCTCTGTGCAACTGTCAAAAGATGGACGCTCGACATCTTCGGAATTGCACAGCGTTATACGATGTGGAAGAGCGAAACCAGCATTGTCTGTACTGGGAGGCTAGAAGGAGAATGGCAGAAATGCCAAGATCTGCCATTGGATAAAGTAAAGTAAGTAAGTATGTAAATAGGTCTTCTCATGATAATATGACTGGTTTGTACTAGAAACTTACGTACACGTTCTAATAAAGTTTTATTTGTGGTTTTCTAAGACGTTTTATTTATTTAAATTTAAAAAGATTAGGCAGTTGCTAAAAGCTGCTATTCTCAGATGCATTTGTAAAACTTTCTCAGAAAAAAAAAATAATCAATTTGTATTCGTAGAAGGATCTTTTTAAAAACAATGTTGGGCTATATCAGGAGATTTGTAACGTCGGTTAAGTGCGGTTGCGTCATACAGCATAAAAAGTGAAATTATTGGATGTCAACCGCCATTAGAGCGCCCACAACCGGTTCCAAAGAGAAACTAGACCAATGGCGAGAATCAGGATTAGGATTTGTATAAAAACCATCCTACGAAAATAAAAACACGTTGCGTGAGAGGCTTCGGGCAGCAGTATTGAAAAATTGGCACTTGTTTACTTAGTTTTCATGCTAATTGTGAAATTATCTTCCCCAGAGTTTTAAAATAAAACTATCAAACGCAAAGACCACATTTCTTTAGACACGTTGTTGAATATTATTGCATACATTTTATACACATTTTCTTTCAATGATAAATTTGAACTTTTGTTTTCAAAACAAAGTTAAAAAAGCGATCAAAATAAGCATATTAATATTAAACGTTTTAATAGATTTACCTACAAAATATTCTTCTAGGGGGAAAATTTTACACACACACATACGAGCGCGCGCGCACACACACCCACACTCTCACGCACGCACGCACGCACGCACGCACTCACTCACTCACATTGATGGAACCACTACGAAGAGCGTTACTAGTTTCTAAATACCCGCCAATTATTCTAGATTGTTGACACTCTGACGTCATGAATGTCTTCACTGTCGTATGTAGAAACATTTCGATACAGGACGATCTTCGCTTGTTATTTATCAGGTGTTTTATAAAGCTATTTTAGAGTTGTACAAATTTATTGTTATTTTTAATCTCTATTCTGCTCCGGTTGTATTTTCTAGGTATTTTCTGAATTCCTGAAAAAAAGTACTTTTTGGGGCCATTATAATTCAGGCAAAACTTGCCTTACGGGGGCCCCAGTAAGATAGCATCATCTTCTGAAATCAGTTACACAATTATATGAGAGATTTAATTTTAAGGTTTTTCCGACGAAGGTTTACAAATTTGAATTACCCCTTCAGAACGCCGTATTAAATGTATTTATTTCGTACAGGGGTTCATTGCAGCTCCTATGTGTGGGCACAGAGCACGAATAACGGCCAGTGCCTCACATATCTAATAGTCTTGAAGTTGTCGCTTAATGTAAATCCTAAATATAATGTTGGCAGAGGACGTGCTATATTTATGTGCAGCCGGTCTAACCGGTTCCCCTTCTCGTCGACTCACCTTCAACAATTTCCATTGTTTTAGTTTGATGCATTTTCTAAAAAAAACTATTACATGAATTTAGTTGAAATCGGTTGTAAAACAATTTCAGTCGCAAAAGTGTATAAACCGCAAATATGTTCAAATAATTGTAGTTAAAATATACATAAATAATTAACTTATGAAAAGTACTAAATGGCATGTCAACTTCATAATATGCTAAATAATTAAAGTAACATAGCCTAAGTGTTAAAACAGTTGTTCTACAACATAACTTACGACATAGAGCCAGCTGTTGTATAAAATTATATGTTATCACTTAATTTAACCTACGATAGTTGTATACAACACATATACACAACTATAGAGATGTGTTAGTGCGTTGCACCAACTCGAACAATTTTCCGCACTATTTAATTGTTCAAACGCGCCAAAAGAAGAAAATTCTCTCAAGTAAGAAAATTTCATTTTATTTAAAATTGAGCTTTATATTGGATATAGGAGACTTGTGTGGGCAATATGGATGAAAGTTTTGTTTGGGGTTTATGTCTGAAATGCCGTGACTGAAGAATAGAATTATTTTGTCTCTGGTAGACATATTACTCCAGGAATAAAATTGATGTCAATAGAGCCGTTTGTGTGTGTGTGTGTGTTTGTGTGTGTGTGTGTGTGTGTGTGTGTGTGTGTGTGTGTGTGTGTGTGTGTGTGTGTGTGTGTGTGTGTGTGTGTGAGTATGGTGTGTGTGTGTGTGTGTGTGTGTGTGTGTGTGTGTGTGTGTGTGTGTGGTGTGTGTGTGTGTGTGTGTGTGTGTGTGTGTGTGTGTGTGTGTGTGTGTGTGTGTGTGTGTGTGTGTGTGTGTGTGTGTGTGTGTGTGGCAATGTTCTCTGATAGGAACAAAATTACTAATTGAGAAGTAAACAGAAAACTAAAAGAAACTTATAAAGAATCATGTAGGCAGACTAAGAACCAAGGGCACAGCAGGGCAGTTTATAAGGGGGATAGGATTAGGACAGAGACATAAACCCTTTGGTAGAGGATACAAGGGGGATAGGATTAGGACAGAGACATAAACCCTTTGGTAGAGGATACAAGGGGGATAGGATTAGGACAGAGACATAAACCCTTTGGTAGAGGATACAAGGGGGATAGGATTAGGACAAAAACATAAACCCTTTGGTAGAGGATACAAGGGGGATAGGATTAGGACAGAGACATAAAACCCTTTGGTAGAGGATACAAGGGGGATAGGATTAGGACAGAGACATAAACCCTTTGGTAGAGGATACAAGGGGGATAGGATTAGGGTAGAGACATGAACCCTTTGGTAGAGGATACAAGGGGGATAGGATTAGGACAGAGACATGAACCCTTTGGTAGAGGATACAAGGGGGATAGGATTAGGACAGAGACATAAACCCTTTGGTAGAGGATACAAGGGGGATAGGATTGGGACAGACACATAAAACCCTTTGGTAGAGGATACAAGGAGGACAGGATTAGGACAGAGACATAAAACCCTTTGGTAGAGGATACAAGGGGGATAGGATTAGGACAGAGACATAAAACCCTTTGGTAGAGGATACAAGGGGGATAGGATTAGGGTAGAGACATGAACCCTTTGGTAAAGGATACAAGGGGGATAGGATTAGGACAGAGACATAAAACCCTTTGGTAGAGGATACAAGGGGGATAGGATTAGGACAGAGACATAAACCCTTTGGTAGAGGATACAAGGGGGATAGGATTAGGACAGAGACATAAAACCCTTTGGTAGAGGATACAAGGGGGATAGGATTAGGGTAGAGACATGAACCCTTTGGTAAAGGATACAAGGGGGATAGGATTAGGACAGAGACATAAAACCCTTTGGTAGAGGATACAAGGGGGATAGGATTAGGGTAGAGACATGAACCCTTTGGTAAAGGATACAAGGGGGATAGGATTAGGGTAGAGACATGAACCCTTTGGTGAAGGATACAAGGGGGATAGGATTAGGAGAGAGACATGAACCCTTTGGTAAAGGATACAAGGGGGATAGGATTAGGACAGAGACATAAAACCCTTTGCTAGAGGATACAAGGGGGATAGGATTAGGGTAGAGGCATGAACCCTTTGGTAAAGGATACAAGGGGGATAGGATTAGGACAGAGACATAAAACCCTTTGGTAGAGGATACAAGGGGGATAGGATTAGGGTAGAGACATGAACCCTTTGGTAAAGGATACAAGGGGGATAGGATTAGGGTAGAGACATGAACCCTTTGGTAAAGGATATAAGGGGGATAGAATTAGGGTGAAGACATAAACCCTTTGGTAGAGGATACAAGGGGGATAGGATTAGGGTAGAGACATGAACCCTTTGGTAAAGGATACAAGGGGGATATGATTAGGGTAGAGACATGAACCCTTTGGTAAAGGATATAAGGGGGATAGGATTAGGACAGACATATAAAACCCTTTGCTAGAGGATACAAGGGGGATAGGATTAGGGTAGAGACATGAACCCTTTGGTAGAGGATACAAGGGGGATAGGATTAAGGTAGAGACATGAACCCTTTGGTAGAGGATACAAGGGGGATAGGATTAGGGTAGAGACATGAACCCTTTGGTAGAGGATACAAGGGGGATAGGATTAGGGTAGAGACATGAACCCTTTGGTAGAGGATACAAGGGGGATAGGATTAGGGTAGAGACATAAACCCCTTTGGTAAAGGATATAAGGGGGATAGGATTAGGACAGAGACATAAAACCGTTTGGTAGAGGATACAAGGGGGATAGGATTAAGGTAGAGACATGAACCCTTTGGTAGAGGATACAAGGGGGATAGGATTAGGGTAGAGACATGAACCCTTTGGTAGAGGATACAAGGGGGATAGGATTAGGGTAGAGACATAAACCCCTTTGGTAGAGGATACAAGGGGGATAGGATTAGGGTAGAGACATGAACCCTTTGGTAGAGGATACAAGGGGGATAGGATTAGGGTAGAGACATAAACCCCTTTGGTAAAGGATATAAGGGGGATAGGATTAGGGTAGAGACATAAAACCCTTTGGTAGAGGATACAAGGGGGATAGGATTAAGGTAGAGACATGAACCCTTTGGTAGAGGATACAAGGGGGATAGGATTAGGACAGAGACATAAAACCCTTTGGTAGAGGATACAAGGGGGATAGGATTAGGGTAGAGACATGAACCCTTTGGTAAAGGATACAAGGGGGATAGGATTAGGACAGAGACATAAAACCCTTTGGTAGAGGATACAAGGGGGATAGGATTAGGGTAGAGACATGAACCCTTTGGTAAAGGATACAAGGGGGATAGGATTAGGGTAGAGACATGAACCCTTTGGTGAAGGATACAAGGGGTATAGGATTAGGACAGAGACATGAACCCTTTGGTAAAGGATACAAGGGGGATAGGATTAGGACAGAGACATAAAACCCTTTGCTAGAGGATACAAGGGGGATAGGATTAGGGTAGAGGCATGAACCCTTTGGTAAAGGATACAAGGGGGATAGGATTAGGACAGAGACATAAAACCCTTTGGTAGAGGATACAAGGGGGATAGGATTAGGGTAGAGACATGAACCCTTTGGTAAAGGATACAAGGGGGATAGGATTAGGGTAGAGACATGAACCCTTTGGTAAAGGATATAAGGGGGATAGGATTAGGACAGAGACATAAAACCCTTTGGTAGAGGATACAAGGGGGATAGGATTAGGGTAGAGACATGAACCCTTTGGTAGAGGATGCAGGGGGATAGGATTAGGGTAGAGACATGAACCCTTTGGTAGAGGATACAAGGGGGATAGGATTAGGGTAGAGACATAAACCCCTTTGGTAAAGGATATAAGGGGGATAGGATTAGGACAGAGACATAAAACCCTTTGGTAGAGGATACAAGGGGGATAGGATTAGGGTAGAGACATGAACCCTTTGGTAGAGGATACAAGGGGGATAGGATTAGGGTAGAGACATGAACCCTTTGGTAGAGGATACAAGGGGGATAGGATTAGGGTAGAGACATAAACCCCTTTGGTAGAGGATACAAGGGGGATAGGATTAGGGTAGAGACATGAACCCTTTGGTAAAGGATATAAGGGGGATAGAATTAGGGCGAAGACATAAACCCTTTGGTAGAGGATACAAGGGGGATAGGATTAGGGTAGGGGCATAAACCCCTTTAGTAGAGGATATACGGGGGACCTTAATTTGGGCAGCGTTGGGTACTTGAAGTGAATTTATTTTTTATTAGGAATGAAAAAACGAAATAAACTTGATGGATGGAATTTAGCGAGAAAACGTCGTAGGAGCAACAAACGAACTTTGTAAACATAGAGTAAGTATAAAGTCCCACAACAGAATAAAGGTTAATTCTTAGAATCGGAATATCTCAGAGCAATGGGTCATTAGAAAGTTGAGGTAAAACAGTACATTTGGTTGCTCGTTCGTTCTTAACCCAATAATCAGGCATTAATGTCGTGTTAAAAGCGGACGAGATGCATGTGGTCAAACTGAATCATAAAATCTACTGGGGTAATTACAATAATGCCGAAGAAAAGAAAGCACTACCTGGCGGACAACAATTAAAGTGAAAGTCCCACCTTGGCAATGAATAAACTGGAGTAACCAGTCCACAAGTTAGGTAACGAATCTGACGGAACTTTGTGACAATTAATGTATTAGTAGGAACCGCTACAGGCATACATTGGGTGTTCAAGTATTCCCGAAGGCAACCGCAGGTAATATACAGCTGTCAGAATGTGTCCGTATGGAATTTGTGTTTGAGCTGACTTTATGAAGTGAAGTTAAGAATTGATAGGCTATTCGTATATAATGTACAAATAATTTATTGAGTACAGATAATAAACGCGTTTCGATTACAATGTTTTCATCATCAGAGAGTTATAGTGGCTTAATACAAAATCAGTTGCTATTTAGAGTTTTCCGAGTAATAGATTTTCGTCAACTACACTGGCAAAACATCTTTAAGCAAGCGCCAGTGCTAAAAGCTGGAGAAAAGCTATGCAATGTTCTTGTATTAGAAATGATCTTAAATTATTGATTGTTTATAAAAGGAAAACTTTATAGAGTTAAAGTAGTCACATTCAATGAAAACCGTCCCACATTTATGGAAAACAGAGAGTAGTTTGAAAACAGTCCCACATTCAATGGAAACCGTCCCACATTTATGGAAAACAGAGAGTTCATTTAAAACCGTCCTGCATTCAATGAAAACCGTCCCACATTTATAGAAAACAGAGAGTAATTTGAAAACAGTCCCACATTCAATGAAAACCGTCCCACATTTATGGAAAACAGAGAGTTCATTTAAAACCGTCCTGCATTCAATGAAAACCGTCCCACATTTACGGAAAACAGAGAGTAATTTGAAAACAGTCCCACATTCAATGAAAACCGTCCCACATTTATGGAAAACAGAGAGTTCATTTAAAACCGTCCTGCATTCAATGAAAACCGTCCCACATTTATAGAAAACAGAGAGTAATTTGAAAACAGTCCCACATTCAATGAAAACCGTCCCACATTTATGGAAAACAGAGAGTTCATTTAAAACCGTCCTGCATTCAATGAAAACCGTCCCACATTTATAGAAAACAGAGAGTAATTTGAAAACAGTCCCACATTCAATGAAAACCGTCCCACATTTATGGAAAACAGAGAGTTCATTTAAAACCGTCCTGCATTCAATGAAAACCGTCCCACATTTATAGAAAACAGAGAGTAATTTGAAAACAGTCCCACATTCAATGAAAACCGTCCCACATTTATGGAAAACAGAGAGTTCATTTAAAACCGTCCTGCATTCAATGAAAACCGTCCCACATTTACGGAAAACAGAGAGTAATTTGAAAACAGTCCCACATTCAATGGAAACCGTCCCACATTTATGGAAAACAGAGAGTTCATTTAAAACCGTCCTGCATTCAATGAAAACCGTCCCACATTTATAGAAAACAGAGAGTAATTTGAAAACAGTCCCACATTCAATGAAAACCGTCCCACATTTATGGAAAACAGAGAGTTCATTTAAAACCGTCCTGCATTCAATGAAAACCGTCCCACATTTACGGAAAACAGAGAGTACTTTGAAAACAGTCCCACATTCAATGAAAACCGTCTCACATTTATTGAAAACAGTCCCACATTTATGGAAAAAAGAGAGTTCATTTAAAACAGTCCCACATTCAATGAAAACCGTTTCACTTTTATTGAAAGCCGTCCCATATTTATGGAAAACCGTCCCACATTTATGGAAAACAGAGTAATTTGAAAACAGTCCCACATTCAACGAAAACCGTCTCACATTTATTGGAAACCTGCCCCACATTTATGGAAAACAGAGAGTAGTTTGAAAAGTCCCACATTTATTAAAAATAGCCCCACATTTATTGCAAACCATCCTACATTTATGGAAAACAGAGAGTAGTTTGAAAAGAGTACCACATTTATTGAAAACCGTCCCGCATTTATTGAAAATAGTCTTTCATTTATTGAAAACAGAGAGTTCATTGAAAACAGTTCCACATTCAATGAAAAGCGTCCCACATTTATTGGAAACCTGTCCCACATTTATGGAAAACAGAGAGTAGTTTGAAGAGTCCCTCATTCAATGAAAACCTTCCCACATTTATAGTCAAAAAGAGTACCACATTTATTGAAAACCGTCCCGCATTTATTGAAAATAGTCTTTCATTTATTGAAAACAGAGAGTTCATTGAAAACAGTTCCACATTCAATGAAAAGCGTCCCACATTTATTGGAAACCTGTCCCACATTTATGGAAAACAGAGAGTAGTTTGAAGAGTCCCACATTCAATGAAAACCTTCCCACATTTATTAAAAATAGTCCCCCATTTATTGCAAACCGTCCCACATTTACGGAAAACAGAGAGTAATTTGAAAACAGTCCCACATTCAATGAAAACCGTCCCACATTTATGGAAAACAGAGAGTTGATTTGAAACCATCCTGCATTCAATGAAAACCGTCCCACATTTACGGAAAAAAGAGAGTACTTTGATAACAGTCCCACATTCAATGAAAACAGTCTCACATTTATTGAAAACAGTCCCACATTTATGGAAAAAGAGAGTTCATTTAAAACAATCCCACATTCAATGAAAACCGTTTCACTTTTATTGAAAGCCGTCCCATATTTGTGGAAAACAGAGAGTAGTTTGAAAAGTCCCACATTTATTAAAAATAGCCCCACATTTATTGCAAACCATCCTACATTTATGGAAAACAGAGAGTAGTTTGAAAAGAGTACCACATTTATTGAAAACCGTCCCGCATTTATTGAAAATAGTCTTTCATTTATTGAAAACAGAGAGTTCATTGAAAACAGTTCCACATTCAATGAAAAGCGTCCCACATTTATTGGAAACTTGTCCCACATTTATGGAAAACAGAGAGTAGTTTGAAGAGTCCCACATTCAATGAAAACCTTCCCACATTTATTAAAAATAGTCCCACATTTATTGAAAACCGTCCTACATTTATGAAAAACAGACAGTAATTTGAAAAGAGTCCCACATTTATTGAAAAACTGTCCCGCATTTATTAAAAATAGTCTTACATTTATTGAAAACCTTCCCACATTTATTAAAAATAGAGAGTTCATTGGAAATAGTCCCACATTTATTGAAAACAGAGAGTTCATTGAAAAGAGTCCCACATTTAATGAAAACAGTCCCACATATATTGAAAATAGTTCCATATTTATTGAAAACAGTCCCACATTTATTGAAAACAGTTCCACATTTATTGAAAACAGAGAGTTCATTGGAAATAGTCCCACATATATTGAAAACAGAGAATTCATTGAAAACAGTCCCACACTTATTGAAAACAGAGAGTTCATTGAAAACAGTCCCACATTTATTAAAAACAGTCCCACATGTATTGAAAACCGTTCCATATTTATTGAAAATAGTCCAACAATTATTGAAAACAGTCCAACATTTATTGAAAACAGTCCAACATTTATTGAAAACAGTCCAACATTTATTGAAAACAGTCCCACATTTATTGAAACCCACAGTTCATTGTCCTGTTATCCATGTCCGATGATGATTGGATAAAATGCAAGTTCTCGACCCCTATTACTGCAGGACAACGTTATATAAGCGTCTATACCTTAATACAGCGCTTGTGTTGCTAAACATACGCATCCCCGCTGAACGCCCTAACAAGACGTAAAGGGCAATGTATGTGATTCCTTGCTGAATATTTCCCTTTTTCTAAGGCCCGTGTCAGTTACAGCCCCACGTAACGGGTTGCACGTCTCATGGCTAGGACAGAAAGCAAGTATACTTCCAGTGAGCGATCCTGGCAAACGCAGGCGTACTTGGCTTGATTTACTTTAGATTTCCTTTCTTCTTCGCCCTTTTAATAGTTTTGCCTTTGGATTTGAGATTAGTTTTAGTTTTTACTCGCATATATAGAGTATGTTGAGTCGATCTTTTTATATTGTTACACAAATTGTATAAACTCTATATTTTTAAAGAAACAGTCAGAGCCTCTGTAATTAAAAAAAAGCAATTGGTCTCATGTTAGCGTTACTAAACACACGTTCTTACTTTGCAAAACACCTCCCTCAATACCCCAAAACACCAAAAATTATGACGCTGTAACCTATGGGCCTATATAGGGCAGTAACCTACTTGTTACTACCCCTTGTAGGAAGATAAGGGAGGATCCTTCCCTTGTTGGAGGAGAGGTCTAGGAATAGGCAGCCTTATGCCATCGCGACGCATAACCTAACTTAAGCCACCCTTGTCGGACCATAAAGCAGTAGTTCTACCATCTATACGGTTGAGCTTTCCTTTCGGTTAAAGAATTTAACTCTTCCGAAAACGAAAATGCTTTACG
>JBAIZL010000004.1:379666-429666 GCA_036971475.1 Prosapia bicincta | reverse complement strand
CAAACATAGTTGGAAGTTGCAACTCAAGGTCATCCAATATTCTTATCGTTCGTATGCCAAATGGAGCGGTCGAACGTTGACGTGTATTGTACACTTGATTTAACGTATTATGAAAGACTATATCAAATGCCGGGTGGTTGGGTTTGCTTCGAAGAACAGAAACGTAAGATATTTGTAGCATCTGACGTCGTCTAGAAAGGGCAGGTTCCCCAGCTTCGACAAGAAGACTAGGGATTGGGCTAGTTCTAAATGCACCAGTAGCCAGTCTAAGTCCAGAGTGGTGGATGGTATCAAGAGTTTTCAGAACTGTAGGTCGTGCAGATGAGTAGACTTGACAACCATAATCTATGCGCGATCTAACGACTGCGCGATAAAACCGAAGCATACTAGTTCTGTCTGCCCCCCAATTCGTACCACTAAGGACTCTTAACATATCCAATTTCTTGCTGCATTTCACCTTCAAATCACGAACATGTGGACTCCATGAGAGTCTTTTATCAAATAAAAGACCCAAAAATCGAACACTATCCGTGGTTTGAAGCTGAGCCCCGTCAAGATAAAGGATCGGCTCCTGGTGTTGCCTACGACGACTAAATGCTACACATTGGGTCTTCGAAGCAGAGAATTTGAAACCTGTAGATTTTGACCATTCCTCTAACCTGTATATTGCTAACTGCAAAGATC
Organism: Prosapia bicincta; assembly: GCA_036971475.1. Classification (NCBI taxonomy): domain Eukaryota; kingdom Metazoa; phylum Arthropoda; class Insecta; order Hemiptera; family Cercopidae; genus Prosapia; species Prosapia bicincta. The sequence goes on along the minus strand of JBAIZL010000004.1, from coordinate 428,982 downwards.
TTTCCGCAGTTGCCATACTACGAGCAGGCACATATAAACAGAAGTCATCCACAAAAAGGGAACAGTGTACCGGAGATCGTATATTGCTGGTGATACTATTTATTGCAACGGCAAATAGCGTGACGCTCAGCACGCTGCCCTGCGGCACACCATTCTCCTGTGTATAGCTGTTTGAATACGTGCCTCCAAGTCGAACGCGGAAAGATCTGTTTGAAAGAAAGTTAGCGATGAATGCTAGGATATTCCCTTGTATACTCCATGATTTCAGAGTGTTCAGAATTCCTCTTTTCCATGCCATATCATATGCCTTTTCAAGGTCAAAGAAAACAGCAACGAGCGTTTGACGCAAGAGAAAGGCATCTTGAATAGCGGATTCTAACAAAACCAATTGGTCAACTGATGAGCGTCCTAGTCTGAAACCACATTGTTCGTTGCTAAGAAGGTTGTTGGTTTCTAGGTACCAGACAAGACGGCGGTTGACCATCTTCTCCAGTAGTTTGCACAAAACGCTTGTAAGTGATATAGGCCTGTAACTACTGGGGTTGGTTTTGTCCTTACCTGGCTTCAAAAGAGGAATTACAGTCGATTCTAACCATGCATCGGGGAAAGAGCGCTCCTCGAATAAACGATTGTATACTCGAAGGAGGACAAGTTTCGCCGATGATGGTAGATGTTTTAGCATGGAGTACACAATGGAATCAGGACCTGGTGCAGAATCCTTCGTTGACGCAAGAGCTGACTCCAATTCCCCTATAGAGAAAGGAGTGTTTAAAGGAGAGTCCTCAGACGACCCAACAGTAAACGGTATTGCTTCTTCCTTCAGTTTATAAATCTGGAATAATCTATTATAGGCTGTAGTAGCAGAAAAGTTAGAAAAAGATGTTCCAAGTGCATTAGCAATGTCATCACTGTTTGTGATTAATCTCCCATCTGGTTGCTTCAGCGCAATGGCTGGCAACGGAATGGAAGTACCACAAACTGATCTTAGTTTCCTCCACACTGTGGAGGACGGTGTTGTTCGTCTAATTGTGCTAATGTACTGTTCCCAAGAGTTCTTTCTACTCAGCCTAAATATCCTCCGTGCTTTCGCACGGAGTATTTTATATTCCTGAAGGTTTCCATTCGTTGGGTGTCGTTTAAATCTCCTAAGAGCTCTTCGTCGTAAACGGAGGATTTCTGTGCATTCATCGTTCCACCACGGCACAGGCGGTCGGCGTGGATGCGCAGAGGTTTTCGGAATGGTCTTTTCAGCGGCATTTAAAATTGCTTTCGTAAAATTTTCTATATTTTCATCAATGGGTGTCAGATAATCCATGTCAAGTGATACAAGGTAATTCGAGTAGGAGTCCCAGTTGGCTTTTCGCAAAATCCAACTGGAATTTCGAACATAACAGGCTTGGGAGTCACATAAACTGATCTTAATAGGCACATGGTCGCTTCCATACAAATCATTGAGTACCGACCATGTGCATCTAGTAGCTAATTGAGGGCTGCAAATCGATAGATCAACAGCTGTCCATCCACCAGTAGATGCTGCTAAATGGGTAGGAGAACCGTCATTTAGCAGACATAAGTCTAGTTCCGTTCTTACACTTTCAACAATATCACCTCGAGAGTTCCTAGTCGGAGATCCCCAAGACGAATGGTGGGCATTAAAATCCCCTACCAATAAGAACGGAGTTGGTAACTGGCTTATCAAATTTACTAAATCACTGTGATGCAGGTTTTCTTGTGGTGGCAAGTAGACACAACACACAGTGATTTTATACGGGACAGCTGTTTGAACGGCTACTGCTTGTAAAGGAGTTATTAAGTTTAGAGAAACAGCATCGATACAGTCACGGGCTAGGATGGCTACGCCACCTCTAGCTCGATCTTCTGTAACGAAGTCCGATCTAAAAACTGAATACTCCCTTAAATGGAAATTATGCGATTCGTGGAGATGTGTCTCCTGTAGACATACAAACATTGGGTACACATCTCGCACGAGTACTTTAAGTTCTTCTATGTGACTCCTAACACCGTTGACGTTCCATTGTATCACTGACTTGTTAATTGCAGACATTTATTAACTCAGCAATGGATTGATCTGACACCCATTGGTGCTCTCTCCTTTCTTGCCTGGGACGTTTTTAGACGTCTCAGGCTTACATTTCTCAGATTCCATATCCACCCGTTCAGGGATGGAATCTGAGGAAGTTTTGGGTTTAGGAGGTTTAGTTTTTACATTCCCTCCTTTGTTAGCATTTTGTTTAATACCCGGTAACGACGGTGGCGATGTGGTCTGACGTAACACTGGTTTACGTGGTTTCGATTTTTCCAACGTCTTCTGCACAGAAGGTTTATTACCCGTTGATAATATCTTCTGCACAGAAACACAAGGCTCACTTAGTGATTTATTTCGTGCTCCAATCCCCCCAGTGGAAGGGACAGGTACACGAGGTAAAACATTATCCGTTGCTGCAGGTTGTACCAAATTCAAGGACGGACCATTCGTGACTATGGACAAAAGGCGAGAAACTTCTTCAGTTAGAACTTCAATTTTTTTCGACAGCTCGGCACAGTTGTTACAGGACGATTTGGAAGCGGTCAGAGTAGCGGCATAAGTCTTACTGTCTGCCTTCGGCTGAGTAGATCTATAGAGTTTTTTGGCCTCTGGAAACGACAGCTTGTCTTTCGCCATGATGCCTAAGATAGCTTTCTCTTCCTTGAAAGTAGGACAGTTGTAGGATCGCGCTGGGTGGTCACCACCACAGTTGGCGCATTTCGGAGAATTAACACATTCCTTGTCATCATGGCCTTCAACGCTACATATGCCGCATACGTTCTGCTTCGAACACGTAGAGCTGATATGCCCAAATCGCTGGCACTTGAAGCAGCGCCTAGGGTTAGCCACGTATGGTCTCACTGAGATCCTTTGGTAACCTGCATGCAAGTATTCGGGTATTTCCGGTTTTCCAAATGTGACTATAAAAGAAGCTGTTGCTACTTTTTCTCCTTTGTCCATTTTCATTATGGGGATAACCTCCGTAACTAACTGAGAAGACAGTTCGGACTTAATTTCTTCGATTGGAAGGTGCATTAAATCCCTACATGTGATGACCCCCTTTGAGTAATTCAAGGATCTGTGGGGAGTCACAGATACCATGACCTGGTCAAAGAAGGAGGTCATTTTTGATAGAGAACGGGTTTGCCTATCGGTGGAAGTCGCAACTAACAATGTTCCGTTTCTAAGTTTCTTAATAGAGGCTACTGGGCCTCCAGCACAAGCAGTAATGGCCTTGTTAATCAGGAAAGGAGAAACTTTGGAAAGATCTTTCCCTTCTTCGGCACTAGAAAAAACTAAATACTTTGCTGATGGCAATGTCTGCGACGTTGCCACCATCAACTTTTTGCTCAAATCTTGACTATCGTCAGGAGAATCCTGGCGTGTCCTCTTCAGACTAGTCATATTTGACGTGGTTTTGGAATCCATAAATATTTTTTGCCAGCCATCGTGTCAAGCGTTACGGGCGAGACTATAGGAACGGGTACACCCTTGGATCACATTAAGATCATTTCCAACCCTCAGAACTCTGAGGCCTATAGCTTTTCTCCTTAGCTCGACTGGATGGGCATCAGTCGAGGACTCGTAATACTGTGCACAGGCTCCGACACCCGTGCACCGCGGACACTCCCTGACCAAGGACCGAAGCGGCTGGTAGACCAGAAACCGCGCTTACGTCTTCGGCAGAGCAAGCTCACATCAGCGTCCCAGACCAGAGTTTGTCACGCTCTGGACTTTTCAGCACTCCCAACGCGCAACGGTTCTGACCAGTCAAAATTCCCTAAGCGAAGATGTAAGTGTTGAAATGCGTATAGATTGTGTTGGTGTGTGTATGTGTGTGTGTATGTTTTTGTGAGTGGTGTAGTGTTAGGCTAGGGTACCGCGAGGGACGCCAAATCCCTCGTAGGTGCGGCTAGTCCGCACCCCCCTGCGGGGTTGTAAATTAGGGAGGGACATAGAAAATAAAGGAGAAATCTTTTCATTAGGTGTGTAGCTGAAGCAGACCTACTCCCATTCGGGGTCATTAAGAACAGTCTACCCGTTACATAAGGAGGGTCGTGACCTGAAGCAGCCCTCTCTTCCGTTACATCCCTTGTTGGTAAAATTATGGTAAAGTAAAAGAATTATCTAATGACCCCTTGATGCGGAGGATAGCAGGAGATTATAACATCGCGAGGGCTGGGTCGTGTACGTAAAGTAGTCATAGTCAGGTGTATAAAGACGCTGGTGTGACTTAGTTGTCTAGTCATAAAATACACTTGAAGTGATCATTTCGTTTCACCAGACACTTATAATGTTAACCTTAAAACGTTCACCAGCAATGGGGAACGGAGACTTGCGTTGACTGCAACCGTTATAGTTGCTAAAGCTACATTAAACCACCCCGCCTGTGATTGCTAACTGCAACTGGTTAATGAGTGTTTTTATTACCCAGAAAAACCACGCTATGACTCTTCTTTAACAAAACGAACCTGTTTTCGGGACGTGATGTTTCTACCCGGGCAGTATCATCTTTGTTAAGGAATGGCCCATAAAATCAACAACATTAAAACCCATCACCAGGTCCTAAACGTTTTTGTCCACTTTTCCTTCAGGGCAGGCTGCTCTAAATCATTCTTTCCACTTTTACTTCGACCCGAAGAACTTGTTTTCGTGCACGGCGAAGAAAGTGAGGCCGACAATGGGACATGCTGTACAGGATTCGTGGGTTAATGAAGTCCGCCTTCTCGGAAGTGGATTCTTTATTTATGTTTTACTCGTGCATAAATCAGTAAATCCGTGAATGGTTTCACATAAAAATTATAAAATCACGTTTTGAAATAAGGACCAGATTTTTACTCGTGATAAAAACATAATTTCATTTGCTAAACCGTCTCTCATTAGAACAATCTTTTCTTCCCTTGCATTAAACACACTCACGTTAAAACAATAGTTTCATTTGCTAAACCGTCTCTCATTAGAAGAATCTTTCCTTCCCTTGCATTAAACGCACCCTAAACGCCCACGTGGTTAAGGTTTGTCCCTAGAGCTTTAGCTCTTATTTTAACGGAGTTAACATCACTGCACTACATTAGCTGGAACAGTTCGAGAGTCTTCACTATTCTGAGTATCTTCTCTATTTTGTGTTCTGGTTAGGGCTGTTGTAAAGGGTGTTCCAAAAAGAAAGTTGGGATTTTGAACTAGCTATTCTGAAAGACTGATCAAGATAACAAACTATTCAAACATCAATCTGAAGTTGAAACAAGTAAGTTTTGTTTACCGCGTACAGACTTTGCCAGTTTTGTGCTCAATGAGATTGATGGCAATCCCAATTCTCTTGAGAGTGCTGTTCTCAGACGGAGCTACCTCAAAAATGGTGGTAGTTAATCGTCACATATGCGCGATTCCCCAAAAGTGAACTTGTAGTGCAGGTTAATGTATGACCAAGAGATAGGCACTTTCTTTTTCACCGAAAAAACAATTAATGGTAAAACTTATCTTGATATACTAGAACAATTGTCGTTTCCTTAAATCGAAGACAGTGAAAAACATAAAAAGGTATGAAACAAACGTTTATCTTTTCTCTTAAATTTGACATATTAGGCCGCGCACATACAGAAAGCAACTGGTGATCGTAACGCAACGTAAACTTAAGTTGCTATTAGTAAAGTTGCTTGTCGGTTTACATGATTGTTTATATGAAGTTGCTAGTTTAGTTGTCAGTTATGTCGTCGTCAGAGGCGCCCTTGTCTATATTTTAAGAGAGATGAAGGAATAAATTTCAGCTGGAGAAAGATTAACAATAACACTCAGCTAAGGTTAATTGCTCATTTATGTATTTATTTTTATGTATAACTGCAAAACTTGAAATAACATTACATTACAATGAAACAATAATTAGTTCTTGAACAAATGAAATTGTGTAGTTCAAGTGTCGATTTTATATATTATGAAAAAATTGTTCATAATCATTTATATCGTCTTGAAGCTGTTGGATACAAAAATCATGACCAGAACCAGCAATATTTTGTTTTTCTGACATACTATACCAATATCAAACACGATTATTCAAAGAAACAGAAACCAAAAAATAATAATAATAAAAATTATTGTTATTTAAATACGTTAGCACTCTTGAGAAACTCAAGTTTCCGTTGCGTTGCCGTCACCAGTTGCCTTCTGCATGACTGCAGTCTAGTTATCTAGGGGCGTATTTCAGTAACTCGTTCGTTTTTGGACACCTTTTATTATAAAGAGGGCGACGTCTCTCCTTTTCTTAGTTTTAGAAACACAGTGACTCGTTCCTTATTACATGGATTTGCTCGCTTTTGCATCTATTCATGGATCTACTTGCTCATCGACATCTCGAGATCAAAGAATTGTTCCGAAGAATTCCGAAACACAATATCTATACATTCAGATATATAACATTAAAGTATTTGATAAGGCGTCACTTTATACAACAGTTTTATTACGAGTAGGTTATGTTACCTTCAGGATTTTATATTAGAACTAAGTTATATTACTTGCAAATAAACTGACGATGAATACCGTTATATAAGGCAGTGACCTGTTTGTGACGTAGGCTATGCGCTGATAAGGTCAAGTTACTATGACGTAATGAAATCTTTAAAATAGTAAATTTATAACAAAAAATAACTTGAAGCTACGATTTGTATTGTTATGGGGATTTTATGTTTTTCTATAAGGTTATGTTACGTCACTATCGATCTATAGTTTGTATTATTTATTTTATTAATTAAAGCAGTTGAAGTTACTCTTATGATGCCAGACACACATCTGTCATCAGTTTTGTTTGCGGTAATAGCACGTTGCAGATCTTTATATTTTTCTCTTTAAATGATATCGAAATAGTTAATTGCTATATTGTCTCAAATGAATTCAGCCCCACGACTATCGATACCACATTCAGGTTGTGACGAGTCTTAGCGACAGCGGTTATATACATGTTCGGAATTTCACCAGAGTTGAACGCATTTGGAAGAAGCTTAGTTTCTTACATTTAAATCGTAAAATTAAATGAAGACCAACTAGCTTCAGGTAGGGACGGCTTTCTCCGCAACACGTGTCTGCACCTCCCCTTATTAAACGTTACTGGCGCTTAGCATCTTCGAGTTTACAAGACTTACCAGCACAAAGCGGAGGAAACGGTTAATACATAAGGGTAAAAAGGAAATTACGTACAAGAATACAAAACGTAAAAGAAATAACTTTTTTTTAAACAATGGTCAGATCGATAGACTCTACGGTTCAGAGGTCTGGGAGGTTACCTAGGCTAATAACAACAAAGTTGGAGACGATGGAAATGGATAAGGGTATAAGGGAGGAGATTAAAAGAAGGTAATTGCCATAGTTTGGCCACGAAAAGAGGATAGAAGAAGACAGGTGGCCCCGAAAGGTACTAGAGTGCATTCCCCCTTAGAGAAGAAAGAGATTACGGCCACAAAGTTAAGTTGGCGTAATGACATCTACGAAGCCCAATATCTCTCTCTCTCCCTCCCTCCATCGTGTGTAAGAGTGTGTGTGCGCTCGTGCGCGCTAGTCTGTTTTAAATCTGGCGATTAACTATTTGCACATAAGTTAGCGTCAACTTTGAGATCATGTTACATTAAGCCTACTAGACTATTCCAAGCAGTATGTAAGCCTCCATTTAATCGGAAGGCCTACTTATCTTAAATTCTTCATTTTACTGACAACGTTTGACATGACATTAACCCAATAACCTTTTAAAGAATAAACCAACCAAGGCGTGGTTTAATTACTCGGAAACATTCGAGCTCGTGTTACGAAGCGACGGCAGACTGAAGGTTCTGTCAGTTACACAGATGCCGCACCCCGTGGAGCACAGATGATGCAACAGTATGGTTCAATCTACTGCAACCACGCCCGCCACCTTATCGCCGATCGTCGTATAATGCCCGCGTATTAGCGGTAACCAATAAACTGGTGCAAGAAAAGAATGATCACTATTAGTAATTAAAGAGTCCTGCAGGCAGCGCGGCGAAGCGGGAATAATGGCGCGTTGCGCAACAACAACCTCCAAATATTGTGTTGAAAGAGACGAGACAATGCCCGTCACGTTACATTATGTGTAGCACAATAAGGCACTTTGTAGCCGTAACCTGGGCACTGTGGCTTGTTAGAGCTGCCTAAAGCAGATTATGTCAAGCACCCTTCCCACCCCTTCAAATCTCCCATACTTTATACACATTCTGATTGTTTACTTTACAATGTTCCTACCAATATTTACACTTTATCTACAACATTTGCAATTAGGCCAAATAGCACAGTCTTTGTATTATTAGAAAATGTTTAGTACAATATTATTATTAACATTGTACGATGTTTAGTAGATATGTTTTAAATATTATCATACAATACCCTTATTAATATTATACAATATTTGTATTAATATTGTATAATACATGTGAAAACATATTGAACAATTTTTGTTATATTATTTGAATATTTTAAAACTCTATATGTATTGTTGTAAAATATTCAGTAGAATATTTTTTTTAATATATGACAATATTAGTACTTTATATCTAAGAGTATTGCACAATTTGTACTACGTTGTTAGTAATTATATTGTATAACTTGTATTACAATATTTGTTATATTATTGGCTGATATAATAAAATTTTTGTACTATTTGTCGTACACTATTTCTATTAGCATTGTACAATTTCTAGTACAATGATTCTATTAATATTGTACAACTTTGGCTAATTTTTGTATAATATTGGACACACTATGCTTAATAATATTGTAAATTATTTAGAACAATATATGTAAAAATATTGTGCGATTTTTGTAATTGTACCCAAGTATTTAGTAAACTTTTGTGTTTGGCCCTGGTTATTTTGTGACTAGTCCCAAGTCATAGCATGAGCTTGATTTAAGTCAGCCACTCAGAAACCGTCCCAAGCAGCGAGCACGGAAATAACAAGTAAAAACTAATAAGTTAATTCTGTGCTCGCTGGTCCCAACCAATAACCCGTCCAAACACCAACAACTATGATCTTTCTTCCCCTTGCCTCAGCTACTCTGTTACTTTTTTAAATAGCTATTATTTTACACAATTTGAAACACCTACTCTTTAATTTTGAATCACCTACTCTTTAATTTTGAATCACCTACTCTTTATTTTTGAATCACCTATTCTTTAATTTTGAATCACCTACTCTTTAATTTTGAATCACCTACTCTTTAATTTTGAATCACCTATTCTTTAATTTTGAACCACATACTCTTTATTTTTGAATCACCTACTCTTTAATTTTGAATCACCTATTCTTTAATTTTGAATCACCTACTCTTTAATTTTGAACCACATACTCTTTATTTTTGAATCACCTACTCCTTAATTTCGAAACACCTACTCTTTAATTTTGAATCACCTACTCTTTAATTTTGAACCACCTACTCTTTAATTTTGAACCACATACTCTTTATTTTTTAATCACCTACTCTTTAATTTTGAATCACCTATTCTTTAATTTTGAATCACCTACTCTTTAATTTTGAAACACATACTCTTTAATTTTGAAACACCTACTCTTTAATTTTGAATCACCTACTCTTTAATTTTGAATCACCTACTCTTTAATTTTGAACCACATACTCTTTATTTTTGAATCACCTACTCTTTAATTTTGAATCACCTACTCTTTATTTTTGAAGCACCTACTCTTTAATTTTGAATCACCTATTCTTTATTTTTGAATCACCTACTCTTTAATTTTGAATCACCTACTCTTTAATTTTGAAACAGGTATTCTTTAAATTTTCCGTTGGTAGAAGGCATTGCAGAAACGCCACTCCGATATTTGGAATGAGGCAATAAAATAACTCGTTGAGGCGTATCTCATGTTACTGTAAAAGCCTGTATATTGATAGAACTTAGACCTACGGTTTTCTAGTAAAACCAGGTTTGCCAATACATAGGCTTTAGCGGTAACATAATTATATATAATTCTCGAAGTCAACGTCGACGGCGATCGTGAAGGCAGGAAAACGTTTTCTTAATGAATGTGCGTCCAACAAGTACTAGAAGTGACGCCACAGCAGTCTGCACTCATGCTTTGCAGTTTGTCGCCATAAAATGGGTCACGTCCTACTACAATAAACATTAACAGCCTGGCCGCGCCTCGGGACAATAAAATGCTTTCCGAAAGCCTGATTATTGCGATAGAACGCTATAAGGAAAAACTTTATAGTATGGATGTTTTGCGCGAAGGATGATGAATAAATAATGAGTGTCAGGCACGTAGAGTTGAAATATAACCTTCTCGTGGCAATAATGTTAAAATCATAAAATCAATGTTAGTCGTCAGCTAAATTAGTACAAGATTTCCGAAAGTGTATCAAAGCGGTTTATATTAACAGCTATTTTTGTCTTCACTTAGAGGTTATTTGGAGGTTATGTTTACATTCGTTTTATATAGAATTTCCTGTATATTCGGAAATACCGTATACCTGATTAGATTCATTAATTAATTATATTACAAAAAAAACGTATCACCATAATTAATAAATAAATAAATAGATAAATATATATATATATATATATATATATATATATATATATATATATATATATGAATTGTTACTATCTGGAGTACATCCGTTCATTCTGCAGTCCATAAATTCGCAGTTCCGACGTTTCGCTAGAATCTCATCCAGCATTGACGAAGTGAACAAAACAACAGTAGAAGAGCGAGACAGCAGTTGACTCGCTCTTCTACTGTTGTTGGGTTCACCTCGTCAATGCTGGATGAGATTCTAGCGAAACGTCGGAACTGCGAATTTATGGACTGCAGAATGAACGGATGTACTCCAGATAGTAACAATTCATCATATTTTTCCATACGTGAAGGAATACGTATCAGCATATATATATATATATATATATATATATATATATATATATATATATATATATATATATATATATATATATATATATATGCTGTACACACTCACACACACACACACACACACACGCGCTTTACATGTTTTTTTCCATAAGGTTAAACTTCGACCGTGAGCTCTTCACACGAAAATAAATTTTGTACAATTTTTTCTTACTGGCGTTAAATTTTTTAAAACATTTTTTTAAAAAATATTAAAAAATCAATGGAGAATAAGTAACAGTAAGCGTAACACAACTATTCGACTCCAGATTGGCCACCAGCAGGTAGTTTTCCCAGATAACTTCACGGTTTACGCTAAAATGTTATAATTCTACTACAGGTAGGTATCTGCTCTCATGTGACAACTTGGCCGGCATCCTTGCTTTTAAGTACCGTTACAACGTAGCAGAAACGGAAAATTACACCCACGTGCATTAATAAGCAGTGCTACACGATGCGAACACATTTGAGCCGAGACGAGGGCGACTTCCGCGTTTGGACGTATTGAGCAATAAAGTGCCCTTAATTTCTCGCTCTAATTGAATAATGTTTACTGTCAAACAACTTTTACTGCGAAAGGTGGACGTAACGCGTGACTCGGAGCTTCGTGGCCATTGCATTCCCTTGTTGTACACGCGTTCCTCCAAGTTTTACGTTTAATGACGTATTTAAAGTAAATACATGAATAGTTCCACAGAAAAGCACCAATAACCATAAAGTAACACGTATTGCACTGCAACGTAAGGATAACTTGTGGTTGTAAAATGTAACTGTTTTTCAGATCTTTCTATTAGTTCACATTCTTCTCGTATATGCTATGTCTTGTTCAGGTTTTAAACATTTTATTCATCCACTCAAGTAAAAAAACATTTTTTAAACTTGTAGAGGATGACTTTTGAGGTTTAAAGTTTTTTCATATATTAATTCATTCATTAAATTGAAAAACTTTTCACAAAAGGAGCAAGGTATGCAATATATTTACACCGTACCATTTGGCTTAAAATAAGTGATAACATATGAATTCATATTCAGCTGATTTTAGGTTATAGGTTATGTGGTAGAACAGCTGTTTTAATGCATAGGTTATGTTACTTTATTTATCATGCGGTTATTTAATAAAATGTAACTAATATAAAAATTTTCTTTGTTGACCTTAGTAGGAATTGACTTTAAAACTTTTGTTAATATTATTTATTTGTCATATTATCATTTTGTCGGGGATAAATGTTATAATTAGCAGTGTTGTAATGTGGAAATAATTTATTGGCCCAAGATACAACACAAGACATATTCCCTGCTTTTCATAGGCGTGACTAAAACACTATTGTTTTAAGCGAAATGGATCCATTATTTTACAATGTTCTATATCTGTCGGGCATCCAAGAGCGTCACGACCGGGGGATGCGCAGATTTACGTAACGAACCGTACTGCACACTTTTCTTGGATCGAACGCATTCCAGCAAAACTTTCTTTGCCCGAATGCATTTCCTCGGACAACTGGTTTCACGAATGATAACGCGTCCAGATCTGACGGCCGTACCTTGACCGTGAACAATCCGACGAAAGTAGTGGAGTAGAGACATCGTGACTCATCCCACCCAAAGAGAACTGCTACTTAGCGGCGACGGCTTTGCTTGCACTGAACGCGTGGCTGTCAGGACAGAAAAGGTTCATTCTTCAGGAAACTATTTTGTAACAATAGTAAAAACCAGTAATTCAAACATAAAAGTCAATTCCTACTCAGGTCAACAAGAAAAAATATTATAGTTACGTTTTATTAAATAATAACAATAATATAGACAAAATAACACAACTTAAACGTTAAAACAGCTATTGTACTACATAACCTATAACATAAAATCAGCTGTTTTATGAAAAACGTATGTTATCACTTATTTTAAGCCAAAAAGGACGAAATAACAATATTGCATACCATGCCCCTTGTGTGACACGATTTTCTCCTATATAAAACTACAATGAATTCATTAAATTCAATTAATGAATTAATATTTGAAAAAACTGTATTAATATCATGTGTTATCTACAAGTTTCAAAAAATGTGTTTGATTTTGAGTGAATGAATAAAAAGTATTTTAATAATGTTTGAAAATATATATATATATATATATATATATATATATATATATATATATATATATTTAAGATCAAATAATACACACAAATACAGGAATATTTAATTTATTGAACAATAAACTCAAAGCTTTTCCTTGGTTTACATTACCAACATCTTCAGGAGTTACAATAGTAAGAATCATTCTTACTATTGTAACTCCTGAAGATGTTGGTAATGTAAACCAAGGAAAAGCTTTGAGTTTATTGTTCATATAAATTAAATATTCCTGTATTTGTGTATATTATTTGATCTTAAAAATATTCTAACAGGAAAACACATTTGATATTCTATATATATATATATATATATATATATATATATATATATATATATATATATATATATATATATATATATATATATTAAAAACAACACAGGTTATTCAAATACAAGAATATTTATTATTTTATATATATATATATATTGTAATCCTTAGATGAATTATTTTTTTTTGTTGAATATGTATGGTGAAAAAAAATAATTTTCATAAACAAGAATATACGAGTATTATTTCACTTTATTGTTGATTGAAGCTTTTCGCCAATTTAAATTATTAGCATTTTCAAAATTTATAAATCACAGTCCAGTTATGTGACTAGAGTAAGACTCACATAACTATCTTACTCCAGTCACATAACTGGACTGTGATTTATAAATTTTGAAAATGCTAATAATTTAAATTGGCGAAAAGCTTCAATCAACAATAAAATGAAGTAATACTCGTATATTCTTGTTTATGAAAATTATTTTATTTCACCATATATATATATATATATATATATATATATATATATATATATATGGTGAAATAAAATAATTTTATATATATATATGATGATATATGATGTATGTTAATAAGTCATAGAGAAGGAGATGATGAATGTCAATACTTCATAGAGAAGGCGGTGATGTATGTTAATACGTCATAGAGAAGACGGTGATGTATGTAAATACGTCAGAGAGGAGGAGGTGATGTATGTCAATACGTCATAGAGAAGGAGGTGATGTATGTCATTACGTCATAGAGAAGGAGGTGATGTATGTCAATACGTCATAGAGGAGGTGATGAATGTCAATACGTCATAGAGAAGGAGGTGATGTATGTCAATACGTCATAGAGAAGGAGGTGCTGTATGTCAATACGTCATAGAGAAGGAGGTGATGAATGTCAATACGTCATAGAGGAGGTGATGAATGTCAATACGTCATAGAGAAGGAGGTGATGTATGTCAATACGTCATATAGAAGGAGGTGATGTATGTCAATACGTCATAGAGAAGGTGGTGATGTATGTCAATACGTCATAGAGAAGGAAGTGGTGTATGTCAATACGTCATAGAGAAGGCGGTGTTGTATGTCAATACGTCATAGAGAAGGCGGTGTTGTATGTTATTACGTCATAGAAAAGACGGTGATGTATGTTAATACGTCATAGAGAAAGAGGTGACGTATGTTAATACGTCATAGAGAAGGAGGTGTTGTATGTCAATACGTCATAGAGAAGGCGGTGATGTATGTCAATACTTCATAGAGAAGGCGGTGTTGTATGTTATTACGTCATAGAGAAGGAGGTGTTGTATGTCAATACGTCATAGAGAAGGCGGTGATGTATGTCAATACGCCATAGAGAAGGAGGTGTTTTATGCCAGTACGTCATAGAGAAGGAGGTGATGTATGTCAATATGTCATAGAGAAGTAAGTGATGTATGTCGATACGTCATAGGTGATGAATGTCAATACGTCATAGAGAAGGAGGTGATGGGAATAATACCACGATGATGGTAGCAAGAGATGAGTTAAATGCTTCACAAATATCTGTAAAAAGACATTAACGCTGGGTGTGTGCCAAAGTTTATAGTCATATCTTACGCTACGACAGAGTTAATTGTGTGGAAGATATTCTAATATATGCTTCCTGTAACGGAAGTGAGCCTATGTTCCAATTATGACGAACACAATGTATAAAAACCTTTTTTGTAATAATGTTATTCAAGTGTCAATACGTGGAAGTGCGTACACTAATAATAAAATGCAAAAAATGCGTGCCTAACAACAAAAGCACAGTACGCTGCAGTAACATAGTGTGAGAACATACTCCGAACTAACTTTCCCGTCTTCAAATAGAAGAAAGCCAGTAAAGGCCTTGTAAATTACCTTGTTTTGGTATAAATGTTTAGCCACATAAAATGTAAATTGGCGAGAAAACGATGGTAGTTAGTCGCTGTCAGGATGCTTACTAAAGAGATGTCCCGTAAGCTTTCTCTTTGTTCCCTTAATTTTGAAGAAGGTATTTAAAAAAATGTCTTTCGTTTAATAAATTACAGAAAGTTAGATTTGATTAGAGAAAACGGCCTGTTTGTGTACGAGCAGGTGTTTGTGCTGAAACTTGGGTATTTCAATGCCGGTTAAAAACAAGGTTCTAGATAGCGTGCGGGACGAAACTATACTCTACCTCCAACTTCCAAGTCTTTTGATTTTAATTCCGTTGCGCATTTTATTAATAGTTCACAATACGTCATGAAATATATTATTCTACCTAGAGGAAAAACTCTACAGGTATAAATAACACTTCTTCCTGCCCCAAAACACAGCTCTCCAGGGTTAGTCAAATCGAGCCGCAGGTATCCCTGTCCTAAACAGAAATCTCCAGTCTCAGGACACTGCCTTTAGTGGCCAGCTTAGAGTGGATACAGATCATATATCAATACCTGAACCGGATGAAGCAGAAGTTATTCTGGCGGTACGGAATACAGAGCTGATCTAGAATTGTAATAGTTCTAGAATAGGGGTCGAACCGAATGTCCATGATGGGTTTAAGAGCGAGACGGTGGCCAGTACAGGCCTTAAAGCAAGGTGTTTGGGCTCTTGCATAGGCCTATAAGGTACGAACAAAGGCCTTGATACCAAACTCCTTGTTTTGTCTCTAACGATAATCACCAGTTCGGAATGTCATGGGTTTGAGGTTAGATTCGGTGGGCTTATGTTCAAATGGTAAATAAGTAGACTGACAAAATATTTCCGGTTTGCTTACAGCCCTCCATCTTCAGTTTCGATATCTTTCTTTTTGATATTTTTTTATTGATATCACTTGGCAAAAAACCACTAATTACTGATATTTTTTAGCAGACGCGTTTTACACTAGATCAGTGCATTGTTCAGTGTTATGAGTCACGAACAAGACTGTTGCTCAGGTGTGTTGTGTTGCTTAGAACGTTTTGTAGCTGGTTTATGTGGTGTTTAAATATTTCTAAGTTTTCTGTTGGGTTTAGATTATTGTAAAATCTTATCAATGATGAAATGTAGAACTTTTACATTTGTGTCAATGTTAGTGAATATGTATTCTGAATATGCATAGCGAAAAAACACATAACAAAATTAGTATACAACATAAATCAAATTTCGCTATACATATGTAGAACACGCTATAAACATACATCAACATAGACATGCATTTAAAGTTCTACTTTTCATTAAAAAAAAGTAATAACTAAACACAACAAAAACTAAAAATAACACTAAAAAAAACTAGAAATATACAAAAACCAAAAAATAAAAACTAACCAAAACACATTCTAAACGATCAAACACACTCACAAACACTATATTCGAACACAATTAACAACCACTCTATGAACGATACATCACACTCACACTAACACAACACACCTGAGCAACAGTCTTGTCCGTGACTTACAACACAGAACAATGCACTGATCTAGTGCAAAACGCGTCTGCTGAAAATATCAGTAAGTAGGGTTTTTTGCCAAGTTATATCAATAAGTATATATAAAAAAAACCTCGAAGATGTACAACACAAAAACTGTAAGTCTTATTTTTCAAACTTTTCCGGGCGCGGAATTAAGTGAAAAGGAGACACGAACCATCCCGCACGAAGCTCATTAGTTTGGATCACTTTCATTCCTTCATAACATCCAAACGTATTCCGGCTTAGTTCTTATCCACTCTTCGCTAGAAAACCCGAACGATATGTCGTGTTGTCACAGCTTGCTCCCAGTTTTGTCCTGACATTTTCGGCTGTCACTACCAGGAGATATCGCTAAACATTTCTAAAAGCAAACCATATATCTCCCGTATAGAGCACACGAGCAAGATGGAGAAACGGTAAAACTAAGACAACATTCTTTCTTTAACGTTTCCAGAGAAAGTGCAGCTTATATAACGTTTGATACAAGTTAAAAAAACTAACCTCTATATGTTGCTTAGGTTTCTGTAAGCAAAGCGATACATTCGCCACGTGACAGCCTCTCAGTAATTACTGGAAAGTTGGCAATTTTCGCGTTAATAACGATTCCAATTCACAGAGAAAATAATAATAATAATGTTACCACTGTTTAATTTCATTTCAAAGTGAAACCACGCGAAACACAATGTTTAAAGCTCAGAAGGCATTTCCTACTGACAATGGTGGATTGTTTTCCCGTCCCGAGTGGTTTTAAATGTGATTTTATTCGTTTCCAACTCGAAATGATTCGCTGCTGATTTTAATTACGAATTGTGTTTTGCTCTCTTTGTGTTCTCGCTAATTAACGAGAGGGATTTGAACGCTAGCAAAGAGTGGGCCGCTTAATTATCGCGAAACTTCTCGCAGACTTACTGTAGTAGAACCATGACTAGTAGAAGACTGAACACCCTCATGTCTGCCGGGTGTGTATTTAATTTCCAGTGGATCCCGAACCACGTAAAATCACTGGCGATAAAAAGCTGACCAACTAGCCAAGTAGGGAACAACCCTCCTCCAACCAGAACATCTGAGTTAGCTACAGTGTTCCAAGTCAATAATAAAGATGAGCACACCAAGATCGACTGAGGGGATTCTCGGTGGTAAGGTCTGGTCTCGAGGGTACCAACTGACCATAACTTGTCCCGAGCTGTTAGAGTTGCAGTATTCTGTCATGACTACCTTGACGCGCACCTCTGCCGTATTCATGTGTTGCCGACCCCAGAGTGTCTGCTGTGTGGCCATGAAGACATGAATGCCTAGCTGCTACAGGAACACATTCCTGAACCAGGTCCTGGATTACGACAGTACATTCAAGGCGGTCCATGCCTATTGGCCAGAGCGTCGATAAATGGCTCAACTGTCAAGGGTATGCGTTGGCATATAATAAAAGTAATATAATAATTAACAAGTAATAAAAGTTTTACTTACAAGCATGTGTATATTTAAATTATTTAATAAGATAGAATGACTAATTTGATTAAATATACAAGACTACATGGTTGGAAAGCCCAGTTTTAAATATCAACCTAAACTTCACTAATTTCCACCAGTTAGACCCCTCATCGCTTTTTTGGACCCCAATAGAGAGTTGGGTTACTTCTGGTGAGCTGTAACGCCCACAAAGTGTTATAATTTCTCCCTATTCATAGTAGCTGGGGAGGTAATTGTTTCCTTTCCGTAGACATAACTAATCCCACCTAACTTTCCTTTTTCCTCTTGCGAAGGGGAACTTTACAGAACTGAACCAAAGAGAGAGAAGGTTTATTTAACGATCGTGATTTTGCCCATAGAATGATATGATCTCCCCAATTCTCAATACCAGAAGGGGAGATTCTGCGTTTGTAGAGTGTAGTTAATAAAAGCTTCAATAGAATCTAGTTAAAGAAGCTGATAGACAAACTTTATTAGATGTAAAATTAACTTAAAAACTTTATTCAACGAAAGTAATGGAAATCTGCTGTAAACAGTGTCAGACCCACCGAATGATGTTTCCATTTGAAAATTGTGATAAAGTATATATTAATGTATATAATAACTGTAAAATATTAGCACTTTAACTTGATCATTTTAAATAAATAAAGTAACATAACCTATGCGTTAAAACAAGTGTTCTCCTACATAACCTTCCAGCTGTTGTATGAAATCATATGTTATCACCTAATTTATGCTAAAATATTGTATTCAACTATAGGCTATATGTGTTAGGGCGTGATGATTTTATTTCCAGTGCTCCAGAAGACGAATGCGATTTAAAATAAATTATGCTGCAAAATATGAAGAGCAAAATGCAGTAGAATCTCGAAAATTCAAGTCCCGATATTTCTAGCTTCCGTATAATTCGAGCCTATTTCATCTATTTAAACGAAAATGATAAGCCAAGATTACAAGAAATATTTATATTAATACGGTGTGCAAAGGAAATGAGTCGGGCTTCCAAGAAATGTTCATAGACAGTTCTATAAACTTATTTAGTGCATTTTTAATTCTAGTGTTTGGATTCATTACAACCTATTTTCCTAATGTACAGGAACGTATTTCCGAAAGGTCTCGGTCCCATCTACCTCGAATTATCGAGACTCTAGTGTACGTTTTAAAACAATTCCCACCGAAGACTTAATCTTTACGCGACGTATGTGGCAGCTTTCTTCGGTCACTTCCCACGTCAGGTTTCTATAATTTTCACTCTATATTTTAACGCAGTTCTGACGCGGGCAACCTTCCTACGTAAACTTCGCGCACAGCGATATGTATAAAGCCATTCTGGCACTGTCAAAGAAACACGTGCTAAAGTGTGCCCAGCCAAAATACCCCGAAATATTCATACTTGGATGTAGGAAGATACAAAAACATCTAAATTTATTATACACTGTTAAATATTTATCCATTTCTAAGACAAATAAAATAAAATTTACTGGTGTCAGCAGGGCGCGGCCGACAGATGGAGAATGTAACCTACAAATAAATGGGAAAGGTAAACTGGCGAAGTTTTAACATACGGTTCGTCCTGTTGGATAAATAAAGCGTATTACAGTGGATTCGAGAGTTGTTAGTTTTCCTAAACACAAAAATCACGTCCCGCCTAATGAGGTGAAATGAAAGAGAAAACTAGAGTCAGGCATTAGCCGCATACAACGAGGCCTTTGTTGGACGCCTGAAATGATGGGAAAATGTTAATAGCTGCCTTGGATTAGTGACGTCACTCACTCGTTCGTAATTATACCTTCGCTTTGCGTCGAATGGGAAAGGAATTATTTTAGAAAATAAATGCGTTCACCGTAAGGCAAGGGTTATTGCCTATAGCATAGAGGTTCCCAAATGTTTTGGCTCTACGCCCCTCCTCTCTCTCTCTCTCTCTCTCTCTCTCTATATATATATATATATATATATATATATAAAATGATATGAAATATATTTAGTTTCTGATTCCCATCACACTTTATCCAGGCTTTTTGTAAATTGGAGACTGTATTTAAACACGCTTTGATGTTGCCATTTTCTTCCTCTTTTTTCCAGCTAAATTCAGTTCTAACCTCATGTACATACAACAAAATTCCTCCGCTTCACTCTTCAAACAAAGTGTGACATCTCTGATTTTGTTGTGCCAACCTTCTACAGCGTTGGTAAACCTGTGGCGCCTAGGACGACGAAAAAAACCAATGTATGTAGCTTTCGTTTTGTTTAGAAATAGGCTAAACACAACTGGATAAACGTTAGTTTCTGTATCGGAGCTTCCATAATCAGCATGGATGGTGTAAATTTGGCAGAATTGTTTACTACAGCTTTTAAAAGTTCCATCCATGAAAAAACTTTGTAAGTTCTTCAGACACTCCTTTCCTTTTTCTGAACAAAAAATTATCATCCGGTCATCTGAGCCTTCGTCCACTAACATAAATTTTGATCCGTCGTTCCTCTGAAGCAATTCTTCGTCTAAAATAACTTCTTCTCTGGTGTTCGGCTCCTTTTGGGATCAACGGGCAGTGTTTCTCTGTATATAGACTTCTTTTTGTGGTCAGTTGTTGCGGCATTTCAGTTACAAAATTGTAGCCTTTGTTGTGGAGTTCTCCGAGTTCTTCTCTGTAGATCTTTGAAATGGACGTGTCTTCTTCACGGGCTCTCATCTATGCAACGTTGATGCTCTTCCAATCTGGCTGCACATGAGTGATCAGTAACTTCTAAAACTTCACCATTTTTAGTTTTTAACATTCCACGGCACCTACTTGACCTTTCCTTCTGACATCGCCAAACTATTAACCCGTCTATCTTTTTCCCTTTATGCGTATCCGTTGCAGCCTTACCCTTGTTAGTAGTTAAAACTCTAAGTATAGTGACAAGAACTTCAACACTTGTAAGTTTAAAACTCCAAGTATAGTGACAGGAACTTTAACACTTGTAAGCTTAAAACTCTAAGTATAGTGACAGGAACTTTAACACTTGTAAGTTTAAAACTCTAAGTATAGTGACAGGAACTTTAACACTTGTAAGTTTAAAACACTAAGTATAGTGACAGGAACTTTAACACTTGTAAGTTTAAAACACTAAGTATAGTGACAGGAACTTTAACACTTATAAGTTTAAAACACTAAGTATAGTGACAAGAACTTTAACACTTGTAAATTTAAAACACTAAGTATAGTGACAGGAACTTTAACACTTGTAAGTTTAAAACACTAAGTATAGTGACAGGAACTTTAACACTTGTAAGTTTAAAACACTAAGTATAGTGACAAGAACTTTAACACTTGTAAGTTTAAAACACTAAGTATAGTGACAAGAACTTTAACACTTGTAAATTTAAAACACTAAGTATAGTGACAGGAACTTTAACACTTGTAAGTTTAAAACACTAAGTATAGTGACAAGAACTTTAACACTTGTAAATTTAAAACACTAAGTATAGTGACAGGAACTTTAACGCTTGTAAGTTTAAAACAC
The DNA here is from genome assembly GCA_036971475.1 of Prosapia bicincta. Taxonomy (NCBI): domain Eukaryota; kingdom Metazoa; phylum Arthropoda; class Insecta; order Hemiptera; family Cercopidae; genus Prosapia; species Prosapia bicincta. The sequence goes on along the minus strand of JBAIZL010000004.1, from coordinate 407,208 downwards.
TAAGTATAGTGACAGGAACTTTAACACTTGTAAATTTAAAACTCTAAGTATAGTGACAAGAACTTTAACACTTGTAAATTTAAAACACTAAGTATAGTGACAGGAACTTTAACACTTGTAAGTTTAAAACACTAAGTATAGTGACAGGAACTTTAACACTTGTAAGTTTAAAACACTAAGTATAGTGACAAGAACTTTAACACTTGTAAGTTTAAAACACTAAGTATAGTGACAAGAACTTTAACACTTGTAAATTTAAAACACTAAGTATAGTGACAGGAACTTTAACACTTGTAAGTTTAAAACACTAAGTATAGTGACAAGAACTTTAACACTTGTAAATTTAAAACACTAAGTATAGTGACAGGAACTTTAACGCTTGTAAGTTTAAAACACTAAGTATAGTGACAGGAACTTTAACACTTGTAAATTTAAAACTCTAAGTATAGTGACAAGAACTTTAACACTTGTAAATTTAAAACACTAAGTATAGTGACAGGAACTTTAACGCTTGTAAGTTTAAAACACTAAGTATAGTGACAAGAACTTTAACACTTGTAAGTTTAAAACACTAAAACAGATTATTGCCGGCTACGAACTTACTTGTAGGACGACCAGAACAGTAATGACAAAGATAGGGTGGGTGATTTGGGGCGATGCTCGGGAGGAATGTACCTACTGCGTGGTGACTCACCTCCAAGCGGCTCCAATTAGTCACTTCCTGGTAACGCAACCCCTACCCTAATCTGTTGGGCCTCACATTGGCCTCTGTGCGCTTTATTCGCATAATCGATAAAACTGTTGTGCTACATAAATAGACAAAACTATATTTGCTCATAAAGTTTACCCTGCCAGAGCTTTCAGCTGACCTCGTGGGTAGTGGGTACTTTTACTGATGCCTCTAGGAAAACTTTCCTATCGCAAGCGTACAATCGTTAATGGTTCATTAAACAACCTTGAGGGATATGGCACTTGCACCTAAGCTGTAGTAAATAACTCACACAAGTCGTAAATAAATCATTAGAGCGTAAGCCGTAGGGTCAAGCCCGGCTTGTCTAGGCAAAGCGTGTTTGCAGTGGTTGTCTTGCAGGGTTCGCTTTTTGTATTCATCAATAACTTACCTGACGTAAACAGCCTACGTATTTGGCTTTATTGTGCTAGTCTTTCAATGCGGAAACATCGAGTATACCGTACTGAGTTAGCTGTAGTTGCCTTCTATCAGATATATTCAATGTTAGTCGTTTTATAGGAGACCTCAGGAGATTTTGTTGTACCGAAACCTGCCTTTTCGTTCGCAATAGTTCCACCAGTGCCTTAGACAACATTGCTTTCCTCCCAGAAACTTCTGGCAACCGCCTCATCTCCCTTAGAACAAACTTTCCCTACCCAGCCCAATCCCCCGATCTTACACCACCTGACACCTAATTCTGGGGAATGAAGACGGAGATTTTCCGTGACAACCAACCAACTACAAGAAAAGCCCATGTGTATAAAGAGCACGAAACCACCCCTCTTCACCAAAATGATGCAAACCTTCCAGAACGGTAGAGTGTTGCCCCGAAGTGAACGGAGGTCATATAGAACACGTTTATACCAGAGTGTAACAGATTTAGCTTCTTATTACGTAACTTAACCTAAAATATTTGTATAGATACATCAGCGTGACGATTTTAGCGAGACTCAAACATTTGTAACGATTTAACATTGCCTACGCGTTAAAACAGCTGTTGCATGAAACCATAGTGTTTATATCTCAGATATATTAGAACGAGACGGTTCTAGGGCGACGCCATCTCGAAGATTTAAGCGGTAAAACTATTATCCACCAGCAATACTACTTGAATTATTGTGAGAGAGACTTGACAGTGCTAGTGAGGCAATGTTTCCACTCCTTTCAGTGGCCACCACGATCGCACCATTGGCTCACTACTTTTGGCTTTGGGACTATTACACGTACAATGCCCTCATACAGTAGAAACCCCAAAGAAACAACAACACAAGAGTTGAGAACAATTTATACATGCTCTATTAAAACCCTCTAAGTGAAGACGAAAAAACACACACACACACACACACACACACACACACACACACACACACACACACACACACACACACACACACACACACACACACACACACACACACACACACACGCACGCACACACACACACACACACAAAGAAAGAGAAAGTGAGACAGCATTTAAAAGTTAATCTTCCGCATATTTCCAACGCCTCGGAATTGGGAGATTAATAAGAGTTAATCTGGAGATAATATTGCTAATATGGATAAATGTACTTACGTAGCGCCTTGTGAAGCGAAAATATGTCTCTCACCTGAAACAAACAAATTAATCTCTAAGAATAAAAGAATGTAAAGTAGAAAGAAATGCTCAAGGGCATAAAATGCCTTGACAAAACGTGAGTCAATTTATTACCAGTTACTGTGCGCAATATCTCTATTAGTATGCAAAGGTAATTATTCAAGAAATAAAACCATAACAGCAATCATTGTTGAAACGGAATTATAATATTTACCAACAAAGGCAAATATTATAACAATTATATAATAAAATATCAATATCAAATATTAATAACTGTAGGCTATAATTTCTATATACAACTTATTTATATTATTTAAACTATAACAAACTACAAATATCTTCTTATTTTAAAAAAAACCTTTATTTTAAACACTTTAATCAATAAATATTTATTGAAATTTTGAAAGTTTAAAATGTGTAATTTCTGCATTTATTGTATTTGAATGTACGCCTAAAGTGTGTTAATAAATACACGCTGGGATTAAAAACAATTAATTAAATGAAATGGCGGAAATTGAGTAAACATACATGACTGGAGGAAAATAGCTGTTGCATTGCATAGCCACTTGTCCGAAACAGCTGATCGGAATTCGATGCGTGTCATTAACTCATAAAGTTTTCCCAAATAAAAACTGCAGCAATAGTTTCACATCCAATTAATTAATGTTAACGATTAAGTTAATTATAGGATATCCTTGTGAGAGATATTGCAGACAAATTGTGAAACAATAAAACTTGGTGTAAACGTACCGAAATTTGAACATTCTGAAAGGCCCCAAAATAACCTCCGCATACAGTTAGGCTTATAGCCTCAAAGTTTACAGAGCATTATTTTAAACCACAATACCCTATACCTATAACTGATCCGGTTTGGATAGATAGTGGTCGACACCATTCTAGTGAACGTACACAACTTGAGCGTATCCCCGTATAGAACCAGTATTATAAACAGACAGTTTTTAAAGTCAATTCCTACTCAGGTCAACAAAGACAATTATATATATATATATCGCAATATGTATTCTTGTGTATTAATAAGGAACTAAGTCAAAATACAAATACAAGAATTATAATTGAATTTACAATTCAAAGCTTTTCGTTGGCTAACAGTACCAACATCATCAGGAATATATCATCAGGGCATTGTATTTTGACTTAGTTCCTTATATATATATATATATATATATATATATATATATATATATATATACAGAGAGAGAGAGAGAGAGAGAGAGAGAGAGAGAGAGAGAGAGAGAGAGAGAGAGAGAGGGTAACCAAGTAGGAGCTGAAAAAAGGAACCGAATGTCAAAACTATTCTGTTATTTAAAAATTTATGGCAGGCAACTTTTATTTTCAATGACATTCATACGCCTATGCCGTCTAGATATACCAGTCTATTTCGAAAATAGCTTTACACAACTAATCATAAATTTCTCAAATATTGTTCGGAGCAGGGTTGCAAAAAAACAAAATTACTCTATATTTTTGCTCGTAGAAATTAAAGTCGTCTCAAAACTTTTGAATTGTTTAAATGTAGCATATCATTAGATTTTTATATTTTCCGTTTAAAATCAGTCTTCCGGTCTTTGTTGGATCAGCTGATCAAACACTCCTGTGGAAGTCGCGACGTATCCTATTACCAATAAAAACGCGTTTATGCTACGCACCGTGCTACAGGGACTAAACCGGTTTGTATTCGGTGCCCGCAACACTTTCTCCGACACCCCGCTGCCCCACCCCTTCTTTCTCTGCAAGGTTTACGTAAAAACACTCGGATCTAGTTTAAACAAGATTTTCAGCAAAAAATACCGGAATTGGATTACTAACGTAGCAGCTTCTAATACCCCTTGCGGGGGCACATCCTAACCCATTCCTTGGTTCTACCTGATTCCTTTATCCTTCTTTACACGAATGCGTTGCAGAATAGTCTATAGTAAGTTATTGCAGGAGCGCTGTGCCCTCAGGCTTAATTGCAATTTTACATTCATGAAAATATCTATAAAATTGTAGCTTCATTGAAACGAGAATAAAAATAATAAATGTAAAGTATTATTGAGAAATCGATTGTAGGCCTATAGGGTTTAATTAGGCCTATATTATAGATTGATTTAAAACAGAATAGGATTCTACGAAGGTGAAATTGGCCATCTGAGCGAATAGGAAGTTCACATCTTGCTGCGTGGGTGAGCCTTGTTGCCAATTCGACGTTAAACTTCCGTTCGTCGCTCAGTTTCATCGTAGCTGGGATGTAGCTGCAGCTTGTTTCGTTTTGGCGCTGGCGATGGCGGGTTGAGAGTCACTACGTTAGAACTGACAACATCGCATCCCTACCTTGCCACAGACCCATTCCTAAATCAATGTACACCCTCTTTGTATTTTTGCAATCTGATGACGCTAACCGTGTTAGCGAAACGTACAAGGTTGTGTAAATATTTGTAGCAAGGGTTATTCTTGTGTAATTATTATATTACACTATATTAATCCCTGTACAGTCGCTTCTTAATAAAATTGCTTAATCTTTGGTAGCATTTTTCATAAGTTTTTATTCTCTTTTCAATACAACTACAATAATTGTATTTTTATTTTTAGGAATAAATCAAATAACACACAAATAAATTGATACACAAGGGTACATCGGCCGGGTGTAGTCGAATTCGTCGGTTCTGTGTTGTCCACCAAAGTCGGGAGGTCCAACTGGTTATCCTAGAATTATTCTGCTCACTAGCAACTCCCACCGTGACTATCTAGATGAGAGCTGGCTTTGGCAGTGAGTGTTGTGCGTGGTTATGCTAAGGGGTACTTAGGCAACCTTTCCTCCATCTACTTGCTTACTAACCATCGGAGCATCCTTTCTTAAGCAACAAAAATATAATTGGCATATTTTGAATGTCGAACTAGTTCGGTAGCAAGCCGACCGGTAAGTCAGACTTTACAGAGTTACAATATTTTGGACTTACTAACTTGAACATACGATACCATGATCCTCCCTATGTCTAGTACCGGGGGCTTTATATCCCTTCCCTTGGACGCTTCAGAGCGCTCGTAGGGGATAACAGTCATACAGGCTGACATTCTTAGATATACAAGAAGGAACACATAAAAATATCAAAATATCGTTTTATTCAACATTAACCAAATCATACAATCTGTCCCCTCACTAGGTACAAATAACATTAGCCTGAGTGTTGTGTGAAGGTGTGTAAGAAGAAACAAAGATGGCGAAGAGAAGAGTTATGACTTCGCGTTTCCTCTAAGCCACATAGAACACAGAGGAGGCTCTACGGCAGGCATCCTCACTACGCGGCCCTCGGGACGATATTTTGCGGCCCTTAGACGATTAGGATTGAAGTCAAAATATTTTATAACTTAAATAAATATTATATTTATTTACTGAGTGTTTTGAAAATCTGTCGTTGTTTTACTAAACTTAATTAATTACTTAAACTACTGAAGTTAAAAACTGCGATTTACTAAAACTGTTGAAAGACCTGAAGGAAGAAATATCTCAGAGGTTTAGTGACGTCAGGAAGTATCAGGAACCATTTCGCTTGGTAGAAAATCCATGGGCAATGAAATCAGCTAATGTAGCTCATCTTTCTGTTTGTGGATATGAAGGGATTTGAAAAATGAATTAATCTATCTTCACAACGATGCGGAACTCAAAAGTATTTTTGAAGAAAAGATGAAGAATAAAGCTCACTATGAGTTTTGGATGGTTGTTGAAAAGGACAAAATTCCTAACTTACTTGAATGTGCTCAGAAAATATTGTGTGTTTTTTCATCTACTTATGTCTGTGAATCTACATTCAGTAAGCTGAAGTTTGTAAAATACAAGTACAGATCTAGGCTAACAAGTGAGAAAGTTGAGAACATTTTAAGAATTTCAGTTTCTTCCCAAACTGCCAACATAGATGCCATATTAGAGGACTATGAAAGATTTCGCCCATCAACTTCAAAGAATTAACTAAGTAAATAAAAGACATTTTCAAGCTTGTTTGTGCGTAAAACAGTTTATTTATGTTGGTAATGTAATAAACGTATGTTATAATCATATTGTTTGTCAGTTATTTAGTGCCTCTTGTACTTGCGGCCCTTAGGAAAATTGTATGCAAAATTTTTGGCTCTCAAAGTATTCCTAGTGAGGACCCCTGCTCTACGGTCTAACAATTGAAACCACAAACAACAAGACTAAGTACAAACAACGCGTTCTCTACTAGTTAATGACAACAACAGAGAACCTCTTAGGCCAGCTGGACATTTATAATGGTGCGACACTATTTACAAACAAGTGATATAAACACAAAAACATGTCACAGTCAATTCCTACTCAAGTCAACATTTAAACATTTAATTTGAGTTACTTTTTATTAACTACAATTAATATAAATAAAGTAACATAACCTATACGTTAAACAGCTGTTCTACCACATAACCTATAACATAAAATCAGCTGCTTTATGATATCACATGTTGTCACTTGTATTAAGCCAAACTGGAAGAAATATCTATATTGCATACATTGCCCCTTTGTGGAAAGTTTTTTCATATAGAACTAAATGCAATTAATTAAATTTAATTATTAAATAGCTATTAATAAAACTGAATACAATAAAGTTTTATCTACAAGTTAAAAAAATGTTTTTGAACTTGAATGGATGAATAAAAAGTATTTGATTAATGATTGAAAATTTGAACAAGATATATATAAGGTGAGTGGGGACTATAAAAGGAATGGAAAAACATTCGTATTTCGGCGTTGGGGTAACCCGGGGCAACTGCGGTCGTGCAATAGCAACTCGCACTAAGTCAAGGTCAGCACAAACGCCAGCTGGGATACAAGTTATCTAATTATGCCTTCTAGAACGCAACTAATTCGCAATACAATTACGTGTAACTATATAAGCCGTAGGTGAGATGTAATTAAGGAGAGATGAAAGTCGGGATAGATAGATGCATCTAAATGTTCCATTACGCGGTATTTAGCGGTGAATGTTAGTGTTGCGTGAATGATACTGGTCACAGATGTTAAAGAGAATTTAATTACAGGCGTGCTATAAGGAATTGTATCTGTACACAGGTGGTCGAGGGCAGTTGGCGCCATTAGTTTCTATGTAGTTTTATGTCGATCACCCGGAATGATTATTACTGCCTAAGCAGGATTGTGTCAAACTCCTTTCGTTTTACTTTGAATATCGTTCTCACACAAACTTGGTAATATGTAATATGGTAATATTCTCGCTATGGTAATGTGCAATATGGTAATATTCCGCTATGGTAATATTCCCACTATGGTAATATTCCGCTATGGTAATATTATCGTTATGGTAATATGTAATATGGTAATATTCTCGCTATGGTAATATTCCGCTATGGTAATATTCCCGCTATGGTAATATTCCCACTATGGTAATATTCTCGCTATGGTTATGTGAAATATGGTAATATTCCCACTATGGTAATATTCCGCTATGGTAATATTATCGTTATGGTAATATGTAATATGGTAATATTCCCGCTATGGAAATATTCCAGCTATGGTAATATTATCGTTATGGTAATATTTTGGTTATGGTAATATTATCGTTATGGTAATATTTTGGTTATGGTAATATTATCGTTATGGTAATATTTTCGTTATGGTAATATGTAATATTCCCACTATTGTAATATTATCGTTATGGTAATATTCCCGCTATGGTAATATTCCCGCTATGGTAATATTATCGTTATGGTAATATTATCGTTATGGTAATATTTTGGTTATGGTAATATTATCGTTATGGTAATATGTAATATTCCCGCTATGGTAATATTATCGTTATGGTAATATTCCCGTTATGGTAATATTTTGGTTATGGTAATATTATCGTTATGGTAATATTTTCGTTATGGTAATATTTTCGTTATGGTAATATGTAATATTCCCACTATGGTAATATTCTCACTATGGTAATATGCAATATGGTAATATTTTCGTTATGGTGATATTTTCGTTATGGTAATATGGTAATATTCCCGCTATGGTAATGCGTAATATGGTAATATTCCGGCTATGGTAAAATTTTCGTTATGATAATATGTAATATTCCCGCTATGGTAATATGTAATATGGAAATATTCTCGCTATTGTAATATGTAATATGGTAATATTCTGGCTATGGTATTATGTAATATGGTAATATTCCCGCTATGGTAATATGTAATATTCCCGCTATGGTAATATGTAATATGGAAATATTCTCGCTATTGTAATATGTAATATGGTAATATGCAATATGGTAATATTCTGGCTAGGGTATTATGTAATATGGTAATATTCCCGCTATGGTAATATGTAATATGGTATAATTCCCGCTTTGGTAATATGTAATATGGTAATATTCCCGCTATGGTAATATGTAATATGGTAATTATCCCGCTACGGTAATATGTAATATGTTAATATTCTTGTTATGGTAATATGTAATATTCCCGCTTTGGTAATATTCTCGCTATGGTAATATGTAATATGGTAATATTCCCGCTATGGTAATATGTAATATGGTAATTCTCGCTATGGTAATATGTAATATGGTAATATTCTCGCTATGGTAATGTTCAATATGGTAATATTCTCGTTATGGTGATATGTAATATCGTAATATTCCCGCAATGGTAATATGTAATACGGTAATATTCCCGCTTTGGTAATATTCTCGCTATGGTAATATTCCCGCTTTGGTAATATTCTCGCTATGGTAATACGTAATATGGTAATATTCTCGCTATGGTAATATGTAATATGGAAATATTCTCGATATGGTAATATGTATTATGGTAATATTCTCGCTATAGTAATGTTCAATATGGTAATATTCTCGTTATAGTAATATGTAATATCGTAATATTCCCGCAATGGTAATATGTTATACGGTAATATTCCCGCTTTGGTAATATTCTCGCTATGGTAATATGGTAATATTCCCGCTATGGTAATATGTAATATGGTATAATTCCCGCTTTGGTAATATGTAATATGGTAATATTCCCGCTATGGTAATATGTAATATGGTAATTATCCCGCTACGGTAATATGTAATATGGTAATATTTTTGTAATGTTAATATGTAATATTGTAATATTCCCGCTATGGTAATATGTAATATGGTAATATTCCTGCTATGGTAATATGTAATATGGTAATATTCCCGCTATGGTAATATGGTAATATTCTCGTTACGGTAATATGTAATATTCCCGCTATGATAATATTCCCGCTATGGTAATATGTAATATGGTAATATTACCGCGTGAGAGGGTAGCTTAGCTGAAGTACACCTACCCTCAAATGTAATAAGAGTAGCGTCTACGCATGCAAGGGCGCGCGCTCATGCACACAAAACATATCTAATTTTCCGATTTTTTATTGACATATGATTTTATTTAAAAGAGTAATTCTTTGAGCGTTCATGCAACATGCTCCTATTAACAACATTGCTCCTTCCAGTTACCCTATAAATATGCAGTTACGCTACATTGCCACGCTTCTTATGTCTTATAACAATGTCTTTAAAAAATAAGAACATTGTTCAGCTACAACTTCTTTTTATTTCAAAATAGATTCTTGTATTAAAAATTTAAATTAAAAACCGTTTTCGGTGAAACAATTTTATCTAAATATTTAACGAACATTTATACACTTTTATAAATTTTGAAGACAAAATGTCACTAAATAATAAATTAATAAATCACTTAATAAAGTACAAACTTATGATTAGTGGTTATAATTACTTCTTAGTTATAATAATTCAATAAATTAAATAAATGAACGAATTTTTTTAATTTAATAATGTATAGAATATTAGTAAAAATCTTAAATCAATGTTTGTGTAAATAAAGGAATAAACTATAATTTGGATGCAAATATTTTTCTGGTACATTTATAAAAGTCCAACTTTCCACAGCGAATTACTCCGGCTATGTACAACATAACGCGCGCTATAGTACATAAATCTCTGCGAATGTACGGCTTGACGCGTTACACAAGAAGCAATGAAGCACGTAGCAAAGATTAACTCTCAGCGACACTGAGTTACGAATCGCCTGATCATGCCTTCTTGATGAAACCGTTGCTCCAGTTTTATCTGCAATCACTGCCAACTGTAGAAAGAAAGGTTCGGTCTTAATCAGTATGATTAGGCAAAGAAAGTCAAGTGTCCCGATCGCATGACAATGTTGCATCAGCTGTCTAATGGAGAGACGGGCTGTTAAAGGGGTTTCAAGCAGAATCGCTTGGCGGCGGTGTAAACTAGTGGTACAGAAAATATTTTGCTTCCAACTAATTTTTTTTTATTTTTTCATACTTACACATACACAATGCATACTTATATGTACACATATATACCTAAGAATACACGCATATACCTAAATATACATATTGTATTTTATATATATATATATATATATATATATATATATATATATATATACACACACACACACACACACACACACACGCACGCGCGCACACACACACACACACACACACACACACACACACACACACACACACACACACACACACACACACACACACACACACACACACACACACACACACACACACACACACACACACACACACACACACACACACACACACACACACACACACACACACACACACACACCATAATATACAGATATATAATTCAATATAAACATTAAAGAAACACTCAAAATAAAGTCTACATAAAAAATTTAAAAAAACCGTAATTTATTCATTGTTACGGCCTTGCATAAGGGCGAGTATCCCTATCTTTTAAACCCTAAATAAACACCTCATACTGTCACTCACGTCAATGCATTAACATATTCAATATAGCGGTACAAAATCCCCACAACAATGCACCTACTCTAATTGCACCTAAATTACGTGATGGCTTCCTTTAATACCAAAGCGCACAGATTCACACAGTTTCTCAATCTGCCGTGCTTTCGATGCATTCAAATCGCACATCGTAAAATCACATCTGTGGGAACCCGCTTAACCTCAGCAACACAATCTGAGCCTGAGAGACTCATCGCGAAGTCTGATTATTTCCTGAATGCCGCCTCTTGCGAAACAGTTCACATTCACCAACATGCCCAACTCTCCGGACGACCGTTGTCCTCCAGGCAGGAGCGGATCTAGGCAGGGCTGGTGTGAGGGAAGGAAAAGTGTTCTCCCGTCCGGACAATATTTATAGGCCTGCTATGTGACATTACACACGCATTATTTAGCCCCATTTACTATATATTTACAATACAAAACACCTATTAATTACATTGTGCGTGGGCGTATTTAGTAATGATAATAGTGGGGTATTTATAGGGATTAATATCGGTCTGTAAACATATTCTGCTAATTATTAAGTAAAAATAAATCGGGGACGAACGCAGAAATCGGAAATGGCATTTTAGTTTACATTATTTTAGTATTATTTTATATAACTGTATGAAGAAACTGTGGCGTAATGTTTATTTTTAAATAAATAAAACCTCTAAACCACAAATAACATTTATTTAAACCTTATGTACATTTCAATTGCCCAGCAATCATCTTCAGAGGTATTTAAAAAATACAACTAACTCTAACCTAACTCAGTTAGTTGTATTTTTTAAATACCTCTGAAGATGATTGCTGGGCAATTGTAGATAAGGTTTAAATAAATGTTATTTGTGGTTTAGAGGTTTTATTTATTTAAAAATATTATTTTATAGTATAAAAATTTTCACTTTCCCATATTTTAAGCCCCAAAGCCCCCCTTAAAACCGCCACTGTCTCCAGGTCATTGTATATTGAGCCTGCCCGGGAATGCCGACAGTAACGACCCTGGACAGCAACTACCCCTTCGTTGACTAATCAGCACTAATGCAGCAACCGAGAGTCGAGGTTTACGATTTAAAAAAATTTATTTGTAAAATTCTGTTTATTTTAGAGGACGATTATCCTCGCGACAAACATAGCCCCGGTTTTCAATGCTGATTTTTTTTTCTTTTTTACATATTTTTATCTTTTAATACTAAAATAATATCGAAAAGTGATCCCGAAAGAGACAATAACTCAATGAGGCGGAAAACTGTGATAGTTAATAGGGAGACATGACAACCCTCGGTGCGGTCGAACTGCGTAGGTGGTTAAAACGAGGGTAGTGTTGAACTGCGCAACGTACAAAACTAAAAATGGCGAAAATGTAAAGTAAAAGTTATAACTTACATTGAACATAAAAATACTTGGAAAGAAAAGTTGTTTTACTTAGCATAAAAACCTTATCTTACATAAAAATATAGGTAAAGTTAGGGCGGTTAAATGTTTTCCACGTAATTCTCAACGAAAGTGTAACTTAGACAATTTATGACCAAATTCCTTCTCAACATAAGAATCCGCTTAAACCGTTAGCTAATAGGAAACTTGCTATTAATGTGTGAAATAAAAATCCTTGCAGACCTTACTATATACAATCTCTCTTCCTCAGAGTCGGCCTATGCTAAAAGGTGCGATCAACCGAGCATAATTGCCCTAGGTATATCTTGCGCAGCTCGACCATAGCCCCCGAGAATTAATCCGCTTACTAATTTCTTGGCCATTCGCTCAGTTCCATTCTATCCTAGTTTCTAATATTAAGTCATGCCCTCCAAAAAAAAGACTGCAATAGGATAAAATACGAAGTCATATGTTTGCGACGTATATTTACCGTTTAGATCTGTTGCATGCTTTACCATTAAGATATTATAGGCATAAAAATATGAGTGTTGTAAAAGTTATTTCTACAATTTATATTGGTTTTGTAAAAATATTTTATTTTTATACTAAAATAATATTGAAAAATTATCACGAACAATACAATGTCTCAATGAGACATAAAACTGTGTTAGCAATGTAGATGGTCAGAACTTTTATGAAGAAGAAGATAGATTTCTTACGCTTTATCTATTTAGGAGAGTTATATTGATAACGGTCCGGACTTAAACAAAATATTGTAGAAATTATTCCAACCTACCATTATTAGTATAATATGTAATATAAACAAAAGACTTCTACTTGGGTCAAAAGAGAAAAATGTTATTTTAGTTTCTTTTTATTAAATAATTACAATTGATATAAATAAAGTAACATAACCTATGCGTTAAAACAGCGACTCTACCACATAACCTATAACATAAAATCATGTTTTATGAAATCATGTTACCAATTATTTTAAGCCAAACGGGACGAAATAACGATATTGCATACTTTCCCACTTTTGTGAAAAGATTTCCTCCCATACAAAACTAAAAATAATTCATGACATTTAATTAATTAATTCATATATCCCCTACAAGTTTTAAAAACTTTGTGTGAACTTGAGTATATGAATAAAAATTATTTTATTAAAGATGGAGAATTTTTAACAATATATATATATATATATATATATATATATATATATATATATATATATATAAAGAGAGTGTGTACTAATAGAAGGAAATGAAACAAATGGAAAAGGTTTTCTTTCTGCTTCTGAACAACAAATCCATATTGCCACATTTTGACCTACTACACTTGGAATAATTCCATCAAGCAGAGAGAGTATAGATTACGTACTTTTACAATTTGTTAAAATAAATACACGTTTATGTTTTATTTAATTTTATTGTTTTAATAAATATTTGTGGGAGGGGGGGGGTTAGTAACAGAGAGTATTCTCGGAGCGACTAACCCTGTGCACTGTGACTGCACCAGTGACTTGATTTCCGATTATAACTCAAGAATATACGTGACGATACCATCTCCAGAAGAACTAAACAAAATATTCGTTTGTTGTAAAGTGAAATGGTCGGTTTGGATGTGACTGAAGAGGAAAGGTCAGAATAGAGAATACCGCGTAAGGAACTAGGGATATTGCTTCAAGCAAGGAACTGGAGATAAAGTATCAGATATAATAAGAACGCAATAACCGTGGGGTTACGAGCAACACCACACACAAAATATTTAAAACCATAATAGAAAGTTGTACACTGTACGAAGGAAGACAAGACGTGGAAGATAAACAAGAGGATGGCTTTTGTAGAATGTGCAGGATAAAGTTGAGGAACAAAGTATGAATTGAAATCATAAGGAAACAAATGATTGTAAAGACACCAAATGAAGAAATAAAAATGAAATCTACTAAGTATGGACATAAGCATGAATGAATGGACACGAGAAATACCACTGAGGACTTCCAAACGGAAAGCATATAGAAGAAAGGAAGAAATATAAAAGGCAATGGAAAATAGAAATCTCAATGAAAATGATGAATATGACAAGGAGAAATTGCGAAAGGGATGCGATAAATGGCAAACATATGCTGAACAATACAAGGGAAAGTAAACAAAGTAAGTAGCAAACACATCACTGACCAGATAGAGTGGAAATAGTTCTGAACTGATCTTGCGTTTTCCGTAACATGAGGTAAAAGTTAATTATAAGGAATCTGCGACGCCTCAGCCTTTACGCACGCGCGGTCTCTCCCGGAAATGGTTACCTCATCCGACAACCGTTTCAACATTCTACGCACAATCCGTGTTATCCACCACTGTTAAGCGGTTCAACGGATTCAAATTTATACGACGCCTATATAAAGAGATCTGGTTATTTCCAACAGGTCTGGCAACATAAAAAGTGGAATTTCCTATTTTATTAAACATAAAGTATCTAAAAAACATTAGAAAACATTCCGGAATATTGAACTTGAGAAAAATATCTAATGAACATTGGTCCAAAACCAAATCATTTTCAGTTGGGACATTTTTTTTTCACGAAATTCATTAAATCGGGACGACGATTAAATCGGCTTAACCGAAATTTGGTACATTTAAGTCAGCTTGCCTTTCCAAATACATATGCATGTCTGGAAAGGTACACCAATAATGTCTAAAATGAAGTTTTTATAATTATTAAATTTTCAGTATGGTTGCCATAGAGTGGCCTACTTAGAGATAAGCCCATTCAAATGAGTACCATATACAATGGTATATTCACTTGCGTTATAAAATACCCTCCCTAAGGGGATCTACATTCACTTGAGTCCACAAATACACATTAGATTAGGATTTATTTGTATTAAAAACAAAAAATTGGATGATTTCAATTTCTACTACTACTTTACACTTCCCCTATAGGCATATAACTATATATATATATATTTATATATATATATATATATATATTTATATATATATATATATATATATATATATATATATATATTTATATATATATATATATATATATATATATATATATATATATATATATATATATATAAATATATATATATATATATATATATAAATATATATATATAAATATATAAATATATAAAATACGTTTTCTCGTTTAATAATTTAAAACAACATATGTTATTCAAATACAAGAATATTTATTAATTTATATTCAAAGCTTTTCGTTGGTAAACAGTACCAACATCATCAGGAATATAAATTAATAAATATTCTTGTATTTGAATAACCTATGTTGTATAATAAATATATATATATATATATATATATATATATATATATATATATTCAAATGTTCAATCTTTAATAAAAATACTTTTTATCATCCACTCAAGTTCATACATTTTTTGAAACTTGTATTGGATGACACTTGATATTAAAAGAGTTTATTCAATTATTAATTTTTTTATTAAATATAACAAATTAGTTTTAGTTTTATTTGGGAGAAAACCCTTTCACAAAGGGGGCAAGATATGCAATAGTTATTTCGTCCCATTTGACTTAAATTAAGTGATAACATGTGATTTCACAAAACAGCTGATTTTAAGTTAGAGGTTATGTGGTAGAACAGATGTTTTAATGCATAGGATGTCTTTCTTTGTTGAGCTAAGTAATAATTGACTTGAAAAGATTTTTGCTTATACTGTATTACTTGTTCCTATGAAGTGACTTTCACTTTGACCTTGGATATGTTTAACTTATGTGGTTGTTTGGCATCTTCATCAATATCTTATTCCACATCTAGAAAACATGTGATGAGTAGAACCATAACTTTACACCACAAATATCACTGTTAGAACGTAAAATTGTTAGTAACGGAAGGGTTTGTCAGACGTTTTATTGAAGTTTCATAACCGATGGGGCAAGAGTGCAGCCACTGTGCGTTGCTCAAAATTTCCCTTTTCTTGCCCAAATTGCTACGCATGCTTTGCAAAGGCCAGTCTCTATCGAAAGATCATCTGTTTATTTCGTGTGTATCGAATAAACAATAGATATTTCGACGATTTACTCCTTATCCATTGATTACGTAAGGCCAAGCAAGGTCACAGAGAAGGAAACCAGTGATCCAAAACTACACTGGAGAAAGTCTTACGAGGGCACGAAAACGCGTTGTCCCTACCTGGATCCACCCACTAGCGCCCGCGTTGTCCCTGCCTGGATCCATCCACTAGCGCCCACGTTGTCCCTGCCTGGATCCATCCACTAGTGTCCACGTTGTCCCTACCTTGATCCATCCACTAGCGCCCACGTTGTCCCTACCTGGATCCATCCACTAGCGCCCACGTTGTCCCTGCCTGGATCCATCCACTAGCGCCCACGTTGTCCCTACCTGGATCCATCCACTAGCGCCCACGTTGTCCCTACCTGGATCCATCCACTAGCGCCCACGTTGCACCTGCCTGGATCCATTCACTAGCGCCCACGTTGTCCCTACCTGGATCCATCCACTAGCGCCCACGTTGTCCCTACCTGGATCTACCCACTAGCGCCCGCGTTGTCCCTGCCTGGATCTACCCACTAGCGCCCGCGTTGTCCCTGCCTGGATCCATCCACTAGTGCCCACGTTGTCCCTACCTGGATCCATCCACTAGCGCCCACGTTGTCCCTACCTGGATCCATCCACTAGCGCCCACGTTGTCCCTGCCTGGATCCATCCACTAGCGCCCACGTTGTCCCTGCCTGGATGGGCCTGGATCCATCCACTAGCGCCCACGTTGTCCCTGCCTGGATCCATCCACTAGCGCCCACGTTGCCCCTACCTGGATCCATCCACTAGCGCCCACGTTGTCCCTGCCTGGATCCATTCACTAGCGCCCACGTTCTCCCTACCTGGATCCATCCACTAGCGCCCACGTTGTCCCTGCCTGGATCCATCCACTAGTGCCCACGTTGTCCCTACCTGGATCCATCCACTAGCGCCCACGTTGTCCCTGCCTGGATCCATCCACTAGTGCCCACGTTGTCCCTACCTGGATCCATCCACTAGCGCCCACGTTGCCCCTACCTGGATCCATCCACTAGCGCCCACGTTGTCCCTGCCTGGATCCATTCACTAGCGCCCACGTTCTCCCTACCTGGATCCATCCACTAGCGCCCACGTTGTCCCTGCCTGGATCCATCCACTAGCGCCCACGTTCTCCCTACCTGGATCCATCCACTAGCGCCCACGTTGTCCCTGCCTGGATCCATCCACTAGCGCCCACGTTGTCCCTACCTGGATCCATCCACTAGCGCCCACGTTGTCCCTGCCTGGATCCATCCACTAGTGCCCACGTTCTCCCTACCTGGATCCATCCACTAGCGCCCACGTTGTCCCTGCCTGGATCCATCCACTAGTGCCCACGTTGTCCCTACCTGGATCCATCCACTAGCGCCCACGTTGTCCCTGCCTGGATCCATCCACTAGTGCCCACGTTGTCCCTACCTGGATCCATCCACTAGCGCCCACGTTGTCCCTGCCTGGATCCATCCACTAGTGCCCACGTTGTCCCTACCTGGATCCATCCACTAGCGCCCACGTTGTCCCTGCCTGGATCCATCCACTAGTGCCCACGTTGTCCCTGCCTGGATCCATCCACTAGTGCCCACGTTGTCCCTACCTGGATCCATCCACTAGCGCCCACGTTGTCCCTGCCTGGATCCATCCACTAGTGCCCACGTTGTCCCTACCTGGATCCATCCACTAGCGCCCACGTTGTCCCTGCCTGGATCCATCCACTAGTGCCCACGTTGTCCCTGCCTGGATCCATCCACTAGCGCCCACGTTGTCCCTACCTGGATCCATCCACTAGCGCCCACGTTCTCCCTACCTGGATCCATCCACTAGTGCCCACGTTGTCCCTACCTGGATCCATCCACTAGCGCCCACGTTGTCCCTGCCTGGATCCATCCACTAGTGCCCACGTTGTCCCTACCTGGATCCATCCACTAGCGCCCACGTTGTCCCTGCCTGGATCCATCCACTAGCGCCCACGTTGTCCCTGCCTGGATCCATCCACTAGCGCCCACGTTGTCCCTGCCTGGATCCATCCACTAGTGCCCACGTTGTCCCTGCCTGGATCCATCCACTAGTGCCCACGTTGTCCCTACCTGGATCCATCCACTAGCGCCCACGTTGTCCCTGCCTGGATCCATCCACTAGTGCCCACGTTGTCCCTACCTGGATCCATCCACTAGCGCCCACGTTGTCCCTGCCTGGATCCATCCACTAGTGCCCACGATGTCCCTGCCTGGATCCATCCACTAGCGCCCACGTTGTCCCTACCTGGATCCATCCACTAGCGCCCACGTTCTCCCTACCTGGATCCATCCACTAGTGCCCACGTTGTCCCTACCTGGATCCATCCACTAGCGCCCACGTTGTCCCTGCCTGGATCCATCCACTAGTGCCCACGTTGTCCCTACCTGGATCCATCCACTAGCGCCCACGTTGTCCCTGCCTGGATCCATCCACTAGTGCCCACGTTGTCCCTGCCTGGATCCATCCACTAGTGCCCACGTTGTCCCTACCTGGATCCATCCACTAGTGCCCACGTTGTCCCTGCCTGGATCCATCCACTAGTGCCCACGTTGTCCCTACCTGGATCCATCCACTAGTGCCCACGTTGTCCCTGCCTGGATCCATTCACTAGTGCCCACGTTGTCCCTACCTGGATCCATCCACTAGCGCCGTATGGAAAACAAGGGGAAATCGGAACAATAAAGTAAGAACACAGTAGATTTTGTCTACTGGTAATCATCACAGATAAAGTATTTGTTTTCCCTGGCTGTAGTGTTAATTTATGTGTTTTTTCGCAACATATAAAAAGCCCGAAAATTATAAAAAACAGGATACAAAATAGCATACAAAACTAATAAGTTACAATACAAAATACAACACAACACCAACAACAAAGATAAACTACGAGCACCAAGCGTAAACAAACTGAACTGCGACGAATGTAACAAACTCTACATCGGACAAACAGGTCGCAGCTTTAAACAAAGAGTCAAGGAACACAAACAGAACACCAACTCAACATTTTACAATCACGTAGAAAAACAGGACACAAATACACAAACATTTACCATAACCTAGAAATCCTACACATCAACAAAAAAGGACCACATCTCAACACACTAGAACAATATGAAATTTACAGACACACAAAAACACAAAGTACAAACATATTAACCCAAACCCAATACAAATCACACATACTATTTGATACTACCGAAAACCTGCCTCTAAAACCGTCACCGCTTGACCCGACAACTCTAAGCAGAAGACACTGATGAAGATTCGCATGAGACATAGCGATCGAAAACGTTCTGTCTCAGTAGGTTTTAACAAATTTACAAAATATAAAGCTCGGATAGACATAAACTATTTTTAAAGTGATTAATTAAGATTCACCGAACGTAATGACTACCAAATTCAAGACATTAAAAATATTTCTGAAGAGGAAGAAGGTAATTTTACATGTTACAAACAATAGTGATTAAAACTTTAATTACCGTCAATATTAGGTCCGTGATTTTAGATTCCACGATTTTAGTCAAAGGTAATATATAATCCTTGATAAAAATTTGTTAGTATTTAGTCTTGAAGACTACGAGCGTATCTTGGTGTGGTCGATACGTTGACAGTAGTAAAGCATTTTGAATATTGTCTCTTATTTCGTCAATCTTTTTACAAGTTTTTATTTAATACAAAGAACGAATAACTGACTCCTTTTCCTGTAAAACCGTACATTGTACAAAAATGCGAAACTTAAAATCTCCATGTGACTTCTAAGATTACTAAGAACAACTCTTCTCTTAGTTTTTACGTGGTGACGTCAGTTAAACTTTCTAGAAAATTTGTCATTGTGAAAGACATTCATTTCTGTCCCTCTGGCAAGTTCCCAGGCCTCAACACATGCGAGAAATTTCCCTGATTAATTTTAAAAATATCTTAGATTTTCTCCGTTTTCGTAACCTGTCTGTAAACAGAATTCAGTACATTCGCATTCGCTGTCCAACATAATCGCTAAACTTACAAAGAGTAATTTCATACTCGACTTGGTTACAAGACAAGGTCACAAGCTACGCACGGATTTTCAGGTGAGCTTACCAACTACTTTCCATTTATAGCAGAACGTGAAGCGGGGGCAGATTGGCAGAGCGAATATTGTACCACGCGGTGACTTTAATACCATTATTGTGTTCCATCAGCTGTAATAAGATTACACCTGTGACAGAATAACGTTAAAAAATAACATTTTCGTGTATTACGTAGTTTCAATTTGATTTTAATTCAACCCTATTGTTTCTAAAAAGATCTATGTATTGAAGTCTTTTACGGAGATTATACACATACCCTATAGTTTCTAAATGAATCTACGCATTGAAGTCTTTTACAGAGATTATACACATATCCTATAGTTTCTAAATAAAGCTACGCATTGAAGTCTTTTACAGAGATTATACACACACCCTATAGTTTCTAAATAAAGCTACGCATTGAAGTCTTTTACAGAGATTACACACATACTCTATAGTTTCTAAATAAAGCTACGCATTGAAGTCTTTTACGGAGATTATTCACATATCCTATAGTTTCTAAATAAAGCTACGCATTGAAGTCTTTTACAGAGATTATACACACACCCTATAGTTTCTAAATAAAGCTACGCATTGAAGTCTTTTACAGAGATTACACACATACTCTATAGTTTCTAAATAAAGCTACGCATTGAAGTCTTTTACGGAGATTATTCACATACCCTATAGTCTCTAAATAAAGCTATGCATTGAAGTTTTTTACGGAGATTATTCACATATCCTATAGTTTCTAAATAAAGCTACGCATTGAAGTCTTTTATGGAGATTATTCACATACCCTATAGTCTCTAAATAAAGCTACGCATTGAAGTCTTTTACGGAGGTAATACACATACCCTATAGTTTCTAAATAAAGCTAAGGATTTAAGTATTATACACATACCCTATATTTTCTAAATAAAGCTACTCATTGAAGTCTTTTACGGAGATTATTTACATACCCTATAGTTTCTAAATAAAGCTAAGCATTGAAATCTTTTACAGCGATTGTACACACGACAGCTAACAGGTTGCTAAGTGAAGTATTTTAGCACTTTTACTCATTGAAGCGAATCATCACCAAGTTAATTTAGTAAGCTTACTTTAGCTTACCGGTAGATTACTTTAGTAAGCCTTGATACTTAAGAGAAGGAAAATAACCTACTATTAAATGTGTAAGATACTGGAACAACAAACAGAAAACTAGTTGTAACTATAGACAAATAAGATAAGTCCAATTATTGCTGATCGCGCTATCCCAGACTGTTCTCTCGTCACGGAAACACTCATCATCGGATAAAACCGATAACTAGAATCTGTTTACGTGAGTCAAGACAAAGAAATCGCACTCAGTAGTATTATGCGTAAACAGTTTGGAGTTGAACTATTTAACCATAAACTAGAAAAACAAAAACATAGGGTTTAAAATAAGCACAGAATGTATACACAGCGTAATCCTGGTACATAAATGTGTGTGTCAGGGAAAATATTTACATAAGTGTTATCAGTATTATAGAGGCGGATATTAAGGCAAATACTTAGAAACCAGTGGAATACTTGTCGGAACACTAACGCGACCTTGAGCTTGTCTTGGAACGGTATTTTGCCCAACATGACTCACGAGACTGGTGACTCCGTATTTATTTAAATTAATTGAATCGGTAGGATGCGCGTTAGATTCGCGAGATAGTTATACTGAACCGTGTGTAATACGGCTAAGCTGTGGTTTTATCTAACGAAAGTAAAAGCTACAACATTGGATACAGTCTAAATAAAGTCAGATAGGAAATGGAAAGAGGGAAATAGAAATCACGACAAAACTTTAAAATAGTCACCTTCATTTTTGGAAAATACAAAAAAAAAACGAAAAAGAAGGTAGTGCTACAAAACCTGGAATTAAATATTAAAAAAACTATATTGTATAAAAATCAATCGAATCGTAGTCATAGCCGACCCATACGCCAAAACGTGAAACTAGTCAGCGTTCAAAAAGTCTATCCGCAGCACAGATTAACCATGAGTAGATAATCGATTTATTATTGAAACTAATCCAGGTTTTTGACCTGAAATTTTTAAGAAAATGTTTACCATTATTTAAGCATAACCCACTATTAAAGGTAATGGGAAACTTGTTTTACCACGGAGGGGTCGAATCGATGTCGCTGAGGAGGGACTTTAACGCTGTCGAGGGCTGTATATAGCTTCTCAAAACGTTAGCAAAATTTTTATCAACAATTAAAAGCATTAATGTATGTAAAAAAGTAAAATTCTCAATAATATAAAGTTATTATTATTATTATTTGCTTTAAATACGCAAACATAGAAATAAACACCAGTTATTTAGCCGCAAAATGTGCTCTGGGAGCTTATTTATTTCTTTTTAATGGTTTCATTAAATGCATTTTACACACCCATTATTTTAAACAATACGCATTAGAGTGTAAATAAACGGTCATTTAATAAGTGTAATTAAATCAATGTACGACCTTGCCTCGGCTGTTGGAAAGGTTAGATTAGGTTAGGTCGGAGTTGTTATACATCAGTGAAAGTAATGCCGATGGACGCTAGCTCCGAGCTGCAGTCAGTCCCGCGCGCTTGCAAAGTGTGGACGGCAGTGAGGTCTTTGCACGGAACTGGATTAGTCCGATATGGAGTAAGTTAGACGCAACTATATTGCCAAAATATATTTCATATATTCCTAGATTTTTAACATTTTAAAACTTTAAAAAAAAATTTCTAAATTGTAATTTTTTTAAAGTTTAAATTTAGATTAATTATTTTTAAAAAAATCGCATGACTTCTTCTATCGACTGTCAATTTCAAAAGTTACCATTATCCGCAAAGTACCAACCTAACAACCTTCATAACGTATTACGAAAAATTTTGTATACACCGATTTAAATTTGCACGATCCGAGTTGGAAGATATCTTTGGCACTTCTGGTTCTAAAAATTATTTACAAAATTATACCGTTTTCAAAAGTAAGTAATAATCAAAAGAGCTTACTTTTATTTTAAAGTGAAATGAAGAAAATTTTTGATTGGGTGTTAGATGTAATTATAATTTTAAAAAAGTTCGAATTTGGGAGTACAAATTAATAACACAGGGTCATTAAAACTCCAGAACACTGTCAATCTGAAAACGGCGAGATAATTTTATTTTAATTATTAATATTTATTTACAGCAAAGAGTAGCTTTAGTCGATTGCCCGTTGTTTGAAGTACAATTCCTATACGTAGTGTATTGGTATATTAATATACCTTTATAAAATTAAAGTATTTGTGTAATAATACCCTTTTTGCGTCAGGTTTTTCCAAAATTAATATCTTCAGGTATGACTGTTTCGTATGTTCCCAAGACATCCTCAGGGCACGTATTGTTGGCGTAAACGTATTAATGTGTTATGTACATTAAGTTTATTGTGTGCACTATATTGACAGGAATCAGCAGAACTAGTAGCGTTTCAAATTCGTCTTGTTTTTGTTATTATTTTTAGACGATCTCCCAACGTAACTATTATCCTGGGGAATGTAACTCGGCCAATAGATGACAATAATAGCAAATCCAAAATGGCGCTCTTCTGGAGTTTTATTTCTCTTGCATGCGGACATCGCATCGGTAAAATTAAATCCGGGCATTAAAGTCTCTTACGGACACTGTACGCGCATACGTATAAACAGCTCTTAAATTACTGTCAACTCGTTTTATATGGAAACTACCTTTACGTTATAGTATTTAAATTTCCTTATAAGCATGTGAGATTTGTCATCAAATTTGTTAAAATTATTAGCAATTTGATATATTTTTCAAATATACAATATGTTTTTTTTAACTGTATACATTGGGGAAGGGGTTACGCCCATGGCTCGTCCTGAGTCCAAGTATAATAACAACAAGATAAAATAGCACAGCAAACCGTTTAGTTAAACAAACTTTAAACTAAATGAACAAATATTGTTTAAAAACTATTATGAAACAATAATAGAGATTTGTTATTGTAGGGAGATTAGGAAATAAAACTATCTTCAATGGTTTTTAAACTGGCATAATATATTAATAATCTTACAAAGATATAAAAATACAAATTCAATATATAAACGGTCTAACAGTTAATAAAGATAGTTCTTTATATGTAGGGCCTACAGTGGAATCAGCAAGGAATCAAGCAAGTGTATTGCAACAAATCTCGTTTAATGCTTGTTAATAAGGAATTTATATTGCAATGATAACCTGAAGCGTGACAGATAATGTAAACACTTCGCACGGGTAAACGTGTAACGCCTGAGGAATGAAACCTAGGAGCGAAATCAAAGTTATAACAAGTAAAGGGACAGCTGTATTGTTTTCGGCCATAGGTCTAAAAACTATTTATTTAGATTAAACACGCACGCGCGCCCACATACACACACACACACGCTCGCGCGTGCATACACACACACACACACACACACGCGCGCGCGCGCATGCACGCAATATTTCAGAATAAATGAGAAAGATTTAAACATAACCTCAATCTAATTTCTTAGCGAGGGCGAGAATATCTGTTAGCAATATCTACAATGTTTGACTTTTTTAAATCTTCGCAACAATTCGTTGATCTCAGAGTTGTATCGCAGAACTCGGTAACGTCACATTTTAACAATTATCTCCAAAGTAATTTTTTTCTATATTGTGCCTACGTTAAAAAACCTTAAGCAAAAGAAAATACTGGAGAACTTTATCCGCCAGTAGACTACGCCAGATCCCTTCTGTACTTGAATAAATCAAAGAGTTCATGAACCGTAATAACAATGTAGATATACTACGTAGGCCTTATATTACACTTACAGTGATCTGAGTTTTTATCTCCAATTTAATTCCCTTACAATTAATCATTTCGTTACAATATTATTGTAAAACGGCTGCAAAATGACATGGGTATAATAAAAAGAAGACGGCTTTATACGCTACAACGGTTTCTCTCTGTAGTACCAGGCTACACAACTACATTTTATTAAAAAACCTGAATCTTTTCTAAACAACGAAATGGAAAACATGCGCTAATTTCATATTTCAAATCTTGTCATACTTTATTTTTATGGTGGGTTATGAAAACAGTACAAATTTCTACATTTTTTTTTAAAAAACGTAAAGAATCCCGTGCCTGAGTGCGTGTGTATGTGTGTGTAAATCCAGTCTAATAACTAAAACCTCTTAGACGCAACATTAGATATGTATAAGTTTTACTCAGCGACTGTTCCCAATACAAAACTACTGTGACAGCAGTAGGTTATTTTTTCTAATAAGGTAATAAATATCATAAAAGATTTTAATAAGCGGACAGAAGTTGTCGACAGTTAGTGCATGATTGCTTTCACTAAGAGAAAGTGTTAATTATTTTTAAAAAAACTGTGCATGTGACTGGAGAATATTTGAAATATTCTCGTGTTAATCTGATTAAATGCTTAAGTGAATCCAATTAGCTTTATTCTATATCTGTTATTAATAAATAACTGTACACAAACAAATTTAAAGCGTCTATTCCGTTACGCGTTTTAATGAGGTGTCAACCATCATCACCAAGAGATCTACACAACCAAGGGGTACAATTGGTACTTTGTAACTCGCTGATGATGATAGAAGTAATTGTAAAGCTTCTAAGACTAAAGTTTGAATAATTGTGAGTCTGTGCACGTTATTTGGCACTCACAAACCAGCTCAAATAACAATGAGAGCACTGTAAACGGTCGAAACTGCGACAAGTAAAAGTAAAAGAACAATATCCAGTCGTGGAACTTGAGTAAAAGGAACGAGTATAGTAAATTGGAAATACCTTACGTCTACAGTCACACGTTTTGATAAATAAAGTTTAGTTCAAAACGAGAGAGAAAATATTGTAAATTTTTAAAATAAAAATAACAAACGACATCCAAATTCTTCCGACAAAATATTTTGTGTTTTTTTAAATTAATGTTTATATTGCTCGAAAGTTTGTATCCGTGCCAAACATAGTCATGCCTCATTAGTCCGTGGGACCGGCCGAGAGAAGTTAATAGAGGGTTTAGTTGTTGTGGTCGATAGAAAACCATTATTAGATGATGGAAAATATACCAATTAAAGAATTTAATCCAACAATTGCCATACGCCCTAAGAAAGACCTCATTTAAAATTTTGGAATAAGTTGTAAGATTTATTGGCATATATATTATTAGGTTTATTAACTGATAGAAGGTATTTATTGATAACATTTTAACTTAGTAATATACAATAAATAAAACAGCTGTTCTACAACATAACCTATAAAACAAAATCAGCTGTTACATGAAATTATATGTTATCACTCAATTAGATCAAAATATGAAGATTGTCTCGGGAAGACAAGGATTTTTGTCTACTTCTCAAACATGCAGTCAGCCCTGCCATTAGAAATGAGTTACATAAAAACCGTTGTCTTGTCACTGAACCAAAATAGTTTTATTGATTAAGAAGACATTAGAACCTTAATGTAATGGAGAAAAATTTGTCTAATTTGATATTTAATTGGATTTTTAACGTTTAAAAAGTCCAGAACCGTTTAGTGAAAACAAAATTATTTATAATTTTTTTAAAAATGATGGTGTAACTTATCTTTTAAGAATGATTATTGTGTTTAGGTAAATCTTTTAAAAAATTGCGATATTATGGGCATCTTTAAAAATTTTCATTAACAATTAATCCAGTTGTAAAAAAAAGGCGTCTTTAACCTGCTAATTATTAAAGATTTATTCCTGTAGGCTATAATAAAATCGAAAATTATAAACGCCAAAACATAAATCGTTATATTTACATGTAAATTCTTTCTATTATGAAACTTTACTCAACGGAATCTTAGACAAATTGCTATCGT
>JBAIZL010000004.1:367166-374666 GCA_036971475.1 Prosapia bicincta | reverse complement strand
ATTTAAATATCCTATTTTCTTTAGTGTTACATGGCATAGTTTAGATTACCTAGTCATGAAAATCAGATTCAACTTCCAGCATGAAGTCAAATTTCTGTTGCACTGTTGAATTAAGTGAAAACCCCAGAATGTTACGAAATTTCTCTCTGGTCTAAAGGTACTTAAGCAAAAAATATATACCGTAAATTAAAAAAAAAAATTGAATAGCACTATATGAGACGACGGACATAGGTACTTTCCTCTTGTACGCGATATAAGAAAAATATCGAAAGGCGCCATTGCCACCATAGGAATCACAGGATAAAGTGCACCATTAAAATAAACTGAACAGCTTCATGTTATTACAATAATAGATATTTAAATAGCCTCGTCAATTTACTAAATTTGAAACAGCTGATCGCTCACGTGTTCCAAATAACAGCAATTTTCATAACAGCGATTCAAAATGCTAAAGGAAAATGTAAAAAAATTAATCTATGTCTTAGGTTAAAATACAACTCAAAGATTTCAACGCAAAGATGTGCTAAACGCTTTGTTAGTAGTGAAAATATGCCTTTTTAAAAAATACCGTTTCCAGTGACTTTTCTACTTTGATTCAAAGAGCCTTAATTTCGCTGAATTATTTTTAGAAAAATCATTTGAGAGATGTTTTTTAATTTTTATGATCTGGCAAGTTTATTCGACATATTAAAAGAGCATTATTAAGAGAAACTTAGGCGTAATAAGTGACAATTAAGAAGCCTATAAAATTGGACCAAACACAAGAAAAATACACTTAGTAATATGTATACAGATTTTGTAAGTACATTGACGGTAGGAATTTTCAACAAGAGCAATTTCTTACAAATAACTTAAATTATAGAGTGTCTGAAGATTGTATACAGTTGTAGGCTTATCGAAAAGTAAAAGTCCTAAAGTAGGAGTGCACGGATGTAAAACGTAATTAAAGGTAAATAATTGCAACTAACGCAATAAAGAACGTGCACGCAATCGCCAATAACCGTTTTATTGCCCAGATTTCATCAGTGTGTGCAATCAGCCTCAGAAATGGGCCTAGCCAAGCGTAGCCGCAAGAGCAGAGAACTAGATTCCTGTATCTTTCAGCTTTCGTCTCCCCTCTTGTTCCTGGACGGTTGTGGATATGGATTGGACTGAGGTAGGGGTAAAACCCTATAAAACTCCGTAGAGTAGGAGTCAGGGTACCGTTTTACCACCCAGGTTGTGTACCTCTCTCATAATGAGGTGTCCACTCGTACCATTCCTTGTAGGAAGAAGGTTGGGGAAGAGCGGGTGGAAGAACAGCGATAGATGAAGTTTTGCATACAGTATTGACAAAACAGATAAGATTAAAATAGTGGCATGAAACCAACCTGAGAGGCTAGGAGGAACTAAAGTGTTTGCAGTAAGGATAAATATTTTCAGTAAGGATAAGTTGATGTATTGATCTGAAAGTGGGGAAGTAAGGAAAGAATGGAAAGGAATAGGTTAAACTGGGGAGATGGAACTAACAGAAGGAAAAATCCATGGGTTGCATGGGGGGAGGAAACAAAAATGTCAATGTAGGGATATATATACAAAGAAAAATGCAGAGAGAAAAGTGAAAGAGAGTCTGACAGGTGAGATAGAGGGACAGACAGACAGGGAGAGAGAGAGAGGGCGGGACAAGGAGAAAGAATGAAAGAGAAAGAAACTAACAGGAAGAAAGAGAGAAAAGAAAAGACAGAGGGTAAGAATGAAAGAGAGACCGACAGATAGGAACAGACAGACTGGGGGAAAGAGAGAGAGACAGGGAGAAAGAGAGATGCGGACTGGAGGTAAAAGAGAAATGGAAAGACAGGCAGTCAGGGGATAGAGAGAGAGAGAGAGAGAGAGAGAGAGAGAGAGAGAGAGAGAGAGAGAGAGAGAGAGAGAGAGAGAGAGAGAGAGAGAGAGAGAGAGGCAGACAGGGAGAAAGTGTGAAAAAGAGACATCCAGGGAGAAAGAGTGAAAGAGTGGCAAGCGGGAGGAAAGAAAGAGAGAGACAAACAGACAAGGAGAAAGAATGAGAGAGCCAGAGAGGGAGAAAGAATAAAACAAATCCAGACAGGGAAAAGACCGACTGACAGGGGGAGAGTGAAAGAGAAAGAAAAACAAGGAGAAAGAGAGACATAGGCAGAGAGAAAAAAGAGGGAGAAAGAGATAAAGAAGGAGAGGGAGGGAGGGGGAGAGAGTTCCTACAGACAGAAACAATCTATGTAATTTAAGGCGAAGGACGACAGCTTGAGTACAAATATAGGATATAACGTAACTATAAAACGACATTTTCACATGAATCACATCATTGCAATCAGAACTATAAATCTTGCAACAAAAACCTAACAAATAACGTGTCGAAATACTTTAAACCACTATTGACAATATGGTTATTGTACTTGAAGACACACGCTGGAAGAACAATGCAAACCAAGGACGCAATATACACGCAAAGTTAATTGATCAATCGAGGAAGAAGTGCGTTCGTGGAAGCGCGTTAAACATCGCATTGTTTGAGAACAACTCGCGCTTTCACTTGAACACTACTTGCTCGCCCATTGTTAGGCTATCTCGCTTCCTCGTGCCGGCCTTTATTGCACCTCTGGAACAAAACACGAGAACAACATTACGGGAGACCAGAGCGCAGGTAGTGGACGGATTATAAACCTTATCGTAGCCATTTCGTCACTCGGTTGCAATGCTTTGGAATAACTAGGCGCTTGTTTTAACTAGCTAATAATGATTATTTGCTAGAACGACGTTTATATTCCCCTTTTCAAGTCATTATTAAACATATAACCTAAAGAAAGAACCATTGTAGAAAAATAAAGAAAGAACAATATCGACATTAAATAATAGAATTATTGAACATGACAGCAAGATTGTTGATTTTTACAAAGCTAAAAGTATATTAATGAGTTGAAAAGCACAACAAATTAGTGTAGAAACGTTGTCCTAATAAACAATCGCCCTAGACCCGTTCCATTACTCTCTGTATGGTAAACATTCAAGGTCAGATGCACCTATATACCCAATGGCCGACCTAAAACCTTAATCCAAATCTGGAAATCTCCCCCGAGGTTATTTCACACAAAGTGCCACTGAAATACAAGATTACCACTTCTCACGGATTTTATAGTCTGAAATGTCGCGGATTTTATCGTTTTTATTAAACTAATTAAAGAGTTATAATTCAAGTACATTAAAAAAAAACCTAAAAACGTTTTCTATGGTAGGCCTACTGACGAACATCGCCTAGAAAACCTATTTTCATAAATTTACTGAATATTAATGATATTAATTAGTTTAATATAAATTGATTCAACTAAAATTATTTAAAAAAAACAAAAAACTTACACTAATGAAAAAAAGAAATTTTAATATTCTAGCAATCTGCATTCTTGCAATATTGTCTCACATTTACGAACAAAACACTTCTTCAGACAGATATCACCAGCCTATCTAACGAACCCTTAACCAAAAACGTATTTATATCTAACCATTCATCCAGAATACAGAGTTCTTCTTTTACTCGAGATAAATCGTTAATCTATTTAATAAAACTTCGTTAAAAATGAACAAAATAGAAATTGGAAGTCATCTAGCATCAGAAGATCGACCCAACCTGCGAGTGATTGCCACTTTAGCTTCCTTATATACCGTAAGGTCCAAGAGAGGCGGCTCTAACCTGTCTCCATTAGGCCCTGTTACTAGTAAAATAAGAGGCAATACAAAAGCCTGTATATTGGTGATTCCTAAGATTTTACAGCAAAAACTAAGTTTTAGCAACAATAATTAATAAACTTAATGGAGGCGCTCGTTGCTAGCAAAGAAAACTACTTAGGGATACTCTTTGTTCTATTCCCAAAATCAACATTTACCCACCACCATTGGTAAAACCCAGCATCTACCGCACTCTAATGGCAAAAGCAAGAAAAACCACCTCTTATTTATAAAACCCTTACATTTACCAACTCATGTTGGTGAATCTTCATTTTTACGAGTAAAACCTATGATTTTCCAATATGCAGCACAAACACACAGAAACAACTCACAGCTAAACACGAGCGCACACACACAGCGCATATACTTACGCGTACGCACGCACACACACGTTTGGGGACTTTTATAATGATTCCAACCGACCCTTATGGAAAAATTCCAATAAGCACTGGACGTTTAGCAAATGTAACGAGCTGTAAAAAGACCGACCCCACGTTACAGCGTATACAGTAATGAAGTATTTCCCACACACTTGAACGTTTATGGGGACGGGTTGAGAGAATAATTAGGTATATATAGGTGTCGTATAAAACAAGGAAGAACTAGGTTACATCTGTGACCAGTTACGCATAGAGCTGAGGACGGGGATTACGCCACAGCCCGTCGTGTTTTCCAGTAGCACTCGTAGCTCGTTACGGCCCTTTAAAACATCGGTAAGATCTATGTAAGGGCTGCCTTTTCCTATTGTCCGGCAACGCAAGATTCGGAAGCGGTAAGGAAATTAGCGATCGGGGGATATGGTTTTTGATCCATAATTTCTTCAATATATCGCTTACATTTAAAACAAAACTTCTAGAAA
Organism: Prosapia bicincta; assembly: GCA_036971475.1. Classification (NCBI taxonomy): domain Eukaryota; kingdom Metazoa; phylum Arthropoda; class Insecta; order Hemiptera; family Cercopidae; genus Prosapia; species Prosapia bicincta. The sequence goes on along the minus strand of JBAIZL010000004.1, from coordinate 370,072 downwards.
TGAAAGTTCTGTTGGGCGAGTTTATAGTCCCCGTTTGCGTCATCATTCTTCGGCAAAATTAAGCTAGTCATCAAATTAGCTACAACGCGCATCGGATACTTTAAAAAAATCAATTGCAATATTATATGAAGTAATTAATGTATATCTAAAACCATACCTTAACTATATGACATTTTTGAAGTGAAAACCTCTATATCGACGCCTATAAAAACTTATTGTTACACAAACACACAATTTCGCGTCAGTATAATTTCCGTCAGGTTACGCTATGAGTCACCTCAAAAGAATTAAATGATAACATATGATTTCATGCAACAGCTGATTTTATGCTTATACGTTATGTTGTAAAACAACTGTTTTAACACGTAGGTTATGTTACATTATATATTAAACATTGTTAAAAAGAAAGGTTGTTATTAAATAGTTTCGATCAGTTAATAAATATATTAAGTTATTTAAATTTTAATACAAATGGTTCAAAATAACGAAAATAAGAAGTTATACAATTTAACACAATTTTTAAAATGGAAACACTCTTAGGCGCGTCTGATACTTTTTAAGAACTTAAGGTTATGAAAAATATAAAATTCTCCTTTATTTTTTTATTTAAAAAATTAAATGGTAATAAATTTTATACCACAAAGGATTGCTCTTACAGTTGACGTTCAATTATTTTTACTACCCTTAAAAATAGATGAGTAATTAACAAAAATTGTTAATATAGTCATCTTGCCCCGGTCTCCGCTACGTTGCCGGAAGTCTGTACCAAGGACATTGCCCACTGACGTTAAGTAACACTGCATTGCATTAACTAAAACTGTTCTTACCCCGTGTTTCGCGTGGCGAGCATTAATATGCATAATGAGGTGATTTTAACGAAATCAATGAAATAAACCTACGTTACAGCAGTGAAGGGGTCGTATTAGGTTATATCGGCAAAGACATCTATGGTGGGCTACGTTTAAATGTCTGTAGTAACGTGGCAAGCATTAATATGGATAATGAGGTGATTTTAACGAAATCAATGAAATAAACCTACGTTACTGCAGTGAAGGGGTCGCATTAGGTTATATCGGCAAAGGCATCTATGGTTGACTACGTTTAAACGTTTACAGTAACCTGGCGAGTATTAACATGCATAAAGAGGTGATTTTAACGAAAGCAATGAAATAAACCTACGTTACTGCAGTGAAGGGGTCGCACTAGGTTATATAGGCAAAGACATCTATGGTTGGCTACGTTTAAACGTCTGCAAAACGTCATTAGCAAAATGAAGTTTTTTCCTATAATATTAAATATATTTAATTTATCTTATTACTTTGCAACTTATCTCCCCCCCTGATGCCTTCACGGGGCGCGCTACTCAGTTTGGGAACCAATGCTTTAGAATGCTTGAATACTATATATCGGGAAGATTGAGAGATATTTGCTGAACGCGGAAGGTTTCCTAACAAACTTTTAGATTTTTCAACTGAAATCAGCTTTCACGGCAGTCTTTGTACAATACATACCTTAACAAATTGTTAAAATGCCTAGTTTGGGTAAAAATATAATGGTCTATGCATAAAATGTTATTTGTAGGCCACTTATCTACGCCCCCTCCCCCACCCCTGCGCTAAAGTGTTTTACGCTGTGATAATTTGAAATGTTTCTGTTTTGCCTCAACTATTTGTACGAATCCCTAATTTATGTTTTTACAATTATTGTGAAAAGTACTTGAGTTAGGCTGTTCGACTTAAGCCAATATGGCGGTGCCGGAAGGTCCTACTCTCGGTTACGTCACGTGATGACGTCATCGGAACCTATCAACCATTACTACACCAACACAACTACAATTAATAATTGATTAATTAATGAATGTTTAAGGTTGCCAATAAACTAACATCCTTAGGTAATGTAAACAGGATATACAAAGTGTCCTGAGATAGTGACTAGATAAAGCACGTATTATAATAATTACAGGAAATAATGGAATAAAATATAACTAGGCTACTTAAACAACAAATCACTCACGTAACATCTGATCTTGGCTTACATACGGAACATCATACCTGAAACACACAAAAAGATTTCAATTGATTTCTTTTTCATTTCCCACAAGTTAAACAATGTACATATTAGGAGCTCTTTAATAAATCAGAGTACGTTCGAAATATTATTCAGGAAGTAAAGTGTGTAACGAACCGAAGATCGACGAATTTAACCCGAAGATTTCCGAACGAAAAATACAGCACTAATTGTTAACACATGTTCGTCACATACTGTTTGCAAGTTATGTTTAATTAATTTTTACATGCTCTTCGTGGGTGGCCTATTACATTGATTGTTTATATCGCAACGAGATGTATACAGCAGTGAACTTCCTAGAGTTGACAAGCCCGCTATGATTTTAATTACAAATCTGTAGGTAAAACTTAATTGATATTATATTTTTAAATGATTTTCAAAATAGAATTCTTTTATGTTAAAAATTAGCAAAGGTTTACTTTTGGTTCAATTATTCTAAGAATTTTAATTGTTTAAAATTTTCTCACAGGATTTATAGAACGTTATGGGTATAAAGCAGAATTATTCCCGTTCTAGGTGTAAGGCTAGTCGTCCATTGGGACCGGAAAGCTGCGAACTGCGAAGCGACGAAATCTTGCGAAAACCCTTCTTCCGAAATCGGTCGAATGCCATCGTAAATTGATCCGCTCAGTTCGTCCGAATGCGTAGACGAGATGGCTCTTCCGAACAGTTTCGATGATGATTCTGACGACGAATTATCGTTGGAATTATCACTTTTGATTTATTATCGACGAAGGCGGGAAATGTGGGTGAATAAAATTTTCGTAAAAAGAGAAGAGTTTGGGGAATTTTTTCATTTGTGGCGTGACCTTCAGATCGATGATAATCACCACTTCTCC
>JBAIZL010000004.1:357500-367066 GCA_036971475.1 Prosapia bicincta | reverse complement strand
TAAGCTATCTCTAGCGTTACAATAACCTAATTCCTGTGTATCTATGTTACTTTCTGTGTAACTATATAACTCTGTGTTACGTCCTATGTAGCTAAGTTACATCCTTTGTAAATTCAAGTTATCTCCTGTATTACCTCTGTTACTTCCTTTGTAACTACTTGCTGTGTAATCAGGTTACTTCCTGCGTAACTTCAAGCTACTTCAGGTTAAACATTAAGCTACTTCGTGTGTAACTAGTGTACTTTTGTGTTACTTCAATCTACACCCTGTTGTAACAACTAGGTTGCTTCACATGTAACTTTAAGCTATCTCTAGCGTTACAATAACCTAATTCCTGTGTATCTATGTTACTTTCTGTGTAACTATATAACTCTGTGTTACGTCCTATGTAGCTAAGTTACATCCTTTGTAAATTCAAGTTATCTCCTGTATTACCTCTGTTACTTCCTTTGTAACTACTTGCTGTGTAATCAGGTTACTTCCTGCGTAACTTCAAGCTACTTCAGGTTAAACATTAAGCTACTTCGTGTGTAACTAGTGTACTTTTGTGTTACTTCAATCTACACCCTGTTGTAACAACTAGGTTGCTTCACATGTAACTTTAAGCTATCTCTAGCGTTACAATAACCTAATTCCTGTGTATCTATGTTACTTTCTGTGTAACTATATAACTCTGTGTTACGTCCTATGTAGCTAAGTTACATCCTTTGTAAATTCAAGTTATCTCCTGTATTACCTCTGTTACTTCCTTTGTAACTACTTGCTGTGTAATCAGGTTACTTCCTGCGTAACTTCAAGCTACTTCAGGTTAAACATTAAGCTACTTCGTGTGTAACTAGTGTACTTTTGTGTTACTTCAATCTACACCCTGTTGTAACAACTAGGTTGCTTCACATGTAACTTTAAGCTATCTCTAGCGTTACAATAACCTAATTCCTGTGTATCTATGTTACTTTCTGTGTAACTATATAACTCTGTGTTACGTCCTATGTAGCTAAGTTACATCCTTTGTAAATTCAAGTTATCTCCTGTATTACCTCTGTTACTTCCTTTGTAACTACTTGCTGTGTAATCAGGTTACTTCCTGCGTAACTTCAAGCTACTTCAGGTTAAACATTAAGCTACTTCGTGTGTAACTAGTGTACTTTTGTGTTACTTCAATCTACACCCTGTTGTAACAACTAGGTTGCTTCACATGTAACTTTAAGCTATCTCTAGCGTTACAATAACCTAATTCCTGTGTATCTATGTTACTTTCTGTGTAACTATATAACTCTGTGTTACGTCCTATGTAGCTAAGTTACATCCTTTGTAAATTCAAGTTATCTCCTGTATTACCTCTGTTACTTCCTTTGTAACTACTTGCTGTGTAATCAGGTTACTTCCTGCGTAACTTCAAGCTACTTCAGGTTAAACATTAAGCTACTTCGTGTGTAACTAGTGTACTTTTGTGTTACTTCAATCTACACCCTGTTGTAACAACTAGGTTGCTTCACATGTAACTTTAAGCTATCTCTAGCGTTACAATAACCTAATTCCTGTGTATCTATGTTACTTTCTGTGTAACTATATAACTCTGTGTTACGTCCTATGTAGCTAAGTTACATCCTTTGTAAATTCAAGTTATCTCCTGTATTACCTCTGTTACTTCCTTTGTAACTACTTGCTGTGTAATCAGGTTACTTCCTGCGTAACTTCAAGCTACTTCAGGTTAAACATTAAGCTACTTCGTGTGTAACTAGTGTACTTTTGTGTTACTTCAATCTACACCCTGTTGTAACAACTAGGTTGCTTCACATGTAACTTTAAGCTATCTCTAGCGTTACAATAACCTAATTCCTGTGTATCTATGTTACTTTCTGTGTAACTATATAACTCTGTGTTACGTCCTATGTAGCTAAGTTACATCCTTTGTAAATTCAAGTTATCTCCTGTATTACCTCTGTTACTTCCTTTGTAACTACTTGCTGTGTAATCAGGTTACTTCCTGCGTAACTTCAAGCTACTTCAGGTTAAACATTAAGCTACTTCGTGTGTAACTAGTGTACTTTTGTGTTACTTCAATCTACACCCTGTTGTAACAACTAGGTTGCTTCACATGTAACTTTAAGCTATCTCTAGCGTTACAATAACCTAATTCCTGTGTATCTATGTTACTTTCTGTGTAACTATATAACTCTGTGTTACGTCCTATGTAGCTAAGTTACATCCTTTGTAAATTCAAGTTATCTCCTGTATTACCTCTGTTACTTCCTTTGTAACTACTTGCTGTGTAATCAGGTTACTTCCTGCGTAACTTCAAGCTACTTCAGGTTAAACATTAAGCTACTTCGTGTGTAACTAGTGTACTTTTGTGTTACTTCAATCTACACCCTGTTGTAACAACTAGGTTGCTTCACATGTAACTTTAAGCTATCTCTAGCGTTACAATAACCTAATTCCTGTGTATCTATGTTACTTTCTGTGTAACTATATAACTCTGTGTTACGTCCTATGTAGCTAAGTTACATCCTTTGTAAATTCAAGTTATCTCCTGTATTACCTCTGTTACTTCCTTTGTAACTACTTGCTGTGTAATCAGGTTACTTCCTGCGTAACTTCAAGCTACTTCAGGTTAAACATTAAGCTACTTCGTGTGTAACTAGTGTACTTTTGTGTTACTTCAATCTACACCCTGTTGTAACAACTAGGTTGCTTCACATGTAACTTTAAGCTATCTCTAGCGTTACAATAACCTAATTCCTGTGTATCTATGTTACTTTCTGTGTAACTATATAACTCTGTGTTACGTCCTATGTAGCTAAGTTACATCCTTTGTAAATTCAAGTTATCTCCTGTATTACCTCTGTTACTTCCTTTGTAACTACTTGCTGTGTAATCAGGTTACTTCCTGCGTAACTTCAAGCTACTTCAGGTTAAACATTAAGCTACTTCGTGTGTAACTAGTGTACTTTTGTGTTACTTCAATCTACACCCTGTTGTAACAACTAGGTTGCTTCACATGTAACTTTAAGCTATCTCTAGCGTTACAATAACCTAATTCCTGTGTATCTATGTTACTTTCTGTGTAACTATATAACTCTGTGTTACGTCCTATGTAGCTAAGTTACATCCTTTGTAAATTCAAGTTATCTCCTGTATTACCTCTGTTACTTCCTTTGTAACTACTTGCTGTGTAATCAGGTTACTTCCTGCGTAACTTCAAGCTACTTCAGGTTAAACATTAAGCTACTTCGTGTGTAACTAGTGTACTTTTGTGTTACTTCAATCTACACCCTGTTGTAACAACTAGGTTGCTTCACATGTAACTTTAAGCTATCTCTAGCGTTACAATAACCTAATTCCTGTGTATCTATGTTACTTTCTGTGTAACTATATAACTCTGTGTTACGTCCTATGTAGCTAAGTTACATCCTTTGTAAATTCAAGTTATCTCCTGTATTACCTCTGTTACTTCCTTTGTAACTACTTGCTGTGTAATCAGGTTACTTCCTGCGTAACTTCAAGCTACTTCAGGTTAAACATTAAGCTACTTCGTGTGTAACTAGTGTACTTTTGTGTTACTTCAATCTACACCCTGTTGTAACAACTAGGTTGCTTCACATGTAACTTTAAGCTATCTCTAGCGTTACAATAACCTAATTCCTGTGTATCTATGTTACTTTCTGTGTAACTATATAACTCTGTGTTACGTCCTATGTAGCTAAGTTACATCCTTTGTAAATTCAAGTTATCTCCTGTATTACCTCTGTTACTTCCTTTGTAACTACTTGCTGTGTAATCAGGTTACTTCCTGCGTAACTTCAAGCTACTTCAGGTTAAACATTAAGCTACTTCGTGTGTAACTAGTGTACTTTTGTGTTACTTCAATCTACACCCTGTTGTAACAACTAGGTTGCTTCACATGTAACTTTAAGCTATCTCTAGCGTTACAATAACCTAATTCCTGTGTATCTATGTTACTTTCTGTGTAACTATATAACTCTGTGTTACGTCCTATGTAGCTAAGTTACATCCTTTGTAAATTCAAGTTATCTCCTGTATTACCTCTGTTACTTCCTTTGTAACTACTTGCTGTGTAATCAGGTTACTTCCTGCGTAACTTCAAGCTACTTCAGGTTAAACATTAAGCTACTTCGTGTGTAACTAGTGTACTTTTGTGTTACTTCAATCTACACCCTGTTGTAACAACTAGGTTGCTTCACATGTAACTTTAAGCTATCTCTAGCGTTACAATAACCTAATTCCTGTGTATCTATGTTACTTTCTGTGTAACTATATAACTCTGTGTTACGTCCTATGTAGCTAAGTTACATCCTTTGTAAATTCAAGTTATCTCCTGTATTACCTCTGTTACTTCCTTTGTAACTACTTGCTGTGTAATCAGGTTACTTCCTGCGTAACTTCAAGCTACTTCAGGTTAAACATTAAGCTACTTCGTGTGTAACTAGTGTACTTTTGTGTTACTTCAATCTACACCCTGTTGTAACAACTAGGTTGCTTCACATGTAACTTTAAGCTATCTCTAGCGTTACAATAACCTAATTCCTGTGTATCTATGTTACTTTCTGTGTAACTATATAACTCTGTGTTACGTCCTATGTAGCTAAGTTACATCCTTTGTAAATTCAAGTTATCTCCTGTATTACCTCTGTTACTTCCTTTGTAACTACTTGCTGTGTAATCAGGTTACTTCCTGCGTAACTTCAAGCTACTTCAGGTTAAACATTAAGCTACTTCGTGTGTAACTAGTGTACTTTTGTGTTACTTCAATCTACACCCTGTTGTAACAACTAGGTTGCTTCACATGTAACTTTAAGCTATCTCTAGCGTTACAATAACCTAATTCCTGTGTATCTATGTTACTTTCTGTGTAACTATATAACTCTGTGTTACGTCCTATGTAGCTAAGTTACATCCTTTGTAAATTCAAGTTATCTCCTGTATTACCTCTGTTACTTCCTTTGTAACTACTTGCTGTGTAATCAGGTTACTTCCTGCGTAACTTCAAGCTACTTCAGGTTAAACATTAAGCTACTTCGTGTGTAACTAGTGTACTTTTGTGTTACTTCAATCTACACCCTGTTGTAACAACTAGGTTGCTTCACATGTAACTTTAAGCTATCTCTAGCGTTACAATAACCTAATTCCTGTGTATCTATGTTACTTTCTGTGTAACTATATAACTCTGTGTTACGTCCTATGTAGCTAAGTTACATCCTTTGTAAATTCAAGTTATCTCCTGTATTACCTCTGTTACTTCCTTTGTAACTACTTGCTGTGTAATCAGGTTACTTCCTGCGTAACTTCAAGCTACTTCAGGTTAAACATTAAGCTACTTCGTGTGTAACTAGTGTACTTTTGTGTTACTTCAATCTACACCCTGTTGTAACAACTAGGTTGCTTCACATGTAACTTTAAGCTATCTCTAGCGTTACAATAACCTAATTCCTGTGTATCTATGTTACTTTCTGTGTAACTATATAACTCTGTGTTACGTCCTATGTAGCTAAGTTACATCCTTTGTAAATTCAAGTTATCTCCTGTATTACCTCTGTTACTTCCTTTGTAACTACTTGCTGTGTAATCAGGTTACTTCCTGCGTAACTTCAAGCTACTTCAGGTTAAACATTAAGCTACTTCGTGTGTAACTAGTGTACTTTTGTGTTACTTCAATCTACACCCTGTTGTAACAACTAGGTTGCTTCACATGTAACTTTAAGCTATCTCTAGCGTTACAATAACCTAATTCCTGTGTATCTATGTTACTTTCTGTGTAACTATATAACTCTGTGTTACGTCCTATGTAGCTAAGTTACATCCTTTGTAAATTCAAGTTATCTCCTGTATTACCTCTGTTACTTCCTTTGTAACTATTTGCTGTGTAATCAGGTTACTTCCTGCGTAACTTCAAGCTACTTCAGGTTAAACATTAAGCTACTTCGTGTGTAACTAGTGTACTTTTGTGTTACTTCAATCTACACCCTGTTGTAACAACTAGGTTGCTTCACATGTAACTTTAAGCTATCTCTAGCGTTACAATAACCTAATTCCTGTGTATCTATGTTACTTTCTGTGTAACTATATAACTCTGTGTTACGTCCTATGTAGCTAAGTTACATCCTTTGTAAATTCAAGTTATCTCCTGTATTACCTCTGTTACTTCCTTTGTAACTACTTGCTGTGTAATCAGGTTACTTCCTGCGTAACTTCAAGCTACTTCAGGTTAAACATTAAGCTACTTCGTGTGTAACTAGTGTACTTTTGTGTTACTTCAATCTACACCCTGTTGTAACAACTAGGTTGCTTCACATGTAACTTTAAGCTATCTCTAGCGTTACAATAACCTAATTCCTGTGTATCTATGTTACTTTCTGTGTAACTATATAACTCTGTGTTACGTCCTATGTAGCTAAGTTACATCCTTTGTAAATTCAAGTTATCTCCTGTATTACCTCTGTTACTTCCTTTGTAACTACTTGCTGTGTAATCAGGTTACTTCCTGCGTAACTTCAAGCTACTTCAGGTTAAACATTAAGCTACTTCGTGTGTAACTAGTGTACTTTTGTGTTACTTCAATCTACACCCTGTTGTAACAACTAGGTTGCTTCACATGTAACTTTAAGCTATCTCTAGCGTTACAATAACCTAATTCCTGTGTATCTATGTTACTTTCTGTGTAACTATATAACTCTGTGTTACGTCCTATGTAGCTAAGTTACATCCTTTGTAAATTCAAGTTATCTCCTGTATTACCTCTGTTACTTCCTTTGTAACTACTTGCTGTGTAATCAGGTTACTTCCTGCGTAACTTCAAGCTACTTCAGGTTAAACATTAAGCTACTTCGTGTGTAACTAGTGTACTTTTGTGTTACTTCAATCTACACCCTGTTGTAACAACTAGGTTGCTTCACATGTAACTTTAAGCTATCTCTAGCGTTACAATAACCTAATTCCTGTGTATCTATGTTACTTTCTGTGTAACTATATAACTCTGTGTTACGTCCTATGTAGCTAAGTTACATCCTTTGTAAATTCAAGTTATCTCCTGTATTACCTCTGTTACTTCCTTTGTAACTACTTGCTGTGTAATCAGGTTACTTCCTGCGTAACTTCAAGCTACTTCAGGTTAAACATTAAGCTACTTCGTGTGTAACTAGTGTACTTTTGTGTTACTTCAATCTACACCCTGTTGTAACAACTAGGTTGCTTCACATGTAACTTTAAGCTATCTCTAGCGTTACAATAACCTAATTCCTGTGTATCTATGTTACTTTCTGTGTAACTATATAACTCTGTGTTACGTCCTATGTAGCTAAGTTACATCCTTTGTAAATTCAAGTTATCTCCTGTATTACCTCTGTTACTTCCTTTGTAACTACTTGCTGTGTAATCAGGTTACTTCCTGCGTAACTTCAAGCTACTTCAGGTTAAACATTAAGCTACTTCGTGTGTAACTAGTGTACTTTTGTGTTACTTCAATCTACACCCTGTTGTAACAACTAGGTTGCTTCACATGTAACTTTAAGCTATCTCTAGCGTTACAATAACCTAATTCCTGTGTATCTATGTTACTTTCTGTGTAACTATATAACTCTGTGTTACGTCCTATGTAGCTAAGTTACATCCTTTGTAAATTCAAGTTATCTCCTGTATTACCTCTGTTACTTCCTTTGTAACTACTTGCTGTGTAATCAGGTTACTTCCTGCGTAACTTCAAGCTACTTCAGGTTAAACATTAAGCTACTTCGTGTGTAACTAGTGTACTTTTGTGTTACTTCAATCTACACCCTGTTGTAACAACTAGGTTGCTTCACATGTAACTTTAAGCTATCTCTAGCGTTACAATAACCTAATTCCTGTGTATCTATGTTACTTTCTGTGTAACTATATAACTCTGTGTTACGTCCTATGTAGCTAAGTTACATCCTTTGTAAATTCAAGTTATCTCCTGTATTACCTCTGTTACTTCCTTTGTAACTACTTGCTGTGTAATCAGGTTACTTCCTGCGTAACTTCAAGCTACTTCAGGTTAAACATTAAGCTACTTCGTGTGTAACTAGTGTACTTTTGTGTTACTTCAATCTACACCCTGTTGTAACAACTAGGTTGCTTCACATGTAACTTTAAGCTATCTCTAGCGTTACAATAACCTAATTCCTGTGTATCTATGTTACTTTCTGTGTAACTATATAACTCTGTGTTACGTCCTATGTAGCTAAGTTACATCCTTTGTAAATTCAAGTTATCTCCTGTATTACCTCTGTTACTTCCTTTGTAACTACTTGCTGTGTAATCAGGTTACTTCCTGCGTAACTTCAAGCTACTTCAGGTTAAACATTAAGCTACTTCGTGTGTAACTAGTGTACTTTTGTGTTACTTCAATCTACACCCTGTTGTAACAACTAGGTTGCTTCACATGTAACTTTAAGCTATCTCTAGCGTTACAATAACCTAATTCCTGTGTATCTATGTTACTTTCTGTGTAACTATATAACTCTGTGTTACGTCCTATGTAGCTAAGTTACATCCTTTGTAAATTCAAGTTATCTCCTGTATTACCTCTGTTACTTCCTTTGTAACTACTTGCTGTGTAATCAGGGTACTTCCTGCGTAACTTCAAGCTACTTCAGGTTAAACATTAAGCTACTTCGTGTGTAACTAGTGTACTTTTGTGTTACTTCAATCTACACCCTGTTGTAACAACTAGGTTGCTTCACATGTAACTTTAAGCTATCTCTAGCGTTACAATAACCTAATTCCTGTGTATCTATGTTACTTTCTGTGTAACTATATAACTCTGTGTTACGTCCTATGTAGCTAAGTTACATCCTTTGTAAATTCAAGTTATCTCCTGTATTACCTCTGTTACTTCCTTTGTAACTACTTGCTGTGTAATCAGGTTACTTCCTGCGTAACTTCAAGCTACTTCAGGTTAAACATTAAGCTACTTCGTGTGTAACTAGTGTACTTTTGTGTTACTTCAATCTACACCCTGTTGTAACAACTAGGTTGCTTCACATGTAACTTTAAGCTATCTCTAGCGTTACAATAACCTAATTCCTGTGTATCTATGTTACTTTCTGTGTAACTATATAACTCTGTGTTACGTCCTATGTAGCTAAGTTACATCCTTTGTAAATTCAAGTTATCTCCTGTATTACCTCTGTTACTTCCTTTGTAACTACTTGCTGTGTAATCAGGTTACTTCCTGCGTAACTTCAAGCTACTTCAGGTTAAACATTAAGCTACTTCGTGTGTAACTAGTGTACTTTTGTGTTACTTCAATCTACACCCTGTTGTAACAACTAGGTTGCTTCACATGTAACTTTAAGCTATCTCTAGCGTTACAATAACCTAATTCCTGTGTATCTATGTTACTTTCTGTGTAACTATATAACTCTGTGTTACGTCCTATGTAGCTAAGTTACATCCTTTGTAAATTCAAGTTATCTCCTGTATTACCTCTGTTACTTCCTTTGTAACTACTTGCTGTGTAATCAGGTTACTTCCTGCGTAACTTCAAGCTACTTCAGGTTAAACATTAAGCTACTTCGTGTGTAACT
>JBAIZL010000004.1:327500-352500 GCA_036971475.1 Prosapia bicincta | reverse complement strand
CTAGTAGCATCCTACTAAACAGCTGTCCACTAGTAGCATCCCCACTAAGCAGCTGTCCCCTAGTAGCATCCCTACTATGCAGCTGTCAACTACTCGCTCCCCACTAAGCAGCTGTCAGCTAGTAGCATCCCCACAAAGCAGCTGTCCCCTAGCAGCATCCCCACTAAGCAGATGTCCCCTAGTAGCATCTCCACTAAGCAGCTATCCCCTACTAGCTCCCCACTAAGCAGCTGTCACCTAGTAGCATCCTCACTAAGCAGTAGTCCCCTAGTAGCATCCCTACTAAGCAACTGTCCCCTACTAGCTCCCCACTAAGCAGCTGTCACCTAGTAGCATCCCCACTAAGCAGCTGTCACCTAGTAGCATCCTCACTAAGCAGCAGTCCCCTAGTAGCATCCCCACTAAGCAGCTGTCCCCTACTAGCTCCCCACTAAGCAGCTGTCACCTAGTAGCATCCCCACTAAGCAGCTGTCCCCTAGTAGCATCCCCACTAAGCAGATGTCCCCTAGTAGCATCCCCACTAAGCAGCTATCCCCTACTAGCTCCCCACTAAGCAGCTGTCACCTAGTAGCATCCCCACTAAGCAGCTGTCCCCTAGTAGAATCCCCACTAAGCAGATGTCCCCTAGTAGCATCCCCACTAAGCAGCTATCCCCTACTAGCTCCCCACTAAGCAGCTGTCACCTAGTAGCATCCTCACTAAGCAGTAGTCCCCTAGTAGCATCCCTACTAAGCAGCTGTCCCCTACTAGCTCCCCACTAAGCAGCTGTCACCTAGTAGCATCCCCACTAAGCAGCTGTCACCTAGTAGCATCCTCACTAAGCAGCAGTCCCCTAGTAGCATCCCCACTAAGCAGCTGTCCCCTACTAGCTCCCCACTAAGCAGCTGTCACCTAGTAGCATCCTCACTAAGCAGTAGTCCCCTAGTAGCATCCCCACTAAGCAGCTGTCCCCTACTAGCTCCCCACTAAGCAGCTGTCACCTAGTAGCATCCCCACTAAGCAGATGTCACCTAGTAGCATCCCCACTAAGCAGCTATCCCCTACTAGCCCCCCACTAAGCAGCTGTCACCTAGTAGCATCCTCACTAAGCAGTAGTCCCCTAGTAGCATCCCCACTAAGCAGCTGTCCCCTACTAGCTCCCCACTAAGCAGCTGTCACCTAGTAGCATCCCCACTAAGCAGATGTCACCTAGTAGCATCCCCACTAAGCAGCTATCCCCTACTAGCTCCCCACTAAGCAGCTGTCACCTAGTAGCATCCCCACTAAGCAGCTGTCCCCTATTAGCTTCACCACTAAGCAGCTGTCCCCTAGTAGCATCCCCACTAAGCACCTGTCCCCTATTAGCATCACCACTAAGCAGCTGTCCCTTAGTAGCATCCCCACTAAGCAGCTGTCACCTAGTTGCATCCTCACTAAGCAGCAGTCCCCTAGTAGCATCCCCACTAAGCAGCTGTCCCCTACTAGCTCCCCACTAAGCAGCTGTCACCTAGTAGCATCCCCACTATGTAGCTGTCCCCTATTAGCATCCCCACTAAGCAGCTGTCACCTAGTAGCATCCCCACTAAGTAGCTGTCCCCTTTTAGCATCCCCACTAAGCAGCTGGTCCCCTAGTAGCATCCCCACGAAGCAGCTGTCCCCAAGTAGCATCCTCACTAAACAGCTGTCACCTATTAGCATCACCACTAAGCAGCTGTCCCTTAGTAGCATACCCACTAAGCAGCTGTCCCCTAGTAGCATCCCTACTATGCAGCTGTCAACTACTCGCTCCCCACTAAGCAGCTGTCAGCTAGTAGCATCCCCACTAAGCAGCTGTCCCCTAGTAGCATCCCCACTAAGCAGATGTCCCCTAGTAGCATCCCCACTAAGCAGCTATCCCCTACTAGCTCCCCACTAAGCAGCTGTCACCTAGTTGCATCCTCACTAAGCAGTAGTCCCCTAGTAGCATCCCTACTAAGCAGCTGTCCCCTACTAGCTCCCCACTAAGCAGCTGTCACCTAGTAGCATCCCCACTAAGCAGCTGTCACCTAGTAGCATCCTCACTAAGCAGCAGTCCCCTAGTAGCATCCCCACTAAGCAGCTGTCCCCTACTAGCTCCCCACTAAGTAGCGGTCACCTAGTAGCATCCTCACTAAGCAGTAGTCCCCTAGTAGCATCCCCACTAAGCAGCTGTCCCCTACTAGCTCCCCACTAAGCAGCTGTCACCTAGTAGCATCCCCACTAAGCAGCTGTCACCTAGTAGCATCCCCACTAAGCAGCTATCCCCTACTAGCTCCCCACTAAGCAGCTGTCACCTAGTAGCATCCTCACTAAGCAGTAGTCCCCTAGTAGCATCCCCACTAAGCAGCTGTCCACTACTAGCTCCCCACTAAGCAGCTGTCACCTAGTAGCATCCTCACTAAGCAGCTGTCCCTTATTAGCATCCCCACTAAGCAGCTGTCACCTAGTAGCATCCCCACTAAGTAGCTGTCCCCTTTTAGCATCCCCACTAAGCAGCTGGTCCCCTAGTAGCATCCCCAAGAAGCAGCTGTCCCCAAGTAGCATCCTCACTAAACAGCTGTCACCTATTAGCATCACCACTAAGCAGCTGTCCCTTAGTAGCATCCCCACTAAGCAGCTGTCACCTAGTAGCATCCTCACTAAGCACCAGTCCCCTAGTAGCATCCCCACTAAGCAGCTGTCCCCTACTAGCTCCCCACTAAGCAGCTGTCACCTAGTAGCATCCCCACTATGTAGCAGTCCCCTATTAGCATCCCCACTAAGCAGCTGTCACCTAGTAGCATCCCCACTAAGTAGCTGTCCCCTTTTAGCATCCCCACTAAGCAGCTGGTCCCCTAGTAGCATCTCCACGTAGCAGCTGTCCCCAAGTAGCATCCTCACTAAGCAGCTGTCACCTAGTAGCATCCCCACTAAGCAGCTGTCCCATAGTAGCATCTCCACTAAGCACCTGTCCCCTAGTAGCATCCCACTAAGCAGCTGTCCACTAGTAGCATCCCCACTAAGCAGCTGTCCCCTAGTAGCATCCCTACTAAGCAGCTGTCCCCTACTAGCTCCCCACTAAGGAGTTGCCACCTAGTAGCATCCCCACTAAGTAGCTGACACCTAGTAGCATCCCCACTAAGCACCTGTCCCCTATTAGCATCACCACTAAGCAGCTGTCCCTTAGTAGCATCCCCACTAAGCAGCTGTCACCTAGTAGCATCCTCACTAAGCAGCAGTCCCCTAGTAGCATCCCCACAAAGCAGCTGTCCCCTACTAGCTCCCCACTAAGCAGCTGTCACCTAGTAGCATCCCCACTATGCAGCTGTCATCTAGTAGCATCCTCACTAAGCAGCAGTCCTCTGGTAGCATCCCAACTAAGCAGCTGTCCCCTACTAGCTCCCCACTAAGCAGCTGTCACCTAGTATCATCCCCACAAATTAGCTGTCCCCTATTAGCATTCCCACTAAGCAGCTGTCACCTAGTAGCATCCGCACTAAGTAACTGTCCCATTTTAGCATCCCCACTAAGCAGCTGTCCCCTAGTAGCATCCCCACTAAGCAGCTGTCCCCAAGTAGTATCCCCACTAAGCAGATGTCCCCTAGTAGCATGCTCCTTTAACAGCTGTCCCCTAGTAGCATCCCCACTAAGCAGCTGTCACCTAGTAGCATCCCCACTAAGCAGCTATCCCCTACTAGCTCCCCACTAAGCAGCTGTCACCTAGTAGCATCCCCACTAAGCAGCTGTCACCTAGTAGCATCCCCACTAAGCAGCTATCCCCTACTAGCTCCCCACTAAGCAGCTGTCACCTAGTAGCATCCTCACTAAGCAGTAGTCCCCTAGTAGCATCCCCACTAAGCAGCTGTCCCCTACTAGCTCCCCACTAAGCAGCTGTCACCTAGTAGCATCCTCACTAAGCAGCTATCCCCTACTAGCTCCCCACTAAGCAGCTGTCACCTAGTAGCATCCCCACTAAGCAGCTGTCACCTAGTAGCATCCCCACTAAGCAGCTATCCCCTACTAGCTCCCCACTAAGCAGCTGTCACCTAGTAGCATCCTCACTAAGCAGTAGTCCCCTAGTAGCATCCCCACTAAGCAGCTGTCCCCTACTAGCTCCCCACTAAGCAGCTGTCACCTAGTAGCATCCTCACTAAGCAGCTGTCCCTTATTAGCATCCCCACTAAGCAGCTGTCACCTAGTAGCATCCCCACTAAGTAGCTGTCCCCTTTTAGCATCCCCACTAAGCAGCTGGTCCCCTAGTAGCATCCCCAAGAAGCATCTGTCCCCAAGTAGCATCCTCACTAAACAGCTGTCACCTATTAGCATCACCACTAAGCAGCTGTCCCTTAGTAGCATCCCTACTAAGCAGCTGTCACCTAGTAGCATCCTCACTAAGCACCAGTCCCCTAGTAGCATCCCC
Organism: Prosapia bicincta; assembly: GCA_036971475.1. Taxonomy (NCBI): domain Eukaryota; kingdom Metazoa; phylum Arthropoda; class Insecta; order Hemiptera; family Cercopidae; genus Prosapia; species Prosapia bicincta. The sequence goes on along the minus strand of JBAIZL010000004.1, from coordinate 348,104 downwards.
ACTAAGCAGCTGTCCCCTACTAGCTCCCCACTAAGCAGCTGTCACCTAGTAGCATCCCCACTATGTAGCAGTCCCCTATTAGCATCCCCACTAAGCAACTGTCACCTAGTAGCATCCCCACTAAGTAGCTGTCCCCTTTTAGCATCCCCACTAAGCAGCTGGTCCCCTAGTAGCATCTCCACGAAGCAGCTGTCCCCAAGTAGCATCCTCACTAAGCAGCTGTCACCTAGTAGCATCCCCACTAAGCAGCTGTCCCATGGTAGCATCTCCACTAAGCACCTGTCCCCTAGTAGCATCCCACTAAGCAGCTGTCCACTAGTAGCATCCCCACTAAGCAGCTGTCCCCTAGTAGCATTCCTACTAAGCAGCTGTCCCCTACTAGCTCCCCACTAAGGAGTTGCCACCTAGTAGCATCCCCACTAAGTAGCTGACACCTAATAGCATCCCCACTAAGCACCTGTCCCCTATTAGCATCACCACTAAGCAGCTGTCCCTTAGTAGCATCCCCACTAAGCAGCTGTCACATAGTAGCATCCTCACTAAGCAGCAGTCCCCTAGTAGCATCCCCACAAAGCAGCTGTCCCCTACTAGCTCCCCACTAAGCAGCTGTCACCTAGTAGCATCCCCACTATGCAGCTGTCACCTAGTAGCATCCTCACTAAGCAGCAGTCCTCTAGTAGCATCCCAACTAAGCAGCTGTCCCCTACTAGCTCCCCACTAAGCAGCTGTCACCTAGTAGCATCCCCACAAAGTAGCTGTCCCCTATTAGCATTCCCACTAAGCAGCTGTCACCTAGTAGCATCCGCACTAAGTAACTGTCCCATTTTAGCATCCCCACTAAGCAGCTGTCCCCTAGTAGCATCCCCACTAAGCAGCTGTCCCCAAGTAGTATCCCCACTAAGCAGATGTCCCCTAGTAGCATGCTCCTTTATCAGCTGTCCCCTAGTAGCATCCCCACTAAGCAGCTGTCACCTAGTAGCATCCCCACTAAGCAGCTGTCCCTTAGTAGCATCCCCACTAAGCAGCTGTCACCTAGTAGCATCCCCACTAAGCAGCTGTCCCCTAGTAGCATCCTCACCAAACAGCTGGCACATAGTAGCATCCCCACTTTGAAAAATTAACGCTCCTAGCTTAGCGAATTTCCTTAGAATATTTGAAAAACACGTTATTTATTTGTTATATTAAATATGATAAATGTATGGTATGATTATTACCGCACATAAACAGGCATCACATATATTGCTGGTTTGTTTTACATCAAGAAATGTTTTGTGTTTGGTATCGTTTTTCTTATATTTCTTTGTAATTTAAAAATTCGACCATACATTTGGAAGTTATAGCTAGGGCAAGGAAATTAATTTACTTGAGGGGGATGGTAGTAGGTGAATACAGCTGCGGACTATCCGAGTCAGAGCAGGTAGTCGAGTCGTCCAAAAGACAGATTACACCTTACAGACTATAGCCTTTGGATCCTAGATTAGCCTATTCGTCTACATTAGTTTGCACGTCTACACAATCCTATCCAGTTACATTAGTTTATTTATCTACTAAGGCTACCCGTCAATATAACCCTATCAGTTACCTCAGCCTCGCCTTGCCGCCTATTTTACTCTATCCGGCTATATTAGCCCTGTAATCTGCATTAGACTTTATGTCTATATTAGCCTATTCCTATACATTAGTCTACATTATCCTATCAAGTTCATTAGCCTCTATGTCTATAGTATCCTTGTCGTCTACTCTACCCTGTCCGTCTACTTTACCCTGTCCGTCTATATTAGCCTTAACGTCTACATTAGCCTACCCTTCTATATTAGCGTATCAGTTACATTAGTCTCTATGTCTATAGTATCTTTGTCATCTACTCTGCCCTGTCCCTCTATATATGAGCCTTAACATCTACATTATCCTGTACCTTTCTGCTAGCCTAATCAACTAAGTAGCCTATACGTCCATAATATCCTTGTCGTGTACTTTACCCTGTCCGTCTATATTAGCCTATCCTTCTATATTAGCTTAACAGTTACATTAGCCTCTATGTCTATAGTATCTTTGTCGTCTACTCTACCCTGTCTGTCTATATTAGCCTTAACATCTATATTATCCTATCCCTCTATATTAGCGTATCAGTTACATTAGCATATATGTCTATAAAATCCTTGTCGTCTACTCTACCCTGTCCGTCTATATTAGCCTTAACATCTATATTAGCCTACCCTTCTATATTATCGTATCAGTTACATTAGCATATATGTCTGTAGTATCCTTGTCGTCTACTCTACCCTGTCCGTCTACATTAGCCTATCCTTCTATATTAGCTTAACAGTTACATTAGCCTCTATGTCTATAGCATTCTTGTCGTCTACTCTACCCTGACCGTCTATATTAGCCTTAACATCTATATTAGCCTATCCTTCTATATTAGCGTATCAGTTACATTAGCATATATGTCTGTATTAGCCTTAACATCTACATTATCCTGTACCTTTCTGCTAGCCTAATCATCTAAGTAGCCTATCCGTCCATAATATCCTTGTCGTCTACTTTACCGTAGCAGTCTATATTATCCTATCAGTTACCTCATATCGCCTCTTTGTCTATATTACCGTGGAAATTAGTCTAATCGCATACATTAGTCTATCTAAATACCTAAGCATAGCGGTTAGGAACTTCCCATACATTTATTATGTATATTTTCTTGTTTTTGTCCTAAATGTAATTTTGTTATTCAAGGAAAGCATTTTGTTAACGTTCCGTACGTCGCTAAATTTGAATTGTATGTGTGTCGTAATTTTAGCCGTGAGGTTTGTTTCTTTACAAGTAAATCCGTCTAGATCAAAAGCAAACTACTTCAAATATAGTTTATATAAAATGATGAGAAACATTACAAAGCCAAGTGACCTCTGTAAGTCACTACTCTCTGAAGGTCATTACTTGACTCTGGAGCCAAGAGTCAAACCTCTTTATGCTTCGTTTTACTCTTCTACTCATTTAGTTGCGTGTTGAATTTATCTTTCTTAATCTTAGTTCTTCAAAAATTACTATTGTTGTGTTCAAAGAAAAGCTTTTATGAGGGAATTTCTATTCATAGGTCATCATTGTATCTTTAATGGTTTCTTTCCTTGTCATTAATTCTTTATCACTACTATTTAATAATACTTTTCTTATAGTTTTTGTTTTTTCTTTATTTAAACTCCAATCACCTTAGTTGAAGTGTTATGCTTTTCATGGCTTCGTAATTGGCTATTTTATGTTTTTTTACTTATTGTTTAGTTCTTCAATTCGTTTCATATCTTCGTTATTTTATACAAGAGTCGTTAAAAGCACAATGCAGCTCTAAACTCATAATAATGCTTTTAATTGTTGGATCTTTTGTTTTTAGTAATATTTTTGTTCCAGAGTTCTAGAAGTATTTAGGAAATAAATAAAATTGCAAGCATAAGTACTCAAGTCCTGGTCTACGATTGCTCACGGAGTATAAAGGAAATGTATTGTTTAATAATGCTTTTAGAAAATACTACAACAAGAGCTTATATACAAAATATCAATTTAAGTTGGATAAACTCTCTTGCGTTTCGAAAAACAATAGTTTGAAAACTAATGGCCATGCCCCGATTTATCGTTCGTTCCCAGGGATTATTTTACAAAACAAGGCAATAACTCACAGATCCGCCGGGAATACTCTCGTTACGATTTATCATATGTTGTCGATTAGGAATCAGCTTATTTGCGTTCCGGCTTGTAGTGACGTCACGGCCCCTGTGCACAAACAGATTCTACTTGGGCTTGTTATTCCTGTTGCTCAGAGACTGAGTTATCGTTATTATAGAAGGCATGAAGGATGCGGGCATTTGTTCTGTCACGCTTGACCCATATATCCACCTGAACATTCCATAAACAAATACAGATTTACTGCGAGCTTGGCGTCGCCTCGGTTTCTGTTTACCTGCCGCGTTTGTTTTGCTGTACTAAATCTCTTTATATAAAACTGTTGGTTGTATTTGTTTTTATTGTCACAAACGTTAACCTTCAAATAAGATATGTACTAATGGAAGTTTAATTCTAATCTGGTTTTATAATTGCTTTTATAGCCAATTTTGTTATTTTAGGTCAGATTAGGCTATTAACTTTATAATTGAAATTATTTTTTTCAGTTGCTGAAGAATTTTAAGCACCGTTGTTTATTATTTTGTTTACTATTTATAAACAAAAATTCATTAATCAGCAATGTTAAAAAAACTTGTTGAAGAATATTGTTTTTGTAAAACTAATAACAGTATAATATTTTAAATCAAATAGAAAACATTTTTAGAAACAGTTTTTGAAATACAAAATACGCAATTATTAAGGCCCAATTTATTGGTAAATCTTAAGTTGATAGATTTAAGGATTTTATAGATAAGAGTTGATGTTTCAGGGTTTTACCATGAGAGTTTGGGAAGTGCTAGGTTTTACCAATGACGGTAGGTAAATGTTGTTTTGGGAACAACACTATGAGTATTTTTTAACAATTTATTTAAATTACTTATCAATCAAAACCTTTCATATTTCTCTTACATCTGACACAATTATTTATTAGGTGTTTAATCAACAAGGTTAGGTTAGGTTAGACAATGTTTGCTTAATTCACGTTATAAATATTTATCAACGTTTACCGTGTCTCTAAGGGGAAACCTAGGTCCCACAAACAATAATTCTTAAAAGTCAATGATGGACAAAACCAATTAAACTTTGTCGTATTAAAAAAACCAGAGATATTAAACCACCAATACATATGTGGAAATATTATTAATATTAGACAAAGTTAAGGTAGAAAGATAAAATGATAAATCAAAAACCTTGACATCTGTGACGTAGAGAGAGGCTGCAAAGGTATCTGTGATTTAAAGAGCAACTGCCATATATTTGTGATTTAAAGATCGACTGCTATGGTATCTGTAATGAAGAGAAAGACTGCGATGTTATCTGTGACATAGAAAGAGACTGCTGTGGTATCTGTAACGTAGAGAGATTCTCATGGTGTCTGTGACGTAGAGAGAGATTCCCATGGTATCTTTGACTAAGAGAAGGAGTGCGAAGTTATCTATGACATAGATAGAGAATGTCATGGTATCTAAGCTTTAAAGAGAGACTAGCGTGGTATCTTTGACGAAGAGAAAGAGTGCGATGTTATCTGTGCCATTAATAGAGAATGCCATGGTATCTGTGACTTAGAGAGAGAATGTCATGGTATTTATGACATAGAGAGAGACCGTAGCTCGAGTGTGCGAGTTTCATCTGTTAGCATAGAGAGTAAAACAAAATACTTTCCCTAATGATCTTATAACTACTAATATAGCACAATTATCACTTGAGAAACTAGTTTCGCTTTGTTTCTGCAACCAGTGGAAAATAGTAGTTTTTAATTAAATAATGACCCAAAGTTTCCTTCAGAAGCCAGTTCTTAGTCAGTGTTGTGTTGCTAACTATATATTTTGAGGTATTAAAAATACTGTATTGCTATGAAATGCTATTGTATCCAAAATGAGTTTTGTTGTGCATAGTAAATTTTTGCTGGTAATCATGCTGAGTACTTATTGCGAACACACTCAGCTGTTCAAGTATTAGCAGATAGTTATATATTGTACACCGTATGCTTAGCCATTTGTCGCATGAGTGTTAGAGTGACAGCATTTACTATTTACTTGTAAATTCCGCCTACTTACAATCAGTGGCCTAATTAGAGCATGCGTCACTTATAAAGAGTCAGTTTTTAAAAACGTATTGTAGGAATATTTTAGTTCAAAGGTTTCCGACACAACTTTAACAGTTTACTGTTTACTTAAGTAATTGGGAATCCATTTGGCAGCGGTTTTACGCACGAAACTAACGCGTCATCTACCCCAGCGTTAAACTGAATTCCGTTGAGGGAACTTTGTTCCGTCGAGATAAAATCTGTTGTCTTCCGTACAAATTCTTGATTAATGCCAATAAAGTGAGATTAGTTGTTAAAATCTCGTCGAGTGTTCTAGGTGTGCACTGAGCTATGTTCGCTTATTAAAATCTTACGCAAGAATTCTTATAAATATACGTTTCCCTTATTAAATCCCTTAAGAATTCTTATAAACATACGTTCCAGAGATTCTAAAGGAAGAACATCTATATTTAATTCTTGCGTCTGCTCCATTTATTTCTCCTGATCCAGTCAGAGAAAAGGAATTTTATAAATTCTCTTTAGTCGAAATTGCAAATTTTATTTGTCTCTTGATCAACGACATTTCACAAACTAAATTCCATGCTCTTTGACATTTCCAAGTGTTGATTAACCTATATTTTACACTGGTATGCTCTAGGTTTCGTTTTAAATGCATTCTTATTTAACTTCAAGCTATCCTTTGTCGATTCGACCTAGTAACTCTTCTGATGCGGAGGTTTTGTCCATTTCTCGTGCCACACATGGTCGATGCAACGCGTTGTGCCACTCATATTTGGTTAGTGTCACCCATGGTGGATACCATTCATGGTTGATGTCATTCATGATTGGTGTCACTCATGGATTAGAATTTAAGACAAGAAAATCTCAGATTGTAATGTGTGTCAGGAAGGGGAGGAAGAATCAGGGAGATAGAGTTAAACAGAATAATTAATTTTCTTCTTTTGTTGAAATTGATGATATGTTCCAATTCTGGGACCCTATTACATCACATATTCTTATCTATGCAAATCTTGAACTTTATGACATTTTTATTAACCTCGTTGGTCAGGTGTTTTACTGGATATAATATTGTTAATTTGGTAAAAATATTAGTTACTCGTATTTATTAATTTATTTATTTCTCGTTATTAGAATTTTTAGAAACAAAAAATAGAATGTAAGTTAGTACAATGTTAGCTAGTACAATGTTAGTTAGTACAATGTTAGGTAGTATAAATTTTGTAAACTTGAAATTAAATCAACATGACAGCTTGAAAAGAATAAAAGTACAAAACTGTCGCGAAACGAATGTTTGCCGTTCAATTGGGAACATCTTCATTTTGGTTAATGCACTCAAAACTGTATCACAGGCAGCTCTTCGATTATACTTGCCTTTTTCAAGCACCTACTTATTCGAAAAAACATTTTTTGCACTTGTTGCAATAAAACCAAAGTATAGGAACAAACATGACGTTGCTATACAAAAGCTTTTGGAACCACTGGTTCAAGGTATAACAATTCATATACATCTTTGAGAAATTGCTTTTTAAATATTGGAAATTTGGTGTATTACCAAGGCGCGCTTGACCTCCAACATGAGTATTCACAGTTCGATCCGCCTGGACTCGACAAATTTTATAATTTAATTATTGAATAAATATTTGAAAGCTTTACTAGTATTAATTCTCATTCACTATATGTTAAAAGTAATGTATTTGAACTTGATTGAATAAATAAAAATGTATTAAATTAACGATTGATATTTTTTACGAGATATATTTATCAGGAGAGTGTAATCTAATAGATGGAATTTAAAAAAAAAAGAATAAAACTAATTCCAATTTGAGTGTACAATAAAAAAAATAATTACTGTTTATTGAATTATGATAATAATATGAATAAAGTAACATAAGCTATGCTTTAAAACAGTTGTTCTAGCACATAACCTGTAACATAAAATCAGCTCTATTATAAAATCATATTTTATCTCTTATTTTCAGCCAAATGCAACGAAATAACTATATTACATACCTTGCCCCTTTTGTGCAATGGTTTTTCTCTCATACAAAACAAAAATTATTTAATTAAATTTAATAGATGAATTAATATTCGAAAAGAACTATATTAATATCAAGTTCCATCCACTACAAGTTTAAAAAATGTATTTGAACTTAAGTGTTCAAATAAAAAGTATTTTTATTAATGATTGAAATTTTGAACAAGATGAATATAAGCAGAGTGTGAGCTCAAGAAGGAATTGAGTAACTCTTGAGCTACGATTTTTAGCCGATCTCCTGTACTTATTTCTTCAGTGCTAACTATTTTTCTTTCCCCATTTTCGTAAGGAAAACATTAATCCAGTTAACAAATAAGTAATTAGAATGAATTTATGCACTATTTGTTAAAAGAACTCGGTTTAAATTTCAAAAATTATTTTCTCTAAACGAAATTTTTTAATTTATTATATTTTTAAAGCTACTCATGTAACAAAACTATCAGATTGCCTCCATCAACGATAATAGAAGTTTATGAACGACAGGGTGTTTTAGGATAAACCACACACTCGATTAGTCTACTGCTGTTTCCGGACTCGTTGGGGGAGACAAGACGTTTATTGAGCTGAGCTGGAACAATTTAATAATTCTAAAGCATTTGTAATTCTGCAAACGTGTTTGAAAAGTGGCAAGTCGGAGGATTTCAATTAATTCATCAAGCTAGTTTGAGAGTGACAAATGTTAAGTGTTGTGTCTCTCTGGACACCCCTGCCTGCCTCCATTTACATTCCCGTGTCAAGATGTCTTCTGCTTATTACCTTGTATTACTCAGTGCGAAGTGCTCAGCTTTACTTTCTGAAACTCGGTGCCTTTTATCATGATTCATTCATTTATCCGTTATTTCCTTAAAAGAACAGGTAATATAAACAAAAATGTTTTAATGTCAATTTCCACTTGGATCAACAAAGAAAAATTTTATTTTAGTTACTTTTTATTAAATAATTACATTAGTTGAATTTAATACTGAAGATGTCCGTTAAGTAGAAACGTTCTATGTTTAACTATGTCAAAACATCTCCACATAACTTATAACATTAAATCAGCTGTTTTATGAAATAATACTTTACTACTTATTTTAAGCCAAATATGACGAAATAACTATATTCCATACTTTGCTCCTTTTATGAAAAGCTTTTCTCCCAAAACTAATATGAATTCATTTTAAATTTAATTTATGGAATTATACTTCAAAAACCTGTATTGCCATCTAGAGTCACCACTGAACTTGAGTGGATGAATGTAAAGTATTTTATCAACGATTGAATATTTGTACAAGACGTAGGCCTATATAGGGAGAGTGTGAACTAATAGAAGGAATCGAAATAATAAAGTCTGTTAATAATGATAATAAGAACAAAATTAGAAAATTATTATTATATATCACACAAGGTAAAATCATTGCACTTAATGGTGGATAAAATTACTTACAATAGTAATATATTAACTTCATAAAGTCAGTGCAACGAAAAGACAATGGATAACGTAAAATATATATATATATATATATATATATATATATATATGTATATATCACATAAACATGAAATTACAAATTACGAAAATAACCTATCCATACTCGAAATAAATAATAACCCAATAGAACTAAACTCACTAGAAAACTCACATTTATAAAAACATACACAACAATTTAATAAACCTACTACAGACAACATATGCAGACGACGTACTATTCTAAAAACATTGTACACCAGGCTCAAAAAGAAATATATATGATGTCAACAAATACCAACATCACAGACCAAACATTCACACCAGAAAAATAGAGAAAAATAATCAGTGATTCGACAATGGTCAAGTGACCGAATGGTGCCTCATCACATAAGGTTAAATTATTGCACTTAGTGGTGGAAAAAAAGTATTTACAAGTAATAATAATAACTTCATAAAGTCAGTGCAACGGAAATAATGGCCAACGTGAAATATCACGATACAGTATATATATATATATACATTTATTTATAATAATAGCCTACACATATATTTATCCTACGATCGCATCAAAAATAGATACGTATAAATCTAATAGAAGAAATATAAGCATTTGAATTATACTAGACGCAATGGATAAATACTGTATGTTAATGGATAGTTACCTACGTTAATGCATAATTTCTGTGTTATCAGTAGTTCTGATAAAAGAACTAACTAAATGAATAAAGGGTAAATTAAAAAGGCGGTTGATTTACGAGTCAAGTATATATATTTTATGTTTTTAGCGACGTTTCTTAAATTTGTTTATTTCCATTATCAGACCGGTTATACCGTACAGATTCCTATCAGGGCCTGATAATGTAAATAAACCCATCTCCGAAACGACTCCAACGATATAAAATACATACACGACTCGCAAATCAACCGCTTTTTTCATTCAGTTTATATTACTGCGATTGTAAACATGAATTAAATGAATAAAAGATAACTGATTAATTTAGTACACTTTGAGTATGGTTAATTAATCAGCTGATAAACAAGAGCAGTGGAACAGCTGAGTTCAATAACAGTAGGGCAATATATGCAAGAACAGTCTCTCAGGTGGTCAAGTGTTACTAAGGCAGTATAAGTCTTAGAGGGTTAATTCGGCTGAGAAGGGTTGACACTGACTTTGACAGAGGGGAAAGAAGGACAACTGAGAAGGGCTATTGGGATTTCTCAAGAGGCTACCTTGTGATTCAATAGCGTCAGAACAACAACGAAATTTATAGAGGTAGATATTTCGAAAGTAAAAAAAAACACAATTGAAAAGACTGTAATATTCAAATTTGAAATTCCATAGTTTCTACCAATTTGAGTCGTTATCAAGTGAGTTAATATATTTATTGAAAAATAACATCCAAAGTGGAAATAAAAATGCTGTTTTAATCAGACTCGTTGCAATATCTGTCAACATCCTCAGTGAAAAACACTATACTTCACAAAATGAAGTTTGCCCTTTGTACACACTGATAATGATAAATTTGTCATTGAAACGCGTCGAAAAAAACAAATTGAATTTGTCTTCATTTTATGAAAGACGTATTACCTTGTTAAAAAAGGTTATTTTCACAAATGTTATAACTTTGATTAAAATTAATTTTTGTAATTAATTTTTTTCACTATAAACAAGTAATATAAACAAAAATGTTTTAAAGTCAATTCCTACTTTGGTCAACAAAGACAAATTTTATTTTGGTTAGTTTTTATTACATATTTATTATAGATAAAGTAACATAACCTATGACATAAAACAGCTGTTTCTACCACATAACCTATAACATGAAAACAGCTGTTTTATTTAATCCATATGTTATCACTTATACTTAAACTAATGGGAACGAAATAATTGTAATGGATACTTTGCCCCATTTGTGAAAAGTTTGTCTTCATATAAAACTAAAATTAATTCATTAAATTTAATTAATGAATTATTATTTGAAGAAAACTGTTTTGTCTTCAAGCGTCATCCACTACTAGTTTCAAAACATGTATTTCAATTTGAGTAGATAAATAAAAAGTATTTTATTAACGATTGAAATTGAAACAAGATATATATATATATATATTTATATATAAAGCCATCTATCTAACTCTAACCATCCGTATAATCAAAAAATGGCTGCCTTAAACAATTTATTATATAGATTACATACAATAGCCCTACCTATGAATAATGAAAATAAAATAGGAGAGAAAAACATTATCTTTTAAATTGCAATTGAGAATGGCTAAAAAAAAGAAAACTGTTGATAAACTTAATTATAATATTTTAAAGAAACAAAATAATAATTTAATTTACAAAAATAAGGATAAAAATTACATATGGACTTCATTTACATTTTTTGGTAATGAAATAAAAAATATCACAAAACTGTTTAAAGGTAGCAACATCAAATTCGCATATAATACTAATAATAAATTAATATATATAATGAATAAAAATAAAATTAATAATATGCATGAAAAAACGGTGTATATAAATTGAAATGTGACTGTTGTAATAAGGTTTATATAGGGCAAACTAAGGAAAAACTTAAAGATAGATATAAAAGAGCATTTTAATGCATATAAAAACCAGAAATTTATAAATAATTTTGCTAGTCATTGTATTAATAATAATCACTTATTTCCTAATATAGATAATATGATACTTGTAAAAAAAAATAACAAAGGCCTGAGAATGAATATTTATGAAGCTTTAGAAATACATAAATATAATACTAATAATGAGTTGATAAATGAATAAATACAAGTAAAATCTAAATTTGATAATATATTCAGTGTTTGTAATGTTAGGGCAGCAAAATTAAAGTTTGACAACATTGTAATAGATTTGGCAACGCTGTTTATTTGATCTAGTTTGGACATATATATATATATATATATATATATATATATATATATATATATATGTTTATTTTAATTTGTTAATATTCCTGATGATGTTGGTACTGTTTTCCAACGGAAAGCTTTGATTTGTAAATTCAATAATTATTCTTGTATTTGTAATTTGTCTTATTTCTTTATATATATATATATATATATATATATATATATATATATATATATGTATGTATATAAGAAGAATGTGAACAATTAAAAGGAATTTATTAATATTTTTTTAAAGGCATCTACATTTTCACATATGGGAACTATGAACTACTACACAGCCTTTTAAAATACAATTTTTGATAGCATAATGCTCTTTCGACGGTTATGTTGCCCTCTTCAGTGACTAACTATAACAGAGTAGTTTAGATGTTGTGTACTAGTGTGTGTCTCTTGTGTAGTCGATTTATAGAAATGTTGTCTGGGTATGTATTCATAAACGTGCTCTCCGTGATGGAATGGATTACCAGCACTCTTTAATAATTAAGTAATTGCTCCTAAATGTTCGCCTATATTAACCACGTTACACGGTTTTTCGGATGGGTCCCGCACAAAACTATCCCCCGTTCCACACATTTCCATTACATTACAAAGAGCGCGGAACGTAAACGAGAACAAAAACAAGTCGGATTTAATCCTTATATTTGCAGACGAAACTTTGCTTTCAACTTCGGACAGGTTGTATCTGCGGGCGGTCCGTAGCACGCGTAAAGCCCTTGAGTGCGAACCGCCGCCCGAATATCCCAGGAGAGGACGCGCTACAAACGTGCACGGCCGCCGCTGAGTTGCACGAAATGTAGACGTTTTAAGCCCCGTCCTGCGCATCCAAGTAATTGCTAATTGCTTGAGACCGTTGGGCGCATTTGCCTTCATTCTGACTGTGCTTTCGTTATTTTAGAAACAAGGTTTACTCTTTTAATTTTAATAAAACCATCCAGGGGAAATCTATTCGCTTTATCAATACGTTTCTCTTAAATCTGAAAGTAATTAATAATTATTTTATTATACGTTCATATGACGTAATTGACGCGTGCACTTTGATAAACAATAACTAAATAAAATACTTTACGAGTAAAAGCAAAACAATTATTATAAACAAAAATTGTTTAAAGTCACGGAGAGTAGGGAAACATTAAATTTAAAGCAAATAAAAAAGAATGGCTCATTAAATAGTTATTTCGAGAATGCAATTTCAAGAGGCAAGAATTTAATAACGTCCTGAGAAATTCAGGTATGGGGAACTTGAATATAATTTTATAAAAATATATCATATAATTAATATATAATATATTTAATATAATAAATTCTGGTGCGTTATTTTATATTTAAAATCCATGTAATATTATTAAATCAGTATTAAAGGAATTGTAACAAGTGATGTTGCTTTGTGGTTGTTATTTTATAAAGAAAGGGGTGAAGACGAATATGTTCAAGGTCAAGGCAAGACAAATTAATTACATGGAAAAATAGGTAATCTGGCGCCAAATTGGTATAAATATTATATAGAATATTTAATTAAAGTTAAAAAAACATATTAACAAGTAAAGTAAGGGTTATGTGATAATTTGGCGCATAAACGTGGTGAATATGTTAAACCACATATATATGATATATATACACGGAAACGCTGAGTAAATGTTCTTTATACAATAGGATTGAAGACAAAATTTAAGTCAGCTCCTCCTTAGGTCATCAAAGAAAAATTTTATTTTACTTACATTTTATTAAATAATTACAATTAATGTAAATAAAGTAACAAAGCCTATGCTTAAAACAGTTGTTCTACTACATAGCCTGTAACATAAAATCAGCTGTTTTATGAAATAGTGTTATCACTTATTTTAAAGCCAATTGGACAAAAATACTGTATTGCCTACCTTGGCCCTTTTGTGAAACACTTTCCTCTCATATAAAACTAAAATGATATCGTAAATTTAATTATGAAATTAGTATTTGAAAAAAAAAACATCAATTGTATCCAGTTCAAGTTTAAGAAATGTATTTTTGGACTTGAGTGGATACTCAAACGTATTTCATTAAGGAATGAAAATTTAAACAATGTGTATATATATATATATATATATATATATATATATATATATATATATATATTTACATGTATATGTGTATTATGTGTATATATATATATATATATATATATATATAGGGAGCGTGTGAATTAACTAGCAGAACTAACTAATAGAAGGAATTGGAAAATGTATATGTACATGTACATGTATATGTATATATATATATATATATATATATATATATATATATATATATATATATATATATATATATATATAGGGAGAGTGTGAAATAACTAGCAGAACTAACTAATAGAAGGAATTGGAAAATGTATCACTAATTATTTAGAATAATTTACTATGGTTTAATAATAATAAATATTACACAAAATCCTCTCACCCCAAACCTCGAACCACCATACAGCGCCATACCTCTGAGGGTGGTTACTTGGTAGCCGAAATGTACATCAGGTTAGAATTAAAACACTTGTTGGAGGTTTTTGTATTATTTATCACACAAATGTATTTTTACATTGTCAGTGATACTGTGGAGTTGACTTGGTACCCGCGAGAGAAAGTCCGTGTCTCTAGGTTTAAGTTAATAATGTTCTATGACTATTATCGCCTATAAAGTGTATAAACGCGATCCGTTGAATATGTCTCTCTAGTAGGATGAAGGGATCTGCCTACCCGTTACACCCCTTACAAGAAGTAAAAGGTAGGACAAGGAATAAAACATGGGAATATTAGGTGAAACAAGAGGGAAAAACGACGAATGGCACCCGGGTGAAACTTCTTCGACCTTTACGCTGATTAAAAATTATGGTATATCTAAAAAATAGCTTGTGACACCGTTCCCTTCTCTAAACTAACCTGAAAATCCTTTTTCTAATTTTGATGCTACGTTCCAAAAACCCAGCATTTAAGGGTAAGAAACCTTTACTGCTAAGCCAAGACGGGTCGACGTCTTCTCAGAACAAGGTGAGTGTTACCAACGAAACATATGATTTCCAATATCCCGAAGCCATCAGAACCTTTTGAGCCAACAGAACCTTCCGTGGCCACCAGAACCTTCTAAAATCAGCAGAAAGTCCCAAAGTCAGCCCCAAAGTTAGAGCCTTCGGAAGCTACCAGAACCCTCCGAAGCCAGTAGAGAATTCCGAAGCCATCAGAACTTCCGGAAGGCAGCAGAACCTTCCAAAGAGCAGAACCTTCTTAAGACACACACTCTCTTTCTCTCTGTCTCTCTTTCACACACACAATGACAAACACACACACACACACACAAACACACACACACACACACACACACACACACACACATACGTTGCAACGGTCTGGAAGGCCGTCCAAATTGGGAAATTAATAATTTCGTATTTTCTAAATAACAATTTTAATATTTAAATAATAAGGTTTTAATTTATGGTATAAGGAAACGTTTTAAAGAGTCAAGAAGTCAGTAAAATTTTGAATAAGTATTATTAAGACAAATTAAAAATTATAATAGCATGAAACTGTAATAACTAACTAAATTTGACAAACGAGAGTGAAGTGAAAAATTTCTAAGTGCCGAAAAATGCTAACTTGAGAACTAGATCACGTAGAACTATCAATGACATTTTGAAATGACCAGCAAGATCCAAAATGAACAACAGTGAAAACTAAATTTAAAAAACTTAAATAAAAAAAAAGTTACAGCAATTTTAAAATAATAAACATTTTTCAGTGTTCTAAAACAGATAACAAAATTATGCATGTTTAATCGAACACGTTGTCCAACCCGCCCGTAGAAGAACAGAAGAACGGAGATAGCCACGAGCTTAGAGCAGGGGGGAAGGGTTACATACCCACAATAAATATAGGAACTTAGGGACCTGTAAGGCAGTCTGTAAAAATTTTTAATACGGGGTGCTAACGGCCGTAATGTCGGATCGCGCCTAGAACCACCATAAGGCCAGATGGAACAAAACAACCACGTTTCCACCGTCTAAGACCATCCATGGACGAGGGCTTCAGACTCAGCCTCCGGGATGTGAAAATGGAGAAAGACTTCCATCGACTGACCAGGGATGGCAACTTCCGATGTCCAAGGACCAGGGAATCAAGACGAGAGGGCTCTAGGACCGGCAGGGAAAACCTTGGCAAGTCATTTTCTCTATTATATACAAATTAGCGTCAAATTTAGTCAGTTAAATTTATTAAATTCAAATTACCAATTAAACTTGAACAATGACTTCACTCTATGTTGAAAAATTAAATAAATCTTAAAAGTAGTAAACTTAATTATTATAACAAAAATGTTTAAATAATGAATAATAAGTATTAAATTTACAAAGTGGTTTTGGCTATAAGCCAATCATATTCAAGAAGACCATATTTATTGAATCGTATATATTTTAAAATTATTAATAATAAAATGTGAATTTACCAATTCAATCTTGAAATGAGAAGATACAATTTTTTATTATGTTAAATGTGGAAATAATTTTCTTTAAAAATGTGTATATGTAATTAATGAATTATATATGATATGTAGGATTTTATTATGTGAAAAATAATGAACTTTTAATTAATTATTTGTGAAGATAAAGAGAGAGTTAAATGTATTTTATTTGAAAAGATAATTATTTTAGTTTAAAATCAGTAATTAAATGCATTATAAAAACTTACAGTATTTGAATTTATCCTGTGTTGAACAACCAATAAAAACTTTTAGTTTTTTCAACTGATAAATAATGATTATAAAATCAAAGTACAGTTTTAATTAAATTCCATTAATTAATAAATATATAAAATTAAGAACCTAATGTTTCTTCAAACGAGTTCTCTCCTGAGAACAATTTTATTGAGCTATTCTAAAAATTAGTTGGTTTTTTGTATTGAAGCCCAGAGGTGATGTCTACTGCCAGATCATGTTTAAAGAACACAGGAGCCTTTTAAAAAAGGTATCTTAAACATGATCATATTTTGCACGTCCCCTTGCTGTGCCTGCAGATCTCATGAAGTGGTAAGATTCTTTGAAAATTTTGTGTGTTCATATAAATGTTGTTTCTTTCCAGCTGACTAATTTACTGACATGTGTGACTAAATACAGACCTAACAAACCTGCCAACCTTCTTAGGGGAGGTCATACTAACGTTAAGGTAGAAGTCAGCGTGAATAGGCTTGCATTTGGGCGTGTTACATTACGCGGGAACACAAGACAAATTTTATGGATCTTAACACGGTACATGAAACGGTGTGAGCAGCAGATATATAAATATATATATATAATATATATAATAAATATGTAGTTGTGCCAAAACGACAAAGCAGGTGGGACGTTGCAACACCACACACACACACACACACACACACACACACACACACACACACACACACACACACACACACACACACACACACACACACACACACACACACACACACACACACACACCTAATTAATAGTAACATCTTTTTACGACCAAGCCCTCCATCTTCAATGACACACTTATTACAACTAACTAATTATGACAGTTATAAGTGTTGGGCGGCGGCTGAGTGGATTAGTTTGCAGAGCTGTAAAATAGAAAGTACCGCCGGAAATATTTCCCTTCCTGTTTTAGCACTGAACAAATGAGTAGGCTACTTGGGTAAACTAAGATAGAAATGGATGGTTGAAGCGCAGCTCAGGGAATATTAGCTTCTTTTAAAAGGCAGATTTACTTATTCCAAAACAACGGTACAAAAAGTTGTAATTGTTTAAATTAATAAAACTTGACACTTTTGTTTTGTAAAACTTTTTTTAAATTACTGCTTTTATTATCACTTGACAAAAATCCACTACCTACTGATATGTTTCAAGAGACGCGTTTCCCACTAGATCAGTACATCATTCAATGCGGTGACTCGCAGCATTGAACAATGCAAAGAAATATTGCGAAATGGGTCTGCTGAAAAATATCAATAAGTAATAGTTAATTACCAAGTATTACCAAAAGGAGTATTACCAGCACACTTATTACTTAAGATGGGGTTTTAGTTATTTAAACGAGTTATTTGAAAAAGTTTATTATTGCTACATAAACAAATTGTAATTTGAATAATTAAACACTCGAGTCCATGTTTTACTAAAAGTATAATCTATCATGCACCTCTTGGCTTAGTAAAAAGTTATTGCCATGACAACATTTGTGATACAATAAGTAAAGTTTGAAAGCGCAAATGTTTAGAGGCGAAGAAAAATCCAGTTTTGATTTTTCGGTCGAAGGCAAGTTCAATAACTTAAATTTGTTCATGAACAACCGTAAGCAATAAAAAGGTCCATACATGACTAATACACCAAGGGACACAGAGGCGTGACTGGTAATGAGTTTTACAACTTTCCATTATCGCTGCCCCCGAGGAAATCGGTTTTCACCCCATTCCATACTTTCGCCCCTTTTCCTTCTATGGTAAACTCTGCATCTTTTAAGTCATACTGCCTGAATATATATTTATTTTAGGTCTAGAGGACGTGGTTTAAAAAAACTGTTGCTGAGATTGAAATTCTCATTATTTATTCAATAAGTATTAATATTATATAATATATATATATATATATATATATATATATATATATATATATATATATATAATATTAATATAGTATAAATTTTATATATTAAATAAAGTTTATAATATTGAAAAATTGTTTCAAATACAACAATTGATTTCAAGTTTGGCCTATCATTGCTTTTCCTGAAGATGCTAATAATTATTTTACTAACGAAAACCTTTGAAAATATATAAACTATATCAGTTCTTGTATTTGAAATATTTTACTTCACACGCATACATATATATGTACACGTATATATATGTATGTATTTATGTACGAATATGCGAGTGTGTGTGTGTGAGCTTGAATTGTTATACAAAGTAATAAATGAAATACAATTACTTTACAATAAGTAAAATTTAAGATGATCTATGAATTGAAATATAGAAGGATTCATATTATTTCTTATAAATAATAGTTGTAGTCACTGATGATGGCTTGATTAGTAGTAACCTTTTGATGTAATTTATATATTTATTGGAAATTGTCGTCATATAATAGGGCCTATATAAAATAATTACCTTTTGGCCTTAGAATGTCTGTATGAGAGCACATACAAGAATGTTTTGTTCAAGTATTGCCAATTTAGGAATGCTACGCTTTGTGCGGTTGCAAATACAAAAGAGAAATTCCTATGGTAAAATAATAATAAGGGTAAATAAATACATTGTTAATAATTGTTTGCGATTGCTTTTTATGAAATGGCCTGATTTCGACTTTATATTGTTGTGCCCAGGTAAAGCAATTGATGAGACCTCATCGACGGAAAATAATTGTTTTCATTTTGTACTGCAGGCATTGAACTCCTGTTCGGTTTTATTTGTTTATTAAACAAGCCAAACATTTGGAAATGAAATGGCTTCAGAAATGGAAATCAAACATTTTCGTCGGCCCTAATTAAAAGGGTACGTTGGAGGGAAATTGTTACATGCTTTTATAATGAATCGTAATTTCTAATATTAAACCTTTCGATGTTTATTTTATTTTAGTTTCAAATAACACCCTTTATAAACCTCTTTATAGTAAATATCATTAAGGTTTTACATCTATTTACACTTATAAACCAAATAAATATACACAACTCACACTTATAAATTTTTAATTTCATACGCGTTACTCATGTCATCATCATCAGTGTTGCCACTTCAAACATATAACTTTAAGTGAAGAAGTGGAACATATCCTGTTGTATTTATATAAATGTTAGAACTTGTTCTGGGTGTTGCAAGATTCACTATAATTTGTAAGCTGTGTATGTATAATATCATAATTTATAATATGAATTTATAATTTATACATACTTATAATTTATAACTATGAATTGGGTATATTTATTTTGTTTATCTTAACTCACAAGCTAGTTCGGGTTTATTTAAATTGAAATTTTAAAAAAAATATATGTTTGGTAAAAAGACGTTTAAATACACTTCCGACGCAAACTATGATATTATCAAACATTCTGTTTATTGCTAAATTATCTCTGAACGTTCAACTTCCACTTACCGTTTTTATTTTTTTTTTACAAGGGGTATCGAAGGTAAAATGTCTCTGCGACAGTGGATAGAGATATCGGAACTTGGCTTTAACGGATCGGTGATTTTAGGGGCAGCGCCAGGTTTAAATCCGTGACTTTTAACGGTGATTTTAGTACCTGTGACAAGGGATACTCACATTTTTCTTTTTGAAAGGCTCATATTATTTAAAAGTAAACGTCTATGAAACTAAAAGCAGCGAGTGCGAAATAGCGTCTACTGTGCACAATATTGTCACTATCTTAAAACTTGACGCAAATCGTCACCAACTCACAACGTAAATGAATTGAGTAAACCAGTGACAGCGACTAATTAACCAATAGCAGCCGTTTCATCCATCACAACAGGG
>JBAIZL010000004.1:320000-322500 GCA_036971475.1 Prosapia bicincta | reverse complement strand
CATGACTAGCTATTTTAATTAAAAAAAGGTCTGGCAATATCAAATACGTAGCGATCAGCTGATAATACTCGGGGCCGTACTGTGCTGCCCTCAATCGAACTATAGTAAATACTTGCTCTAAATACCGGCTGTTTGGCGGCAATACAAAAAAAGTTACAACTTTTATATTTTAAGTTTTGTATTATTACTTAATTTTTTTCAGCGAAAAATCTTAAATTTTAGATGGTTCGTCGAATACGGACCTTCTTTCCAGCAGTAATATTAGTGTATTCTTTTTAAATTTACTTTATTATGTATTAGTGCCGCGAAGCTAGATATTATGCAACAAATTTCCTGCAGCTCTATACATTTTAATTATCTCCTGGTCAAACCGTTATAAAAGATATTTAGAGAAAATAATAAAAGTTTCAACAATTTATTAACATTTATTACATTTTTTTATATAGAATATTAAACCGTATGCAATACAGCCTATATAAAAAAATATTTTTCAATAATTTTCAAAATAAGCGTTTTTGATGTTTTTTCGGAAATAGTTACCTAACGCGCTTATAAATATTAAAAGTTATACATTTTATAAGAAAACGTTATTAAGTAAATAATAACAAAATCATTAATTTTCTCATACGCGTTTCAATGACAAAGTCATCATCAATGACTACACAGATTTTAAACAGGAACTATACACAGTTATCGCTATAGTTATAGTTTGAAATTAGTGTAGCTACAGTCCTTTGAAGATAACGATTTTACCGTTGAAATGTAAGCCTATATGAAAAATAAGTTATAGCTTGGTTTTTGCTATAATTTAATTATTTATATCAATTTATATATAAAAGCATATTTTTCTAAGGGAAATAAGATTTCTTAAACGTGCAAGTTTTTAAAAACTGCATTCGTTATTTTTTTAAATTGTGACAAACGAGACTATTCCATCTGATTATGTTGTCGTTCATAGATTTTGTTTATTTAAGAAGGTTTATAAACCTTATTTTTGTAATTATACTTAAATAAAACCTCTTAAGCCATACAAAACGTTTTATTTATACCCTGATGTACATTTCGATTGCATCAAGAGAAAAACTACTACAAGAGAACTCCTGTCTAGACTTAGTCTTGTAGTAATTCCCTCTGAAGATGACTCCTTTGCAATCGAAACGTATACCAGGGCATAAATAGAAGGCTTTTGTCGAATAAGAGGTTTTATTTATTTATATTCAAACTATAATTAAATAATACTTAACTCCTTCGGAGTAGAGGCTTAGCTTCGTAAAGGGAACGATTGTTTCGAAACGCGTCAACAAGTAAGCCCTTATGTATTCACTCAGTTAGGTATTATTTAATTATAGTTTAGTCAGTGAGTTCAAGATGATTACAGCAAGCAACTTTTATAATTAAACATTAAATCACAATTACTCCAAGTTGTTATTACTTATGTTTGTGTTCTGATCTGAAACTAGACATATACAACTCCAGTGAAACTTTCTGCAATATATAGTTACATGTAACGAAATCACGAGCATATATAAATACATGCACAACATTTGTGTTGAAAAATTATTTCATTTTAATATTTTTGAAAATTATTTTGCTTTTGTAAATTTATTACTTATTTAATCTACAAAATCTAAGTTACATCTATTGACGAACTCAGGAAACTACAATGACGTCACCGTGTTTTGTACGTAATGTGGTATTTATGTTGCTTCCCGGTCAGTTGATGACAAATGTATTTGTAAATCTGTAACAGAGTTTAAATAAGTATGGTTTGTTTGTGGACGTGGCCTCGATACCTCTTTTACTTCCGCCCAGTTCCTTATTGGTCAGAACAAAGACATTGTTAGGTAAGGATGTGGAATATATATATACATATATATATATATATATATATATATATATATATATATATATATATATATATATAAAGAAATAAAACAATTTATAAATACAAGAATTATTTATTGAGTTTACAATTCAAAGCTTTTCGTTGGCAAACAGTACCAACATCCTCAGCTAGTATACTTGGCTAGTATTCCTGGGGATGTTGGTACTGTTTGCCAACGAAATGCTTTTAATTGTAAATTCAATAAAATATTCTTGTATTTGTAAATTGTTGTATTTCTTTATTAATACACAAGAATACATAATATAGTACATATTCATAATATAGTATATATATATATATATATATATATATATATATATATATATAAAGAAATAAAACAATTTATAAATACAAGAATAATTTATTGAGTTTACAATTCAAATCTTTTCGTTGGCAAACAGTACCAACATCCTCAGCTAGTATACTTGGCTAGTATTCCTGGGGATGTTGGTACTGTTTGCCAACGAAATGCTTTTAATTGTAAATTCAATAAAATATTCTTGTATTTGTAAATTGTTGTATTTCTTTATTAATACACAAGAATACATAATATAGTATATATTCATAATAAAGTGTATATATATATATATATATATATATATATAAAGAAATAAA
>JBAIZL010000004.1:305000-315000 GCA_036971475.1 Prosapia bicincta | reverse complement strand
TTATGGATGCAAAAAGCGGCAAGGTAATGGAAGCTCACTAAATGTAGGTCTAGATGAACAATTAGAAGTCCTAGAAAACCGAAATTCGAGAAGGATAACTTCGAGACATAACGGTTCCTTAGATATATGCGTAAATACATATAAATGCAAAACTCAGACTTACGAATGGATACCGTTGTTCGTTAGTTATTTTAAAATACACATTTTAAATTCTCATACCTAATGAGAACAGCCACATGTCTTGCCCCACTCCCATACACCTACAAAACCCCTCCACAGTCACACGATCCACACACCCCTCCACAGTCACACGATCCACACACCCCTCCACAGTCACACAACCCACACACTCACACAACCCCTCCACAGTCACACGATCCACACAACCACAAAACCCCTCCACAGTCACACGATCCACACACCCCTCCACAGTCACACGACCCACACAATCACACAACCCCTCCACAGTCACACGATCCACACAACCACAAAACCCCTCCACAGTCAATTCATCCACACTACCAAAAATCTCTCCACTGTCAAACAATCCACACATCCACAAAACCCCTACACAATCACAAACAGTCTACACGGCCACAAAACCTCTTTACACTCGCAAAACAGTCCGCACTCCTAAACCCCCACCCTAAGACCCACAAACAATCCACAACCCACTCACAAATACTTTTACATCCTCACAAACACATTAACCCACACCCATCGACCACGAGCAGCAAATCGCACCCATCATCTCCGCTCCACATTCACAATTTAAACCCACCCTCCTCCACAGCAACAACACTATAATCACAACTAAATCCACGGCCTCCCAGACCCAACCTTCCAGAGTAACACAAACAACAATCCATAGACATACATACAAACATACCCGCTTACACACTCCCTTACTCATTCTCTCACAAAATACTCACTCTCACCTAACACACGATTGTACAACACAATTGTACGTATTACTCTGCTATACCCACTCACAATCCTACACATGATCATACAAACTACACAAATACACATACACACACACACACACACACACACACACACACACACACACACACACACACACACACACACACACACACACACACACACACACACACACACACACACACACACACACACACACACACACACACACACACACACACACACACACACACACACACACACACACACATACACACACACACACACACACACACATACACACACATCACTTTGTTTGCAAGAACATTTTGAAGAAATCATTGGACTTTTCCGTTGCTGTCATTGGTAGCATTGAAGATTGCATTTGATTTCATCCAATACGAATCAAGGGGCGACAATTGCAAACTGTGGTAAACGTGACACCTGGTACCGTGTGATTAAAGCCCTGTAGTACATCGATGTGCGAACGCAATAGCTTTCAATTTGCGGTACCTTATGTTGGTGATTACTACTAACTAGTGTTTGGGAAATAGAAAGCTATTCTGTTTCAAGCTTCCATCAACCCTAATACCTACATAACGTGTACTTATCCTTCCAACCATGAAACGCATTAAATAACCGAGATGGTGTAAAAGTGATTTAAGAACAATTTGCATGTACGAATACAGTCAAAATAAATCCGTATTTGTATGTTTTATAAAATACACTGCTGTACGATTTTGTATGTAAATGAGCTCATAGAGAAGAACCCTGGATTGAAGATTGCCAGATGTATGACTGTTATATTCTTTTGTTCAGAATGTTAGGGCCATCTCCGCATCATCTTTCTGCAGTAGTACATAGCCTATATGGTTACGAATCACGTCAGAGGTTTGTTGTCTGAATCGTCGGTAAACGTTATCATCGGTGAGCGCCTGGCTTTAACAAGGGAAGGGCTGTTCTCCCCATTCATCTCCAGACACGCTCAGATCACCGCGCACTTACACACAGACGTCACCTAATCACTTTATCTTCTTGCCATTTTCAACCATCATGTCTCGGGAAATTCTCAAATCCTTCCGATCGACCTCTCCGAGTCTCAGTCTCCCTCTCTTTGTTTGGGTCGAGCATCATCCTTTCCCTCTCCCACCCTTGCGGGCTCTGCCTGCTTCCTCCCCGCTAAGCTCTTACACACCCATCAAATAGAGACCCGTCTAAAATCCTTCCGATCGACCTCTCCGAGTCTCAGTCTCCCTCTCTTTGTTTGGGTCGAGGATAATCCTTTCCCTCTCCCACCCTTGCGGGCTCTGCCTGCTTCCTCCCCGCTAAGCTCTTACGCACCCATCAAATAGAGACCCGTCTAAAATCCTTCCGATCGACCTCTCCGAGTCTCAGTCTCCCTCTCTTTGTTTGGGTCGAGCCTCATCCTTTCCCTCTCCCACCCTTGCGGGCTCTGCCTGCTTCCTCCCCGCTAAGCTCTTACACACCCATCAAATAGAGACCCGTCTAAAATCCTTCCGATCGACCTCTCCGAGTCTCAGTCTCCCGCTCTTTGTTTGGGTCGAGCATCATCCTTTCCCTCTCCCACCCTTGCGGGTTCTGCCTGCTTCCTCCCCGCTAAGCTCTTACGCACCCATCAATTAGAGACCCGTCTAAAATCCTTCCGATCGACCTCTCCGAGTCTCAGTCTCCCTCTCTTTGTTTGGGTCGAGGATAATCCTTTCCCTCTCCCACCCTTGCGGGCTCTGCCTGCTTCCTCCCCGCTAAGCTCTTACGCACCCATCAATTAGAGACCCGTCTAAAATCCTTCCGGATCTTAAAATAACTCTTCCTAAATTAATCTCCTTCCCTATCGACTACCGCCTAACCAGGTTATAGGTTAATTACACATATATCTGTAGACATTAGTCATAGGTTTTATGTTATATTATTAAGTATAGGTTTTCGATTATCTTACTAGGAAACTCAGTTGTAAAATTAGGTATATATATTTTCTAAGTAACAAGAAATAACTTTTAGAGACCATAATAACCCTAAACAAAAGATTACAGTCATTGTTAGATTTACAATGAAATCTAAAGAAATCGTAAGCCATTGTAAAACATTTCAAACCTCCAAACCCATTCTTCCCTGACTAACTTACATTAGGTTAAATGAGATTAATACAAGTTAGGTTTTGAAGATTAGCTCAAGACCCAAAATTAAGAATAATTTTTGCAATCCGGCACGAGTATTTAATTTAAAAAACTGTATATCAGAGCGCCAAAGCTTGTTGACCTCCTATTGGTTGGTAATCTAAGTTAAATTAAAACAGGAACGCTGTTGTAATCTGCCACTCACTGTTCGGTCCTGCATTTTACTACCTTTGTGCATTTTCAGTACAATTTAATTAATTTTTATTCATAAATTACTATTTTTACATTTTGATATATTAATTTTTTTCTTTCAGGGTTCACCCACTTCTCATTAGAAGTTTTAAATCATCGATGGATTTTTCCTGTTCACGTAAGTCAGTTTATTTTTTACATGACTTTGAGTTGGTTTTGGCTACATTCTATATATTTCATTATTTAAAGTTTATTTTCTGAATAGTTTATTAAATAAATGACATGTTTAATAGCTACTTTTCCTTTATATGTTTATTTCTTTTATATTAATATTGACTTTCTATTTAATTTTAACTTTTCATTTAGTTGTTGATTTCCATTTAATTGTTACATCTCTTTTAATTGTTAATTTTTTAAAAAAAAGTTCTCTTTCTTTAGGTTTTTACGTTTCCTTCAATTATTAATTTTTAACTGCAGCATATACAATAATAATTAACTTTATTTAAATTCATAATTGGTAACTATCGAGTTTGTAAACGTAATCGATATTAGCAAATAAATGTACATACCTGGTGATGAGTAAAGTCTGCAGTTAGACGAAAAAAAAATTTAAAAACCGTTCCCGTCGCTCCAAAAGTTTGAAATTATACAGTGAAAAATGGCTTCACTGTATCAATGTGCGTATAAAACTCAGCATTAAAACCTAATAAAGGTCTATTACAATAAAGGTATCTGTTGGAATACAGTATGGTAGTTCTTTTAGTGTTTACTAATGCACGAGGTAGATGGTTGCCAGCTTTAAACTTGGTCTGCATGTATTCCGCGGCGATACAGAAATTGTGTACCGCAATGGAGGCCACTTCACTTGTGTGTGTGTGTGTGTGTGTGTGTGTGTGTGTGTGTGTGTGAGAGAGAGAGAGAGAGGGAGAGTGTGTATGTGTGAGTGTGAGTGTGTGTTTGTGTGTGTGTGAGAGAGAGTGTGTATGTGTGAGTGTGAGTGTGTGTGTGTGTGTGTGTGTGTGTGTGTGTGTGTGTGAGAGAGAGAGAGAGAGAGAGAGAGTGTGTGTGTATGTGTGAGTGTGAGTGAGTGTGTGTTGTGTGTGTGTGTGTGTTTGTGTGTGTGTGTGTGTGTGTGTGTGTGTTGTTTGTGTGTGTGTGTGTGTGTGTGTGTGTGTGTGTGTGTGTGTGTGTGTGTGTGTGTTTGTGTGTGTGTGTGTGTGTGTGTGTGTGTGTGTGTGTGTGTTTGTGTGTGTGTGTGTGTGTGTGTGTGTGTGTGTGTGTGTGTGTGTGTGTGTGTGTGTGTGTGTGTGTGTGTGTGTGTGTGTGTGTGTGTGTGTGTGTGTGTGTGTGTGTGTGTGTGTGTGTGGTGTGTGTGTGTGTTAAGTTTCTAGGCAACAAAATGATCATGGTATTTACAAATGAAAATGAGCCATTTTTCTTCTAACGTTTTCTAGACCTCGCATATATCTAGATGCTCCTAAAATGTTACGTTTATGTAGTCAATGGAAAAAGTGTTTTTAACCGTTGATCTTGTGCCACGCCGACAGCTATAACGTATAGCACTCTACTTAGTGAAATTCGTGTTTACTGAACTTGCTTCTTCCCTATACTATTACAAGTTTAACTTAGTTTTTTAGAAAGGTAAATTTATTACGTGATAATAAGATACGTAAAAATTGTATATGTGTTTATATCCTTATAAAAAGCTATTGGAGTTTAAAATTTATAGTTTGTAGCGTGGTGAATAAATTTACATAATTCCTAATGAATTATGATGTTAAATATTGCAGTAATTCGTTACACAATCAGTTATTTGACCTGCAATGTCAAGAATTTAATTGAATTTAAGATTGGTGCGTTCATTAAATAATTTAACCAACAAATATCAATTTACATAAATCAGGTTTTACTGTACAAAAAGACATAAAATACAAAGCAAAATTACATCTGAAACGTTTATGCTACTTTATACATCAATGTTTTTACATCAATTGTTTCACATACATATATTTATAAGAACTTTACATTATTAAAAAATCTATGGCATGGCACATGATATCCACATGAGATTGCTTTAACTTAATTTAAATACATTTTAATTTATCTATTCTACATTAAAAAATTTCCTATTACATCACACAAATGAATTAACACTTCCCGCATTTCAAAAAATAGAAACTTGTATTATTATGCCGTGACGAGTTAAAGTTTAAAAGTTAATTTTAGCTTTTTCCATCACTCTATGTCTAAAATTCTAACCTATCTGAACTGTAACAAGGGAGGTAGAAATATGGTTCCGGATTCAGATTTCGCCATTCTGCATTTTGGATTGGCGTTGGTCGGGATTTGGAATCTCGCCCGGTGTTGTATCTTAGCGTAGCAACATTACTTCGAAAACAAAAATAAAATTATAATAACTTTTACATAATTAAAATTTTAAAACCACAGCATCCCTTTTGCTCTTCGGATCTTGAGACGTCTATATCGCCCTACATGTCGCCAAGGAGAGAGAATTACTTGAAGCAAGTACGCGATTTTTTCAACTTCTGCTCTTGTTACTGCGCATCTTATGATATCAGGTTTTATAATATGGATATCTGTCTCAGCCAGGGTCTCTATACATTTTAAAATTAATATCTCGTTTTGTTTTCTGAAGCTATTTTAATATGTAACATTACGTTACATAATGTTACAAGTTTGACACGATACATAAATTTCTAAAATTATTAACATTTTTCAGTACGCTAATGTTTTATTAAATAGCAGTCTTGTAACTACCATTATGAAGAAATATAGAAGTAAAAGCTTTATTTTAACACAATATAATTTGAAACGGGTCTCAGTGTCAATTGTGTCAATAAGCTAGTGATTAAGGGAAGGTATTGGGCAGAGTACAAACGCCAGTGTCAATACGGAGCCATCTCTTCCTGTCCTTATTGCTGCAGTCTCTGCTTGAAACGGTTTAGCGAGTGTCCTATCGCGTGTAAATATTGAGTTCAATCAAAGGCCTTTTCCTGAATTTATTAAAAAGCAATTAACTGAAAAGATATTAACGCTTGTGAAAGAACTGTGACTGCATGGAATGTTCGAAATATGTAACTTCGTTCAACGTTTACGAAAATTCTTTGAGCTTAGTTTATGAGGTGGAGTTTATAATTAAATAATAATGCACACTAACTCACAGTTAATAAGGTATTGATTCAAAAGAGTTACGATTATAGAATCATCATGAATTAAGTGTAACTACTACAAGATTTAAATTAGAAATTAATTGTAATTCATATATTCTAGTAGTATAATCCTCTTATGATGAAGACGTTGTCATCGAAAAGCTTTTGTGTAAATATATAATTACTTGTCAGTCAGTATGCATCAATAATTATTCATCACTATAAATAGTAATGTGCGAAATCTATGTTTTAGTGTTGGAATATATTTATTCATTAAATACATTTTGATATTACAATTTTAAATATAATTACGTTTCATAAATGTTATGTTGAAAATAAATTTTTTAACGAAAAATAGGTAATTCTAAACCCAATAGGTCTATACGTTTTTACCGTATAAAATTTAAAAATGATTTTTTTCTAAACGCCTTTTTCAAATGAAAACCAGATTTGGATTTCCGTATAGTTTTGATACTCTATCCAAAGTAGTAATTTTTGGCAATGGTAATATCGTAATGCTATGTTTGTAGTCCTGAACGTAAAGTGCATATCACATATCTTGGTGCATCGAAAGTTCTCGATCTAACCCTCTAATAAAAGTATGGCTTAAAGCAGGGGTCCTCACTAGGAATACTTTGAGAGCCAAAAATGTTGCATACAATTTTGCTGGGGGCCGCAAGTACAAGAGGCACTAAATAACTGACAAACAATATGATTATAACATACGTTTATTACATTACCAACATAAATAAACTGTTTTGCGCATAAAAAAGTTTGAAAATGTTTTATTTTTTACTTAGTTAATTCTTTGAAGTTGATGGGCGAAATCTTTCATAATCCTCTAATATGGCATCCATGTTGGCAGGTTGGGAAGAAACTGAAATTCTTAAAATGTTCTCAACATTCTCACTTGTTAGCCTAGATTTGTACTTGTTTTTTTACAAACTTCAGCTTACTGAATGTAGATTCACAGACATAAGTAGATGAAAAAACACACAATATTTTCTGAGCACATTCAAGTAAGTTAGGAAATTTGTCCTTTTCAACAACCCTCCGAAACTCATAGTGAGCTTTATTCTTCAACTTTTCTTCAAAAATACTTTTGAGTTCCGTATCGTTCTGAAGATAGATTAATTCATTTTTCAAATCCCTTCATATCAACAAACAGAAAGATGAGCTACATTAGCTGGTTTCATTGTCCATGGATTTTCTACCAAGCGAAATGGTTCCTGATACTTCCTGACGTCACTAAACCTCTGAGACATTTCTTCCTTCAGGTCTTTCAACAGTTTTAGTAAATCGCAGTTTTTAACTTCAGTAGTTTGAGTAATTAATTAAGTTTAGTAAAACAACGACAGATTTTCAAAACACTCAGTAAATAAATATAATATTTATTTAAGTTATAAAATATTTTGACTTCAATCCTAACCGTCTAAGGGCCGCAAAAAATCGTCCCGAGGGCCGCATGCGGCCCGCGGGCCGCGTAGTGAGGATTCCTGGCTTAAAGGATCGCAACTCTGCCTACGTCACGCTCTGATTTAACTTAATATTTATTTTTGTTAATAATATTTTTATTAAATATCAAAATTTATTTATTACTCGTTTTATTATTACTATTTTATTAGTTATTCAACAGTATCCGATATCCAATACCATTTCGAGTATCAATTTTAGGATGTGTTACACTTTTAACGGAAAGCTGAGCCGAACCTATGAATACACTCAGAAGATTTTCTCCACGCGTAAAGGTTTACCTTCCCATTCAGGGCAGCCCGGAGCTCGTTCCGTAATTAGATAGCCTCATAGACCGTAGCAGCAAGTAATTTGATTACAACTAAAGGTAATTAATTGAGTGGGTATGATTGCGTCCCTTGACCTACGCCACGCGTCTACACTTGTGGAAATAAGGTTTCCAACAAAGTCCGCCAACGGCGATAGCGCTAGTGTTTTCCTTTTACATTCAGCAATGCATGTAGTTATAACAACTCTGTTATGCTGGAAAATTGGACAAGTTAGTGAAAACAAAGAGGCCGGCTTGGCTATTGTGATTTGTCCAACACTAATTAAGGAATACATTTATTTTTCTTTCTTTTTCCTGTTTTGTTTTGGACAAATATATCCTCAGAGAGTTTTCAATACACATGCAGATTGCATAAGTACACGATATCATATTAGGTATTAGTTGTCACAAATTTATATCCTTATATTATGTTAATAAATTCTGAGATGCACGTTCTATATAGTCTCTTATGCATATAAAAACTGAATGACACTCCTGACAGACTGTTAATTAAATGTCAGCACGAAAGATTACTTACACAGATATTAAATTCTGAGAGTGTGTTGCAATTAACTCACAGTTCCTCATTAGGAAAGGATTTCTGGATATTTGTTTCCAAGGATTAAACAATTACTTTTAATATCTGAGGTATTCATTAGGGATGTTTACAGTTTCTATTCGTAACAATTGTTTATGTGAATGTCTAAATAAATTTTTAGGTTTACTGATAACTTGAAGGGTGAAAGCCTAGCAGTTTTCCTATCACTGCAACATGTTATCCCCAACAAAATTACACGTAAATCTACCCTCAACTGACCTTAACAATTGCTTACATTACTTTCATTTTGTTCACCTTTCTATGATGCCACATTTTCCAACCCTGGGTAAATTCAAAGTATCATTGCATTTTACAGTGTAAATATTGGAAAGAACTTCAACACCACAAAAAAATTAATAAACAATTATAAATAATACCAGTTACTTCCGATTAAAACCTCATGTACGTTTCGATGACCATGTCATCATCATCAGAGGGTCTTATTAGAAAATTACAATCTAGAAAATAAGAAGTTACAAACTAGAGTGACCTCTTGTTTACTAAATTGTAATAAGAACGTCTGATGACGATGATGACGTGGTCGTCGAAATGTACATAAGGGTTTAATCTTATGTAACTGGTATAAAATGTTATTTTTTACTTTTGTTTTGTGGTATTGAGGTTTTTCTCCAATTTTTTCATTTTAATATACTGTACCACTGTGTTCTTGATATTGTATAGCATTGCCTTTATTAAATCTTCCTTGTTTCTCTATTTCGCCTGACGTATAGTTCTACTACACTTGCGCAATCTATCGGCAAGACTGGCAATCAAAGTACGACCTGTATCGCTGTAGTACATGCGCACAATAAACGTGTCCTGATTGTTTTTAATCCTAAGTTTGTGCTTATCAACCGTTACTGAGATAGGTCTGTTCGTTGGGCCAATGTACGATTATTTACAAACTCCAAAAGGAAAGCTGTAAACGGTTTTCAAAATATTTCTTTGATGTTACCAAGAGCTTCACCGATAGGGGGGTGAGCTTTATAGACAGAACGTATACCATGCTTCTTAAATATTCTGCGTAATTTGTTCAGTGCGCCCTCTAATAAAAGGTAAATCAGTACCATTTTTTTCTCCCTGTCGTCCACGTCAAGCGAAAGAATACTATTTTTACACACACACACACAAATACACACACTCACACACACACACACACACACACACACACACACACACACACACACACACACACACACAC
>JBAIZL010000004.1:130000-302500 GCA_036971475.1 Prosapia bicincta | reverse complement strand
TTATTTACTTTTAATTACATTAATTGGATCCATTAAAAGCTTCATTAACTATATTCTTTTACCTAATTACGAGTATTCACTAACACTTTTTCCATTCAAATAAATTTGAATAAACTATGGAAACCAGATAAAAGAACCAAACTACTGAATTTAAATTTTATATTTTCCTTTATGAGTAAATTGATACGTATAGTCCATTGTCTGCATTTTTCAGTGCGTACCGATATTAAGTACGCCTTCCTAACAATGCCGGCCGGGGAGAAACTAGAACGAAGTAGAAATGCCCTCGTTTACACTTGTTAGAACACCTCTCCGGAAAACTAAGTCCATTTGTGTCCTCGGAGTGCGATAAGCACGAGGCGTGAGGAGGCCATGAGGGAACCTACGACGTGTCTAGCCGTTCTCTTAATCCAACGTTTATTGAATTCTCTCTCTGCCCTTCGGACAACTTTACCAACTTTAACGATAATGGCAACGTATTCGTGGGGCAAACTTTTGTTTCACATTAGCGCCCTCTATTTAAAAAAGGTTTCTCTTTAAAACAAGAACCGTTTATAAATATTGTAGCTTCATATTACACTAGCTAAGTTTAATTCTGTAGAAATAAAACGACCGGCTTTCGAGCTAATCAAATGATTTACCCTCAAACCAGTCGTTTTATGTCTACAAAACAAATATTATTGATGAAGCAAACTGAAGACAGATGTACAAAGGAAAAAGTTTTTTAAATGTTGGTAAAGTTAGAAAAATCAAATTTAGGTCATAATCATATTTTAAGATTTTACTTTCGCCATAGCTAAACGATTACAATCGATTAATAAAATGAAAAATAATCATTATTGTGCATGAATATCGATCCAATCGCTGGAGGTTATCAGGAGCAGCGATGCCAAGTGAAAATAGTTTGGACATTGTTTTAGGTTTCGCGTTAAAAGTTTCTCATATTTTACATTTTTAAATTGTACTAACTTTTTATTTTAAAGCTAGTTTATTTCATGCTAAAGGTGTTGTCCTCTTTGACTATTTTAACATAGTCTTTAAATTTCCTTCTTGTCTAATTCTTTACAGTCTTTTTTAATCAAATTATCATTTTGTCCTTTATGTTTTCCTTTATATATTTTAACTTTTTTGTTTACATCTTTAATATAGGCATTAACTGTAATTATTAACTAATCATCTAGTTTTTAACCTATATTTATCATTTTTATTGATGAATTTAATTTCTTAAACTACCTCTATATTTTTATTTTCATCTTTAGATTTAGATAGTTCATCTTGCATTTTGTATATTTTTTTAACTATTCTACATTTCTTTATTCAAATTTTCTTCTTTAAAAATATGGTCTTTGTATTGCCCTATATAGTCGTATAACTTCTTCAGCTACTTTTAATCGTCAACCGAATTTAAAAAAGGATAAGGTTCTGTATTCGACCCGTAGATTTTTTAGTGTTTGTTCTACGATAATTTGGGAAGTATTGAACCGATCGAAATGATTTTGCTTGTAAATTATAGGAGAAATTCTCCAGGTAGCCCCAATATATATGTAGCCTACATCCCAAACAATCTGATTTTGATACAATAATACGCACTTATAACCTTGAGTGGAAAAACATAGTATAGTATAGAATTTTTTAATTTCTTGCTTTGAACAAGCATCATCAGTTTCTAATGAACGAAGTCTACCCATATTGACATATAACTTGGTATAACTCGAATAAAATAAGTCTAAAAACAGTAAATAACTTTTAGTAAGTCAAATTTATGTATTCGGTTTCTTTTTTTTGTAAATCGGTTGTTTTTTTTTTCAAAAATCTATTTTTATAAAAATAGCTAAAACATAAAACTAAAATTCCAATCAAGTTTAATCACCTTTATTTTCCAACATTAGCTACTTTTTAACATCTTATTTGTTATAATTAAAGAATAAAAATATGGTACAACTCACAAATATACAATTTTTTATTTCAAACGCGTTTCAACGACTAGTTTGTCTTCATCCTCAGTGAAAATACACAAATGAAATTAACTCAAAAAAAAAAAAAAAAAAAAAAAAAAAAAATATATATATATATATATATATATATATATATATATATATATATATATATTAAACATAACCTATAAAGTTTTAGCAAAAGTAAACAAAACTTTTGTTTTTACTTTTGCTAAAACCTTATAAGTTATGTTTAATATATATATATATATATATATATATATATATATATATATATATATATATATATATATATATATATATATATATATATATATATATATATATTTTAGTTAATTTCATTTGTGTATTTTCACTGAGGATGACGACAAATTAGTCGTTGAAACGCGTTTGAAATAAAAAATTGTATATTTGTGAGTTGTACCATATTTTTATTCTTTAATTATAACTTTCACTCACAAGCCAGCTCGAATATTATTTATATATTATTTGTTATTTATCAGCTTTCTTGATGAATTAACTTCTTATACCACCTTTAGTCTGTTTTTAATTTTTATTTTTTTACAATTCATTGACCTTTTCTTTAACTAATGAACTTTCGTAACTTCTTCAACTAATCTACATTTTTTAACTAAAATCTTTATTACAATTACTTTATGTACATGTCTATTACAATAAAGATGTTTCTATTGTGGTTAGTGAATTTTATTTATTCAGTTAAAAAATTAGTCTACAGTGCTCATACAATTTATTAATAATGTATATTTCTTTGTTCTTCTATTTCTTTACCATATGGTCTTGTTAAGTCATGACTTCAATTTCTTCTTTCTTCTACAACTATTTTTAATTTGCTTGATGTAATCATCTTTAATTCACTGACTAAACTCTAATTAAATGATATTTAACTAAGTGAACAGGTAAGGGCTTACTTGCTGACGCGTTTAGAAACAATCGTTCCTTTTACGAAGCAAAGTCTTTTCAGTAGAGCAGTAGTGGCTTTGCTTCGTAAAGGAACGATTGTTTCGAAACGCGTCAGCAAGTAAGCCCTTACTTATTCACTTAGTTAAGTATCTTTTAATTATAGTACTTTTAATTATGTATTATTAGTATTAGTATTATGTATTAATAATTAGAATTATTCATTTATTATGTTTGGACATAATACTGAATAAATAAAATACAAAGTAAAAATCTCTTAAAAATTGAATTCCATTCATGTACTCCAATCTAGTTGGAACACTTTTACGTGCTACGTACACCTATTAGGCACACATAACTAGACTCATGAATCATATTCTACTCGAACGTACATATATATAAGGTGCAATTAAAACCATGTTCCACGCCATTACGACGTAAAGGTGTGCAATCTTTTGCAATTCGTTTTTTTTTTTAAACACATGGATTATTTCAGCTTTTGTGGGGCAGCGATCATTTCCCCAGTTACAAATTACTTCTTCAATACGCGGTAAAAATAAACGAATGCTTAGATTGCGTTGCGGAGGTGCGGTGGCCATTATCCGGTGTGCATTACGCGACGACTTGGTGTTTGCCAGCTCTACTCTCGCTGTACTGAAGGCGTAATAGTCTATTTGCTGCCATCTAGATTGTAAGACGTAATCAAGTCGGCTGTTCATTTGTGAAGATTATAGAGATGCTGGTATACAGTAGGCGGTGGCTACTTATACCGATTGGTCGGCCTCGAGTGGGCAGTGCCATATAAGGCAGGGTTTTTATATGAAATTAAATTATTTTGGGATATACCATTTTAAAATGTACACATAGTAATTTTTCGTAATTATAATTTTGTAATCGTTCTAATAAAATTCTTTATATTCAGATATATTCATTTATTTAAATGCAGTGGTTTAAATTATAGACTTTAATTACCTTCTATGTATTACGAGCAGAGTACCCGCCTTTCGTACGGAGTTGACGAATATTTGTATTGATTTAATTTGTATTGATTTAATTTGTATTTATATTTGGGTTGAATTTAATTTACTTAAATTAAATGTCAATAAATAGGCCTATACCAAACTATAGTTTATAAACTTATCGAATATTGCCTTGAAAACCAAAAGAAGGAAAAGCTTCTGCTTGTAACATGATATTTGTAAAGTATAACTAGCCTTGAAAGATGAATAACAACAAACATTTACTATTAGCTGTTTAATTGAGGTTTCACATGTGATTACTAACACATTTACTATCAGCTGATTAAGCCAAGTATAAAATGGAATGGACTATAGATAATTGAGTGGTTAGGAAGTTTTCAAGGCCAGGGGGCAAAGCGTAGATAATATTTCTAAATACAAGTAGATCTATTTGTTAACCAGGTACCCTATAAATGTCCATGTAGCATTTCAGCTCAATTGGTCCAGTAATTGTCACGTGATTGAGTAAAACACACACACAGACAGACACCATTAGATTTGTATAATAAAGTACAGATGATTAAATCGCAATAAATGTATTAAACTAAAAACTTACCGATTATTGTTTTGAAAAACCAAGAGAAGGAAAAAGCTTCTGCTTGTAACATAACATTTATAAAAATAACTAACCTTAAAAGATGACTAACAACGAACAATTACTATCAGCTGTTTAAATGTATTTAAAAGTGACATTTACAGGGAATTATCAGCTGATGAAGCCAAGTATATAATGGAGTATAGATAATTGAATGTTGAGGGAGTTTTCAAGGTCAGTGGGAGGTGCTCTGACGGAATTTCTAAATAAAAATAGGCCTATGTATTAACCAGGGACTCTAAATGTCCATGTAAAATTTCACCTCAATGGGTCCAGTAGTTTATATGTAATTCAGTAACACAGGCACACACAGGCACAGTATAGATAATATAAACCCTTCGGTACGCGTTATTATGTTATTTTGTTAACTCTGATGGTTTAAACTCTATATTATTTTATAATAGTTGAGCGTCAGTTTATCTATTGTTCGATTTTTTTACCTGGCATTTAAATGATCTTACTTTCACATTGACCTACCTTAAACAAATTCGTCTTCAATCCTTTCTTTACGAAATGACACAATATTAATTAACAGCAAAAAACGAATGATAAAGCAAAAAAACCTGGTTACAATACCCTCAATAATTTTCTATTAATATTAAATTTAATTATAAAAACAAAGCAGTTGATTTTAGCATCATAACTACAACCTTTATAATTACGCTTATTAATAATCAAACAGAGAACTCTTAATTAGGTAAATAATATGTGATTCTTATTTATTAAAACTTTATTTGAGTTTCTTATATCTAAATTTCTCAGGGGGTTAATAAGCTCGTACCTCTTGAGATTGTATCATCGAGATATGATTATTTAATTTGTTTAATTTATTCAACTATTGCTATATTTACATCAATTTATTATTGAATTTAGTTATTGAAAATCTTATTTTACCATAATATTTTAGTCTTTTTTGTTTTAAATAAAATTGTACTTGAGTGACGTTTATCTCTTCAAGTGCGTGCTCAGCCTAATCCTTGCTGCTTAGTTCGATGCTTCTTCTCTGGCACTTTACATTGACGTTAGTATCCGCCACGCTAGCTCAAAGATACTATTCGTAATACTTCTGAGTGATACTGGTATGGTGGTACTCTTCGAGTCTAAAGTGTTATTAAAGCTTAACTACTTAGGGTGAGCATATACAACATTTTACATGGGGGGGGGATTGGATCGTATGGGAAAGGGAGATAATTCTTTATTTAGGATCTTACACGAAAGTAAAACCCACCGGAAATCAACGAATTTTCTCCCGACGCTTTCCGAATGCAAAACATGGCGGTTAATGTCAACAGCTGTTTTGTTCTTCACTTACGAAACATTTGAAGGTTATGTTTACCTTATTTGGAAATAAATTCTCTATATATTCAGGATTATCGTATATTTTTTTAAATTAAGTAATAACGTGAGATATCATACAGGAGTTTTTATTCCTCGTAGATAAAGTTAGTTTCTGTTGTAAATTAACAGATAGGTAAAGAGCCTAATGTATGTCTAATGAAAATTAAATGATCCCCTAATAGGTTAACATTTATATTATACTAACCTGTTATTATTTCAGTTACATTTAAAATTTAGGTTCACTACTAGGGGTTATTTAATAAAATCTAAATGTCAAATTTAAAAAAGTATATATATACTTTAGTATACACTCTAGTATATATATAGTATTATATATATATATATATATATATATATATATATATAGTATTATATATATATATATATATATATATATATATATAATATTATATTATATTATATATATATATATATAATATTATATTATATTATATATATATATATATATATATATATATATATATATATATATATATAGTATTATATATAGTTTATATATATACTCTAGTATATATATATAAACTTAATATAATGTATAACCTATAGCGTGTGTTATACAAGTTTAATATTTTTATAGGACTTCTTCCTTTCTGTCAACTTATTATTGACTTATGATTTTATTTTATTGTAAATCAAATTATTTTACATATTTTCATCAAGTTACATCAAGTAAATCATCAAATAAATCAAACTACAGTTTTGTTTTCAGTTGTACGACTGCACTTGCATTTTATTTATTTTAACTTTATGAAATAAACAGTATCGTCTATACAATGAAACAAAATTACATTTTTGTGTAGATAACCACAACATTTAATGTTGTTAATGTCAGATAAGCATGGAAGCAATGTGAACTAAATAGCTTGCAGGTTAGGTTATGTTATTTTAGGTTAGATTAGGTTAGGTTATGTTATGTTAGATTAGTTTATTTTTAGGTGAGGCTAGATAAGGTTAGGTTAGATTACATTATGTTAGGTCATGTTATGTTAGGTTAGATTAGGTTAGGTTATGTTATGTTACATTTGTTTATGTCAGGTGAGGCTAAATAAGGTTAGGTTAGATTACGTTATGTTAGGTTAGGGTAGGTTAAGTTATGTAAGTTTAGGTTAGATTAGGTTAGGTTCGAATAGGTTATGTTGGAATAGGTTATGTTATATTATGTTAGGTTAGATTACGTTATGTTAGGATATGTTATATTATGTTAGGTTAAGTCTAGTTATAAAATGTTAGGTTAGATTGTGCTAGGTTAGGTTAGGTTAGGTTAGGTTAGGATATGATATGTTATTCAATGTTAGGTTAGGTTTCATGTAGTGATTAAAAACTACTAAAATTTATTTTAGGTACATTAAATGTTGTTAATACCAATTTTGTTCGTATTTCTCATAATTACAAGAATTAAATCGTACCGACTGTCAACACACATTTATAGAAAACTTCTAGAATTTCAAGGAAACCTTTCTCTATTGCATTTGGTTTGTTCTGCAAACTATATAATTTTTTAATAGCACAACAGTATTTCCCCGGATAGAATTATCTTTGTTGTTTTGCAATGCGCAAACTGACAA
The DNA here is from genome assembly GCA_036971475.1 of Prosapia bicincta. Classification (NCBI taxonomy): domain Eukaryota; kingdom Metazoa; phylum Arthropoda; class Insecta; order Hemiptera; family Cercopidae; genus Prosapia; species Prosapia bicincta. The sequence goes on along the minus strand of JBAIZL010000004.1, from coordinate 295,089 downwards.
AGTTGCTGTCGATAATTGGCTAATTGTGTTTATGTTTCTTTCACTTTACATTGTTTTACAGACTTCACACCTGCAAATTGCCCCTGTAATGCAATTAGCATAACATAATGACTTAATTACAAAGTATAATGCAGTGCAACACGCACTTTCCTGACCTCCGTGTGATCGCGCCGATCCAGTCCTATGCTATGCCTGCTTCCATGGAACATTTATCCGTAAATACATTCAAATTTGTTGACCAACCGTTCTCATTAATGTGTCTAACAACCGAATTAATTAGGTATGATCATATTCTGTAAAGCTTTCATAAAATATCTATTTTAAATTGAGTTATTGTCTTTACTCATATTCAATTTGAAGTAATTTCCAATTAATAGAAAGTTTGGTCCAAAAGAGGGGAATTTAATTTTAAAATATCAGTTTTTATTTATTCGAGTAGCATTTCTGTTCAATTGATATTTTAATAGTTTAACAAGTTTTATATTTTTGTATGCAAACTACAAAATGAATTGAATTATTTCTTCATGAACAAAGAACGTAGTTTGGGTACGATAATGTTAAACCGTTAACTTTATTTACTTCATTTTGTAATGAATTTATTTTTAGCTGACAATGAACGCATTAAAATAGTAAAATAAATAATAATAGTCCTGACAAGATATATACTCGGCAATAGCAGTTGTTATTGTGATGATATGCGAGTTATCGTCTAAATATAACTGTTCAAAGAAAAATATAAACTTAATTTTAATCTTACAAGTTAAATGTTCAAAATGAATGTTGCGAATTGTTTCAGACGAAGTATGGTGGTCAACGTTACGTTTCTCCCAGGAACAAAATCAGGCCTATTATTGGACTTATAACTTTGCAACATTCGCATAAAATGTCAATGTATAAGTCTAAAAGCGCCCGATTTTCGTTCTATGAGAAACATATCGTTGACTACCCTATCCTAACTTACTAATAAATAAAGTGGTTTAAAACATGTAGCTTATTTAAGTTTGTGGTTCAATGTGGACAAGCTTTTAAATGTTCTCTATTTTGGGAGAGGGGAGTACTTCGGACCCCATTTGATACCTTAGGGCAAACGTGTGCCCCCCCCCCAACAAAACCTCTAACTCCGCCCATGACCGTAAACCATAAAATATTAAGGAAGTATTGGACATAATAACTTCTTATAAAAGAAAAATACATTTATAATATATTTTCAAAGTTTATTCACTCGAACACAATCCGTTTAATCAAGGTTGGTTAAAATTCGCTTAGTAATAAAAGTTACGAAAATTTGATTGTTTTTTTTTGTTTTTTACAAAATGATTGATATTAGGAAAAACTGGCATTCGGATTTAGGCTAACACTTCGATTAGTCTATATTGGAATAGTCTCCTGCATGTTGTCTCTTACCCTTAGTGGTGATGTTTAAAATTTATACTATACTAGTGGCTTGTAGGGGCTAATGCCCCTATTCATATTGGAAACAATTTTAAACTTTTGACTATTAATTTATGTTTTTAACATAAATTATATTTCATATATTTCAAGTTTTAGTAACAAAATTTCTTTACAAACAATATTTGTTTTTAACAAAAAGCAGCATTCTTCATTCATCAAGCCTACATTATGTGAATCTGTATCATTCTCAAGTACTAATATTCTCCTTAACGGTTGGCTATTGCCAACGTCAATCTGTAGAGCAATGTTATTGGTTTCACGAACAGCTCTTCCGTCTGCAATGTTTATGAAGACCACCCCTCTTCTACGTGGTTTCCCCGTATATTCATATTAAACCTACACAATAAGATAAATAGTGTAAACATAAAAACTGTATAGGCTATTAGCAGACCTATACAAATAATCTTTAATACTGGTGAAGTATTTGCTTACGAATCGTAATCATCTATTTTTCATTGCAATGTATTTCTTTTGGAGATTTTTGGTAACTTCAAGTTCCTCAAAACCCTATAAATGTTGTAAATTGAGAAACACCTATACTTTCCCCGTTCCTTCATGTTAATACCTTAAATTTGAGCTATCTCCCAGCTCTGTACGACCTTCCAAGCTCCCACCATCTTTCTTTCGACTCACGAAATTATATATTAATAAATAAAAAATAAAGTCCCAAAATTTATATAGTCCTAAAGCTTAATCGATTCTGCTAAGAAAGTTAAATTTTGCGATAAAGAGCTCGTGAAATATAAGAACACTAAAACATCCTACGAAATACTTAACGGAAGTTAGAGTCCACTCACCGAAATAGGGCTTGTAGGGCCTATATCTTGTAAAATTTAAAATCGTCACTAAAATATGTTTTATTCGTCCACTCAAGTTCTAATATATTTTATCAAACCAGCAGTGAGTGACACTTGATGTTAATACAGTTTTTTCAAATATCAATTTATTATATAAATTTAGCTAATTAATTTTAGTTCATACGGGAAAAAATCTGTACACAAAAGGGGCAAGTTATGCTACATAGTTATTTCGTCCCATTTGGCTTAAAACAACTGAAAATATATGATTTCATAAAACAGCTGATTTTATTGCTATAGGTTATATGCCAGAACAGCTGTTTAATGCATAGGTTATGTTAATTTATTATATATAATTAATTATCTAATGGAGGAAACTAAAATAAAATATTTCTTTGTTCACCTAAGCAGGAATAAACTTATAAACAAACATTTTGTTTATATTATTTCTTTGTTAGTCTTTTAATTGTTGTGTGAGATTTGATAAGTAGGCCTATTTGTATTTGGTTATATATTTTCGGACTAAACTATTTACCTCCTATAAACGTGTCTAATTTTTCACATTTATTTCTCGACAAAACGAGCAATACAGTGGCACCGAACATACCTCAAGCAATATGAAAACCTAGTTAGCGTCAACACAGTTCCATAGTTAACGTGAAAATATTTTTCCTGACTAATGTCGAAATAATCCAACAGAGCGCTCTGCCTGTAAATCCCTCTGAGTTTCAGTGATTGCTAATTAATTAGTGACACTTACCTCACATCGATTTCATTGAAAAAAACATGTTTTATTACAAAATCCGATTCGGCAGAGAATGAAATACTTTAAACACTTTTAAATGTTTATAACTTGCCTATAGTAGCAGTTACTTTGTTTGTTGAGGACAGCCGTGTCCCATTGTCAACTCAGACCGTAACTGATCTCAAGGTTTACGTAGGTTAGGGTGTTAGGGTGGGGGTGGGAAATTATGGTGGTGTGGGTGTATTTTGTGTGTATTAGGAGTTATGATGTCAAAAAGTGTGTGTGACTTGTAATGTAATTGTGTATTGAGTATATGTGTAGTGTGTAGTTTAAAGTGTCTGTATATTTCATATTGTTCGGTTGTGTAGCGTTGGTTATTTCTGTGTTGTTTATGAAGAATTTGTAGGTTAGATGTTATGTCTATGTAGTCAGTGTGTTTTGTTGAGTTGAGATGATCGGCGAAGTTTGATTGGTAGTTATTGTTTGTTAGTGCTTTTATATGTTCTTGGTAACGTGTGTAGAAAGACCTCCCTGTCTAAATATAAAAAATTAAAAGTGTTTAGTGATAACTAGTAGCTCACGTGAAGATGGAATCAACAAATATGAAATACTTTCTTTTTTCGTGAGAGAACCGAAAATAATGTTCAGAAAGAGGAGAAATAAAGAATAGAACATGGTTTAGAAGAATCAGTTCGTTGTTGGATATTATGAAGGTTAACGAGTGATTATGATTTAGTCAACGTAAACATATCTTTCTGGACTAATGCCGTAATAATTCAACAGAGCGCTCTGCTTGTAAATCCCTCTGAGCTTTGGATAAATGAACGATTGTTAATTAATTAGTTACACTTACCTCGTATCGATTTCAATGAACAAACATATGTTTTTAATAAAAAATACGGCGTGGAGAGAGTAACAAATGATATAGGTGTCAAATAGTAGCATGGGGACAATATTATGAAAATACGGTAAGCGATAAAAATAATTTCACTAGGAAAACTATCCGCTCAGCAGGCGAAACTCTAACTGATTTGTGGATGTAAAGCTATATTATTGTGTGCGTTAAGTAGGGCAGTAATATATGATTTCCCCATTTAGTCCAACAACAGTCTATGATCGTATCGAATACAGGGCATCGAAACCTAAAACACAAAAAAATATTCTTTAAGTTTTCATGAGACGGCTCCAGGTACCGGAGTGACCCACGAGACAAAAAGTCAGTGATTTTTATTTACCAGAAATTTTTTAAATAAAAACTATTTAAAATAACTGTTATATATCTACAGTTGAAAGTTAACAGTTGACAGTCCGTGAAAGTGTAAGAATTTGAATGTTGTTATGTTTTCCTCCTTACCTTCATTGTTTTTCAAGGTACTACATGTAGCTTTCTACTTTCATGCCTTCTATTAGTTCACACTCTCCTTTTATATATCTTGTTCAAGTTTATATCATTAATAAAATACTTTTTATTCATCCACTCCAGTCTAGATAAACTTTTAAAACTTGTAGTGGATGACACTTGATGTCAATCAAGTTTATTCAAACAATAATTCGGTAATAAATTTCTTGAGCATTGTTTAATTTTAACAAACTAAAAAAAAAAAATCCACTAACCACTATACGAAAATCTTTTATTTTACTAAAAATTACTTTATGTACATTTCGACTACTTGGCGATCCTCATATAGGGTCTATACATATTTACGTTACCTCAGGTTTTAAACGTAAATTTTCATAACCCCCCCCCCCCTAATTGTGCCGAATACACGAAAGATGCGCACACCAGGAATCTTGCGAAAGATGCGTACAGGATCAAGTTTCGACAGATGATGAGGGAGGGCTATGACGTCAGAACACTGCAGTAGGCGAAAAATGCATAGATTTTTTTTTTCTGAAACGGATCTTTTAAAATTATTGAGTTACATAAATGGGTTTACCTCTAAGCTAAACATGGATGTCTCCTGGTTACAAAACACACTGAAGTGAAGGTTATTTTGAACTTATCATCACGACAGCGAAAGAGACGGCTAGAAAAGTGAAAACCCCATTTTTGTTGCATTTTAACAAGGACAATCCAAAACCTTGAAAGTTATTAGCAAATAGTTTAGGGGTGAGAACTGGACTGGTTTGTACGCTTGTTTTGCTTATCAAAGTTACCGCTTACCATCGTCAATTGCTTTTGTTTCCTCTTGTACGCATTTTCGTGCCTCCATTGCACCACCTGTAACACACAAAGTCCCTAATCAACGTATCCCTTAATGAATCCACCACAATGAAACAGTTACAAAATACACTCTTTTAAAATATTCAATCACTTTCCAGGCTGGGAATCAATTTCTGTGAAATATTCATAACCCCTGCAATACTTAAATGTCATCAACGTACATTAAATATGTAAACCCGCGCCGGGAATACAATAGCTTTTTAACATTGTTTAGAGTGTTCGCAGCGTCCAGAGTGTTACATACCCAGTTACAAAAATAGTTAATCGATTACCCCGATCCGGTTTACGAAGGGCGCTGTTGCTTTTGATATCTCTATTAGCGCGATCGCCTGCAGTGATTTTGTCGTGCCGCGCGCTAAATCTGTTTTTAATGCGTGGAACCGAGCCGCGGGCTTCGAGACCCAAATATATTTTGTAAACGCCACTTTGGCGCTACTTAGAAGCGGTTATTGTTATTTAATACGATTTTGATTTAATGCGCGTAATTATAAAGAAATCACTTTTGACACCGAACAATATCAGTCACCGCCCGCGGCCGAGCGGCTTGATTCACGATGGAGGTGCAATTTGTCTAAGGTTAATCACCTACAAAGTATATGGAAATTATCTTCACCCTGTAATATTGGAAGAAATCAATGATTTCCCATGATCCGCACACTTCCGGTTCAGTATCGGTCCGGTAACCGATTGGTCTGGTGAAATTTCCAAATCATAATAAACGAGAATTTTAGCGAATTAAAGCGTTAAAAACGGTTTTTATTGCAGTTTAAAATTAAATAAAGCAATGCATCCCCAGGTTTCAGCAACTATCAACCCTCTTGAGGACTGGTCAAATGGGTACAGGGATGGCTCTTTGACGGCCAGGACTGGCAACGTTGTTGGAATGCATTTTAAATTATTCAGCTAATCAGCCAGTGTTTGGATCCTTTCCCTTCTGGGTTTCATGTAGGTAGTAGCACAATCTACGTTTCATTGCAATGTTGGAATGCATTTTGAACTATTCAGCTGGTCAGCCAGTGTTTTGATCCTTTCCCTTCTGGGTTTCATGTAGGTAGTGGCACAATCTACGTTTCATTGCAATGTTGGAATGCATTTTGAACTACTCAGCTGGTCAGCCAGTGTTTTGATCCTTTCCCTTCTGGGTTTCATGTAGGTAGTGGCACAATCTACGTTTCATTGCAATGTTGGAATGCATTTTGAACTATTCAGCTGGTCAGCCAGTGTTTGGATCCTTTCCCTTCTGGGTTTCATGTAGGTAGTGGCAAAATCTACGTTTCATTGCAATGTTGGAATGCATTTTGAATTATTCAGCTGGTCAGCCAGTGTTTGGATCCTTTCCTTTCTGGGTTTCATGTAGGTAGTGGCACAATCTACGTTTCATTGCAATGTTGGAATGCATTTTGAACTATTCAGCTGGTCAGCCAGTGTTTGGATCCTTTCCCTTCTGGGTTTCATGTAGGTAGTGGCACAATCTACGTTTCATTGCAATGTTGGAATGCATTTTGAACTATTCAGCTGGTCAGCCAGTGTTTTGATCCTTTCCCTTCTGGGTTTCATGTAGGTAGTGGCACAATCTACGTTTCATTGCAATGTTGGAATGCATTTTGAACTATTCAGCTGGTCAGCCAGTGTTTTGATCCTTTCCCTTCTGGGTTTCATGTAGGTAGTGGCACAATCTACGTTTCATTGCAATGTTGGAATGCATTTTGAATTATTCAGCTAGTCAGCCAAAGTTTGGATCCTTTCCTTTCTGGGTTTCATGTAGGTAGTGGCACAATCCACGTTTCATTGCAATGTTGGAATGCATTTTGAATTATTGAGCTAGTCAGCCAGTGTTTGGATCCTTTCCTTTCTGGGTTTCATGTAGGTAGTGGCACAATCCACGTTTCATTGCAATGTTGGAATGCATTTTGAATTATTTAGCTAGTCAGCCAATGTTTGGATCCTTTCCTTTCTGGGTTTCATGTAGGTAGTGGCACAGTCCACGTTTCATTGCAATGTTGGAATGCATTTTGAATTATTCAGCTAGTCAGCCAGTGTTTGGATCCTTTCCTTTCTGGGTTTCATGTAGGTAGTGCCACAATCCACGTTTCATTGCAATGTTGGAATGCATTTTGAATTATTTAGCTAGTCAGCCAATGTTTGGATCCTTTCCTTTCTGGGTTTCATGTAGGTAGTGGCACAGTCCACGTTTCATTGCAATGTTGGAATGCATTTTGAATTATTCAGCTAGTCGACCAGTGTTTGGATCCTTTCCTTTCTGGGTTTCATGTAGGTAGTGGCACAATCCACGTTTCATTGCAATGTTGGAATGCATTTTGAATTATTCAGCTAGTCAGCCAGTGTTTGGATCCTTTCCTTTCTGGGTTTCATGTAGGTAGTGGCACAATCCACGTTTCATTGCAATGTTGGAATGCATTTTGAATTATTCAGCTAGTCAGCCAGTGTTTGGATCCTTTCCTTTCTGGGTTTCATGTAGGTAGTGGCACAATCCACGTTTCATTGCAATGTTGGAATGCATTTTGAATTATTCAGCTAGTCAGCCAGTGTTTGGATCCTTTCCTTTCTGGGTTTCATGTAGGTAGTGGCACAATCCACGTTTCATTGCAATGTTGGAATGCATTTGTAATTATTCAGCTAGTCAGCCAGTGTTTAGATCCTTTCCTTTCTGGGTTTCATGTAGGTAGTGGCACAATCCACGTTTCATTGCAATGTTGGAATGCATTTGTAATTATTCAGCTAGTCAGCCAGTGTTTGGATCCTTTCCTTTCTGGGTTTCATGTAGGTAGTGGCACAATCCACGTTTCATTGCAATGTTGGAATGCATTTGTAATTATTCAGCTAGTCAGCCAGTGTTTGGATCCTTTCCTTTCTAGGTTTTATGTAGGTAGTGGCACAATCCACGTTTCATTGCAATGTTGGAATGCATTTGTAATTATTCAGCTAGTCAGCCAGTGTTTGGATCCTTTCCTTTCTGGGTTTTATGTAGCTAGTGGCACAATCCACGTTTCATTGCAATGTTGGAATGCATTTTGAATTATTCAGCTAGTCTGCCAGTGTTTGGATCCTTTCCTTTCTGGGTTTCATGTAGGTAGTGGCACAATGCACGTTTCATTGCAATGTTGGAATGCATTTTGAATTATTTAGCTGGTCAGCCAGTGTTTGGATCCTTTCCTTTCTGGGTTTCATGTAGGTAGTGGCACAATCTACGTTTCATTGCAATGTTGGAATGCATTTTGAATTATTCAGCTAGTCAGCCAGTGTTTAGACCCTTTCCCTTCTGGGTTTCATGTAGGTAGTGGCACAATCTACGTTTCATTGCAATGTTGGAATGCATTTTGAATTATTCAGCTAGTCAGCCAGTGTTTGGATCCTTTCCTTTCTGGGTTTCATGTAGGTAGTGGCACAATCCACGTTTCATTGCAATGTTGGAATGCATTTTGAATTATTCAGCTAGTCAGCCAGTGTTTGGATCCTTTCCTTTCTGGGTTTCATGTAGGTAGTGGCACAATCCACGTTTCATTGCAATGTTGGAATGCATTTTGAATTATTCAGCTAGTCAGCCAGTGTTTGGATCCTTTCCTTTCTGGGTTTCATGTAGGTAGTGGCAAAATCTACGTTTCATTGCAATGTTGGAATGCATTTTGAATTATTCAGCTGGTCAGCCAGTGTTTGGATCCTTTCCTTTCTGGGTTTCATGTAGGTAGTAGCACAATCTACGTTTCATTGCAATGTTGGAATGCATTTTGAACTATTCAGCTGGTCAGCCAGTGTTTTGATCCTTTCCCTTCTGGGTTTCATGTAGGTAGTGGCACAATCTACGTTTCATTGCAATGTTGGAATGCATTTTGAACTACTCAGCTGGTCAGCCAGTGTTTTGATCCTTTCCCTTCTGGGTTTCATGTAGGTAGTGGCACAATCTACGTTTCATTGCAATGTTGGAATGCATTTTGAACTATTCAGCTGGTCAGCCAGTGTTTTGATCCTTTCCCTTCTGGGTTTCATGTAGGTAGTGGCACAATCTACGTTTCATTGCAATGTTGGAATGCATTTTGAACTATTCAGCTGGTCAGCCAGTGTTTTGATCCTTTCCCTTCTGGGTTTCATGTAGGTAGTGGCACAATCTACGTTTCATTGCAATGTTGGAATGCATTTTGAACTATTCAGCTGGTCAGCCAGTGTTTTGATCCTTTCCCTTCTGGGTTTCATGTAGGTAGTGGCACAATCTACGTTTCATTGCAATGTTGGAATGCATTTTGAATTATTCAGCTAGTCAGCCAAAGTTTGGATCCTTTCCTTTCTGGGTTTCATGTAGGTAGTGGCACAATCTACGTTTCATTGCAATGTTGGAATGCATTTTGAATTATTGAGCTAGTCAGCCAGTGTTTGGATCCTTTCCTTTCTGGGTTTCATGTAGGTAGTGGCACAATCCACGTTTCATTGCAATGTTGGAATGCATTTTGAATTATTTAGCTAGTCAGCCAATGTTTGGATCCTTTCCTTTCTGGGTTTCATGTAGGTAGTGGCACAGTCCACGTTTCATTGCAATGTTGGAATGCATTTTGAATTATTCAGCTAGTCAGCCAGTGTTTGGATCCTTTCCTTTCTGGGTTTCATGTAGGTAGTGCCACAATCCACGTTTCATTGCAATGTTGGAATGCATTTTGAATTATTTAGCTAGTCAGCCAATGTTTGGATCCTTTCCTTTCTGGGTTTCATGTAGGTAGTGGCACAGTCCACGTTTCATTGCAATGTTGGAATGCATTTTGAATTATTCAGCTAGTCGACCAGTGTTTGGATCCTTTCCTTTCTGGGTTTCATGTAGGTAGTGGCACAATCCACGTTTCATTGCAATGTTGGAATGCATTTTGAATTATTCAGCTAGTCAGCCAGTGTTTGGATCCTTTCCTTTCTGGGTTTCATGTAGGTAGTGGCACAATCCACGTTTCATTGCAATGTTGGAATGCATTTTGAATTATTCAGCTAGTCAGCCAGTGTTTGGATCCTTTCCTTTCTGGGTTTCATGTAGGTAGTGGCACAATCCACGTTTCATTGCAATGTTGGAATGCATTTTGAATTATTCAGCTAGTCAGCCAGTGTTTGGATCCTTTCCTTTCTGGGTTTCATGTAGGTAGTGGCACAATCCACGTTTCATTGCAATGTTGGAATGCATTTGTAATTATTCAGCTAGTCAGCCAGTGTTTAGATCCTTTCCTTTCTGGGTTTCATGTAGGTAGTGGCACAATCCACGTTTCATTGCAATGTTGGAATGCATTTGTAATTATTCAGCTAGTCAGCCAGTGTTTGGATCCTTTCCTTTCTGGGTTTCATGTAGGTAGTGGCACAATCCACGTTTCATTGCAATGTTGGAAGGCATTTGTAATTATTCAGCTAGTCAGCCAGTGTTTGGATCCTTTCCTTTCTAGGTTTTATGTAGGTAGTGGCACAATCCACGTTTCATTGCAATGTTGGAATGCATTTGTAATTATTCAGCTAGTCAGCCAGTGTTTGGATCCTTTCCTTTCTGGGTTTTATGTAGGTAGTGGCACAATCCACGTTTCATTGCAATGTTGGAATGCATTTTGAATTATTCAGCTAGTCTGCCAGTGTTTGGATCCTTTCCTTTCTGGGTTTTATGTAGGTAGTGGCACAATGCACGTTTCATTGCAATGTTGGAATGCATTTTGAATTATTTAGCTGGTCAGCCAGTGTTTGGATCCTTTCCTTTCTGGGTTTCATGTAGGTAGTGGCACAATCTACGTTTCATTGCAATGTTGGAATGCATTTTGAATTATTCAGCTAGTCAGCCAGTGTTTGGATCCTTTCCTTTCTGGGTTTCATGTAGGTAGTGGCACAATCCACGTTTCATTGCAATGTTGGAATGCATTTTGAATTATTCAGCTAGTCAGCCAGTGTTTGGATCCTTTCCTTTCTGGGTTTCATGTAGGTAGTGGCACAATCCACGTTTCATTGCAATGTTGGAATGCATTTTGAATTATTCAGCTAGTCAGCCAGTGTTTGGATCCTTTCCTTTCTGGGTTTCATGTAGGTAGTGGCACAATCCACGTTTCATTGCAATGTTGGAATGCATTTTGAATTATTCAGCTAGTCAGCCAGTGTTTGGATCCTTTCCTTTCTGGGTTTCATGTAGGTAGTGGCACAATCCACGTTTCATTGCAATGTTGGAATGCATTTTGAATTATTTAGCTAGTCAGCCAATGTTTGGATCCTTTCCTTTCTGGGTTTCATGTAGGTAGTGGCACAGTCCACGTTTCATTGCAATGTTGGAATGCATTTTGAATTATTCAGCTAGTCAGCCAGTGTTTGGATCCTTTCCTTTCTGGGTTTCATGTAGGTAGTGCCACAATCCACGTTTCATTGCAATGTTGGAATGCATTTTGAATTATTTAGCTAGTCAGCCAATGTTTGGATCCTTTCCTTTCTGGGTTTCATGTAGGTAGTGGCACAGTCCACGTTTCATTGCAATGTTGGAATGCATTTTGAATTATTCAGCTAGTCGACCAGTGTTTGGATCCTTTCCTTTCTGGGTTTCATGTAGGTAGTGGCACAATCTACGTTTCATTGCAATGTTGGAATGCATTTTGAATTATTCAGCTAGTCAGCCAGTGTTTGGATCCTTTCCTTTCTGGGTTTCATGTAGGTAGTGGCACAATCCACGTTTCATTGCAATGTTGGAATGCATTTTGAATTATTCAGCTAGTCAGCCAGTGTTTGGATCCTTTCCTTTCTGGGTTTCATGTAGGTAGTGGCACAATCCACGTTTCATTGCAATGTTGGAATGCATTTTGAATTATTCAGCTAGTCAGCCAGTGTTTGGATCCTTTCCTTTCTGGGTTTCATGTAGGTAGTGGCACAATCCACGTTTCATTGCAATGTTGGAATGCATTTGTAATTATTCAGCTAGTCAGCCAGTGTTTAGATCCTTTCCTTTCTGGGTTTCATGTAGGTAGTGGCACAATCCACGTTTCATTGCAATGTTGGAATGCATTTGTAATTATTCAGCTAGTCAGCCAGTGTTTGGATCCTTTCCTTTCTGGGTTTCATGTAGGTAGTGGCACAATCCACGTTTCATTGCAATGTTGGAATGCATTTGTAATTATTCAGCTAGTCAGCCAGTGTTTGGATCCTTTCCTTTCTAGGTTTTATGTAGGTAGTGGCACAATCCACGTTTCATTGCAATGTTGGAATGCATTTGTAATTATTCAGCTAGTCAGCCAGTGTTTGGATCCTTTCCTTTCTGGGTTTTATGTAGGTAGTGGCACAATCCACGTTTCATTGCAATGTTGGAATGCATTTTGAATTATTCAGCTAGTCTGCCAGTGTTTGGATCCTTTCCTTTCTGGGTTTCATGTAGGTAGTGGCACAATGCACGTTTCATTGCAATGTTGGAATGCATTTTGAATTATTTAGCTAGTCAGCCAATGTTTGGATCCTTTCCTTTCTGGGTTTCATGTAGGTAGTGGCACAATCCACGTTTCATTGCAATGTTGGAATGCATTTTGAATTATTCAGCTAGTCAGCCAGTGTTTGGATCCTTTCCTTTCTGGGTTTCATGTAGGTAGTGGCACAATGCACGTTTCATTGCAATGTTGGAATGCATTTTGAATTATTTAGCTAGTCAGCCAATGTTTGGATCCTTTCCTTTCTGGGTTTCATGTAGGTAGTGGCACAGTCCACGTTTCATTGCAATGTTGGAATGCATTTTGAATTATTCAGCTAGTCAGCCAGTGTTTGGATCCTTTCCTTTCTGGGTTTCATGTAGGTAGTGCCACAATCTACGTTTCATTGCAATGTTGGAATGCATTTTGAATTATTCAGCTAGTCAGCCAGTGTTTGGATCCTTTCCTTTCTGGGTTTCATGTAGGTAGTGGCACAATCCACGTTTCATTGCAATGTTGGAATGCATTTTGAATTATTCAGCTAGTCAGCCAGTGTTTGGATCCTTTCCTTTCTGGGTTTCATGTAGGTAGTGGCACAATCCACGTTTCATTGCAATGTTGGAATGCATTTTGAATTATTCAGCTAGTCAGCCAGTGTTTGGATCCTTTCCTTTCTGGGTTTCATGTAGGTAGTGGCACAATCCACGTTTCATTGCAATGTTGGAATGCATTTGTAATTATTCAGCTAGTCAGCCAGTGTTTAGATCCTTTCCTTTCTGGGTTTCATGTAGGTAGTGGCACAATCCACGTTTCATTGCAATGTTGGAATGCATTTGTAATTATTCAGCTAGTCAGAAAGTGTTTGGATCCTTTCCTTTCTGGGTTTCATGTAGGTAGTGGCACAATCCACGTTTCATTGCAATGTTGGAATGCATTTGTAATTATTCAGCTAGTCAGCCAGTGTTTGGATCCTTTCCTTTCTAGGTTTTATGTAGGTAGTGGCACAATCCACGTTTCATTGCAATGTTGGAATGCATTTGTAATTATTCAGCTAGTCAGCCAGTGTTTGGATCCTTTCCTTTCTGGGTTTTATGTAGGTAGTGGCACAATCCACGTTTCATTGCAATGTTGGAATGCATTTTGAATTATTCAGCTAGTCTGCCAGTGTTTGGATCCTTTCCTTTCTGGGTTTCATGTAGGTAGTGGCACAATGCACGTTTCATTGCAATGTTGGAATGCATTTTGAATTATTTAGCTGGTCAGCCAGTGTTTGGATCCTTTCCTTTCTGGGTTTCATGTAGGTAGTGGCACAATCTACGTTTCATTGCAATGTTGGAATGCATTTTGAATTATTCAGCTAGTCAGCCAGTGTTTAGACCCTTTCCCTTCTGGGTTTCATGTAGGTAGTGGCACAATCTACGTTTCATTGCAATGTTGGAATGCATTTTGAATTATTCAGCTAGTCAGCCAGTGTTTGGATCCTTTCCTTTCTGGGTTTCATGTAGGTAGTGGCACAATCCACGTTTCATTGCAATGTTGGAATGCATTTTGAATTATTGAGCTAGTCAGCCAGTGTTTGGATCCTTTCCTTTCTGGGTTTCATGTAGGTAGTGGCACAATCCACGTTTCATTGCAATGTTGGAATGCATTTTGAATTATTCAGCTAGTCAGCCAGTGTTTGGATCCTTTCCTTTCTGGGTTTCATGTAGGTAGTGGCACAATCCACGTTTCATTGCAATGTTGGAATGCATTTTGAATTATTCAGCTAGTCAGCCAGTGTTTGGATCCTTTCCTTTCTGGGTTTCATGTAGGTAGTGGCACAATCCACGTTTCATTGTAATGTTGGAATGCATTTTGAATTATTCAGCTAGTCAGCCAGTGTTTGGATCCTTTCCTTTCTGGGTTTCATGCAGGTAGTGGCACAATCCACGTTTCATTGCAATGTTGGAATGCATTTGTAATTATTCAGCTAGTCAGCCAGTGTTTGGATCCTTTCCTTTCTGGGTTTCATGTAGGTAGTGGCACAATCCACGTTTCATTGCAATGTTGGAATGCATTTGTAATTATTCAGCTAGTCAGCCAGTGTTTGGATCCTTTCCTTTCTGGGTTTTATGTAGGTAGTGGCACAATCCACGTTTCATTGCAATGTTGGAATGCATTTGTAATTATTCAGCTAGTCAGCCAGTGTTTGGATCCTTTCCTTTCTGGGTTTCATGTAGGTAGTGGCACAATCCACGTTTCATTGCAATGTTGGAATGCATTTGTAATAATTCAGCTAGTCAGCCAGTGTTTGGATCCTTTCCTTTCTGGGTTTTATGTAGGTAGTGGCACAATCCACGTTTCATTGCAATGTTGGAATGCATTTTGAATTATTCAGCTAGTCAGCCAGTGTTTGGATCCTTTCCTTTCTGGGTTTCATGTAGGTAGTGGCACAATCTACGTTTCATTGCAATTTTGGAATGCATTTTGAATTATTCAGCTAGTCAGCCAATGTTTGGATCCTTTCCTTTCTGGGTTTCATGTAGGTAGTGGCACAATCCACGTTTCATTGCAATGTTGGAATGCATTTTGAATTATTTAGCTGGTCAGCCAGTGTTTGGATCCTTTCCTTTCTGGGTTTCATGTAGGTAGTGGCACAATCCACGTTTCATTGCAATGTTGGAATGCATTTTGAATTATTCAGCTAGTCAGCCAATGTTTGGATCCTTTCCTTTCTGGGTTTCAATAAGGTAGTGGCACAATCTACGTTTCATTGCAATGTTGGAGTGCATTTTGAATTATTCAGCTAGTCAGCCAATGTTTGGATCCTTTCCTTTCTGGGTTTCATGTAGGTAGTGGCACAATCCACGTTTCATTGCAATGTTGGAATGCATTTTGAATTATTTAGCTGGTCAGCCAGTGTTTGGATCCTTTCCTTTCTGGGTTTCATGTAGGTAGTGGCACAATCTACGTTTCATTGCAATGTTGGAATGCATTTTGAATTATTTAGCTGGTCAGCCAGTGTTTGGATCCTTTCCTTTCTGGGTTTCATGTAGGTAGTGGCACAATCCACGTTTCATTGCAATGTTGGAATGCATTTTGAATTATTTAGCTGGTCAGCCAGTGTTTGGATCCTTTCCTTTCTGGGTTTCATGTAGGTAGTGGCACAATCTACGTTTCATTGCAATGTTGGAATGCATTTTGAATTATTCAGCTAGTCAGCCAGTGTTTGAATCCTTTCCTTTCTGGGTTTCATGTAGGTAGTGGCACAATGCACGTTTCATTGCAATGTTGGAATGCATTTTGAATTATTCAACTAGTCAGCCAGTGTTTGGATCATTTCCTTTCTGGGTTTCATGTAGGTAGTGGCACAATCCACGTTTCATTGCAATGTTGGAATGCATTTTGAATTATTTAGCTGGTCAGCCAGTGTTTGGATCCTTTCCTTTCTGGTTTTCATGTAGGTAGTGGCACAATCTACGTTTCATTGCAATGTTGGAATGCATTTTGAATTATTCAGCTAGTCAGCCAATGTTTGGATCCTTTCCTTTCTGGGTTTCATGTAGGTAGTGGCACAATCCACGTTTCATTGCAATGTTGGAATGCATTTTGAATTATTTAGCTGGTCAGCCAGTGTTTGGATCCTTTCCTTTCTGGGTTTCATGTAGGTAGTGGCACAATCCACGTTTCATTGCAATGTTGGAATGCATTTTGAATTATTCAGCTAGTCAGCCAATGTTTGGATCCTTTCCTTTCTGGGTTTCATGTAGGTAGTGGCACAATCTACGTTTCATTGCAATGTTGGAATGCATTTTGAATTATTCAGCTAGTCAGCCAATGTTTGGATCCTTTCCTTTCTGGGTTTCATGTAGGTAGTGGCACAATCCACGTTTCATTGCAATGTTGGAATGCATTTTGAATTATTTAGCTGGTCAGCCAGTGTTTGGATCCTTTCCTTTCTGGGTTTCATGTAGGTAGTGGCACAATCTACGTTTCATTGCAATGTTGGAATGCATTTTGAATTATTTAGCTGGTCAGCCAGTGTTTGGATCCTTTCCTTTCTGGGTTTCATGTAGGTAGTGGCACAATCCACGTTTCATTGCAATGTTGGAATGCATTTTGAATTATTAGCTGGTCAGCCAGTGTTTGGATCCTATCCTTTCTGGGTTTCATGTAGGTAGTGGCACAATCTACGTTTCATTGCAATGTTGGAATGCATTTTGAATTATTTAGCTGGTCAGCCAGTGTTTGGATCCTTTCCTTTCTGGGTTTCATGTAGGTAGTGGCACAATGCACGTTTCATTGCAATGTTGGAATGCATTTTGAATTATTTAGCTGGTCAGCCAGTGTTTGGATCCTTTCCTTTCTGGGTTTCATGTAGGTAGTGGCACAATCTACGTTTCATTGCAATGTTGGAATGCATTTTGAATTATTCAGCTAGTCAGCCAATGTTTGGATCCTTCCCTTTCTGGGTTTCATGTAGGTAGTGGCACAGTCCACGTTTCATTGCAATGTTGGAATGCATTTTGAATTATTTAGCTAGTCAGCCAATGTTTGGATCCTTTCCTTTCTGGGTTTCATGTAGGTAGTGGCACAGTCCACGTTTCATTGCAATGTTGGAATGCATTTTGAGTTATTCAGCTAGTCAGCCAGTGTTTGGATCCTTTCCTTTCTGGGTTTCATGTAGGTAGTGGCACAATCCACGTTTCATTGCAATGTTGGAATGCATTTTGAATTATTTAGCTAGTCAGCCAATGTTTGGATGCTTTCCTTTCTGGGTTTCATGTAGGTAGTGGCACAGTCCACGTTTCATTGCAATGTTGGAATGCATTTTGAATTATTTAGCTAGTCGGCCAGTGTTTGGATCCTTTCCTTTCTGGGTTTCATGTAGGTAGTGGCACAATCCACGTTTCATTGCAATGTTGGAATGCATTTTGAATTATTCAGCTAGTCAGCCAGTGTTTGGATCCTTTCCTTTCTGGGTTTCATGTAGGTAGTGGCACAATGCACGTTTCATTGCAATGTTGGAATGCATTTTGAATTATTTAGCTGGTCAGCCAGTGTTTGGATCCTTTCCTTTCTGGGTTTCATGTAGGTAGTGGCACAATCTACGTTTCATTGCAATGTTGGAATGCATTTTGAATTATTCAGCTAGTCAGCCAATGTTTGGATCCTTTCCTTTCTGGGTTTCATGTAGGTAGTGGCACAATCCACGTTTCATTGCAATGTTGGAATGCATTTTGAATTATTTAGCTAGTCAGCCAGTGTTTGGATCCTTTCCTTTCTGGGTTTCATGTAGGTAGTGGCACAATGCACGTTTCATTGCAATGTTGGAATGCATTTTGAATTATTCAGCTAGTCAGCCAATGTTTGGATCCTTTCCTTTCTGGGTTTCATGTAGGTAGTGGCACAATCCACGTTTCATTGCAATGTTGGAATGCATTTTGAATTATTTAGCTAGTCGGCCAATGTTTGGATCCTTTCCTTTCTGGGTTTCATGTAGGTAGTGGCACAATCCACGTTTCATTGCAATGTTGGAATGCATTTTGAATTATTTAGCTAGTCAGCCAGTGTTTGGATCCTTTCCTTTCTGGGTTTCATGTAGGTAGTGGCACAATCCACGTTTCATTGCAATGTTGGAATGCATTTTGAATTATTTAGCTAGTCAGCCAGTGTTTGGATCCTTTCCCTTCTGGGTTTCATGTAGGTAGTGGCACAATCCACGTTTCATTGCAATGTTGGAATGCATTTTGAATTATTCAGCTAGTCAGCCAGTGTTTGGATCCTTTCCTTTCTGGGTTTCATGTAGGTAGTGGCACAATCCACGTTTCATTGCAATGTTGGAATGCATTTTGAATTATTCAGCTAGTCAGCCAGTGTTTGGATCCTTTCCTTTCTGGGTTTCATGTAGGTAGTGGCACAATCCACGTTTCATTGCAATGTTGGAATGCATTTTGAATTATTTAGCTAGTCAGCCAGTGTTTGGATCCTTTCCTTTCTGGGTTTCATGTAGGTAGTGGCACAATCCACGTTTCATTGCAATGTTGGAATGCATTTTGAATTATTTAGCTAGTCAGCCAGTGTTTGGATCCTTTCCTTTCTGGGTTTCATGTAGGTAGTGGCACAATCCACGTTTAATTGCAATGTTGGAATGCATTTTGAATTATTTAGCTAGTCAGCCAGTGTTTGGATCCTTTCCTTTCTGGGTTTCATGTAGGTAGTGGCACAATCTACGTTTCATTGCAATGTTGGAATGCATTTTGAATTATTCAGCTAGTCAGCCAGTGTTTGGATCCTTTCCTTTCTGGGCTTCATGTAGGTAGTGGCACAATCCACGTTTCATTGCAATGTTGGAATGCATTTTGAATTATTCAGCTAGTCAGCCAATGTTTGGATCCTTTCCTTTCTGGGCTTCATGTAGGTAGTGGCACAATCCACGTTTCATTGTAATGTTGGGGAAATTTTAATTAAAGAAAAAGATAAACTAAAACAAGTATTTTTTTCGAATTCAAATAACCCCGTAGTTCAACAAGGTTTCACACAACAAACATAAAACCAGAGCCTATTAAGTCATAAGGTATACGAAAATTATATATTAGGCTTAAAGGTAATTTATCCCAAAAGAGAAAGTAGCCCAAAAATTAAACATTTGGAGAAAAACATTTAATTCTACTTTATAAAATTGAATTGATGTATACAAATCAAAGTATTTGTATAAAACGGACTATTACCTTATACTACATTGTACATAGCTACAAATTAACCACATAGGCTTTTCTGGTGTTTTAAAAAGTAAATGACTTTAAACTGAATAAGGCTCGAAGCTAGAATGTCTGATGCATGAAGTGACAGTGGTCCCTGTCTTGTGTGCTATAACACATAACGTACAATATAATAAAAACCAATTCACTTGTCAACCGGTAAGTATACGTAAGAAGGCTATATTTTGTTCTCTTCCTAATCAAACATGTACGCCGTCGTATGGACATTTTGTAATATTTTAACACAGAGCTTTCATTGGGAAACCTTTAATATTAAACAGGCGTTAGTGTGTTGTAAATCTAGTAGCGCTTCAAATGTTTTTCTTCAGTTCCTTCTATTAGTTCCTTATACGCTCTCCTTATATATACCTTGTTCAAATCTTTAATCGTTAATAAAATACTTTTTATTAATCCACTCAAGTTCAAATACATTTTTTAAAATTTGTTGATTCAGTTTTTTCAAATATTTATTTATAAAATAAATATAATACAGTAATTTTAGTTTTAGGTGGGAGAAAAACTTTTTACAAAAGGGACAAGATATGCAATATATTTATTTAGTCCCATTTGGCTTAAAATAAGTGATAGCCTATGATCTTATAAGACAGCTGATTTTATATTATAGGTTATGTGGTAGAACAGCTGTTTTAACGCATAGGTTATGTCACTTTCTTCATACTAATTGTAATTATTTATTAAAAAGTAACTAGAATAAAATTTCTCTTTGTCGACCTAAGTAGGTCTTTACTTTAAACTTTTGTTGTTTATATTACTTGTCTTCATTTTGGATATTTAGCTCTAACTTTATTTGAACTGAAATTCGACTGGACAGTTTATTTCGTAATGAAATCCGGTCCCTAATACCGATTTCGTTTTCTTCATCGTCCCTTTAAAATGTATTAAATATTTAAATTAATTTAACGCCAAGTTAAACATAGAACGTTTCTACTTAACGGACATCTTCGGTATTAAATTCTACTATAAAGCACAACCTAAAGATAAATGCCATTCTCGAAAATGCCGTCTGCGATATAAACACTTTGGGAGCCAGGTAGTTATACACACACAAATGCCGTAATAATTTTTTTTATTTTTACAATTATACTCGATACTCGTTATGGATAGGCACGGAGGTTTCCATCGCTTTTTGAGTTACAAAGCCTCAGATCTCTCACACGTTTGACCGTTGGTTGTTTCTTTTGTAACTAGAACGTTTACTTAACCCTATTCCCATTACCTGCAAAGACTTATTTCTTACTGAATATTTATAAACACTTTTTCCTTAAATTGTATTTATAGCTATAGTTATTTTCCAATAATAATGTTACACCTGACTATTAGCCTAAAATGTATAGAGTGACTACTGTCTGAAACACTGTTTATACGGTTGCGTAAGTCGGCGATGTTTCGTAGCGCAAACACTTTCTACATAAAAACCATTTTATCTTTTATGATCTCGTATTTGTCGTAAAAATTTTAACACATTGAAAATATTACTAAGAATTAACCAAAATTATAACAAAAAATTATGTTGTGGCACCTGGGGGGGGGGGGAACTTTGTAGTTCCGACAAAAGTGAACACTTTTATAAACACGTCTACAGAAATTATGAAGTGAGAAAACACTTAATTTTTCGTAATGAGAAATTACTTGAACATTTTTCATAATATAAGAAACAATTATACAGATTTTTTTACATTTTACACCAAACTTTAACAACAAATAACAAATTATAGCTAATAGTTTTACAAAATTTTAGGATTGTATTTAATAAAGAATAATATTTGTTTTAGTTGATAGTAAAATACAGTAGGTAACTGAATAAAATTTGGTTTACACGAATTCAATTGAAATCAATCCTAAAGAAGTATCCATTGCTCCTAAGAATGTTTTCATTTAAAAAATTAGATTAAAAATACATAGCCAATCATTACCGTTATGTTGAATTATTTGTATTTAAATTTATCCTAATTTAAATAAATTAAAACATTGATTAACCTATCAAATTATTACACAATATCAAGAGCACAGTGGTACAATGTATTACTATGAAAATATTGGAAAGAACCCCATTACCACAAGAATAATAATAAAAAATAACAAATAAAACAAGTTACAGATTAAACTCTTATGTACATTTCGATGACCAAGTCTTCATCATCAGAGGCTTCTACATCATCATCAAGAGTGATCTTCTACAGTCATCACTCTAGTTTGTAACTTCTTGTTTAATAGATTGTAATTTTGTAATAAGACCCTCTGATGATGATGATGACATGGTCACCGAAATGTACATAAGGGTTTAATCTTAGGTAACTTGTTTTATTTGTTTTTTTTTGTGGTATTTGGGTTCTTTCCAATATTTTCATCGTATCAAATTATTAATTATTAACCCTTTTCCTTAACACTGTTTATTAAATAAAGTAACCTAACCTACGAGTAAAGCAGTTGTTCTACAACATAACCTATAACAGAAAATCAGCTGTTGCATGAAATCATATGTTATCATGTAGTTCAGGTTTAGGTGACTCATAGCGTCATCTGATGGAAAATATACGTTCGTATATTTATGTCCATTACGTATGTTTTTGTAGGCATCGCTATAGAAGTTTTCACTTCAATAAATATTGTATATTACGTAATGTACATACTTTTACAAGTATTGAAATTTTACAACACAAATAGCAAAACTTAAATGAGTTTTAAGAAAACCTTTTGCTCTAGGAGAACCCATCGACGTAACGGTGGATCATGCTTCATTTGATTCCATCGAACAAGAACTCGGCGACACTGGCGCCGCGGCAAGTGCGACTTATCGGGCCTTCTTGGAACAGTTAATAATGACATCTTGGACGGGTGTATTTATGCATGAGAAAGGCAATAACTTCCGCTTCGCCGAGCTGCTTTAGTCTACATTTTATAGAATCAATATCCCTGCCCCGAGTATTAGGCAACAAGCATTGTAATCGCTCTCCTTTTGTATGTATTCTTGCTCTTTCAGTCGCTCTTCACGCTTCAATAGAATGTTTGGAAGCTCTTCCAAGAAACTTAGCCTTTATTGCAATGTAGTAGACTTGGAAAGTTTATAAAAAGTATATTAGTATTTTGACTGGAATGATTTCGAGACTTGTTTTCTTGTTGTTTAGTGAAAGTGTTGAGACAGGCGTAGTTTGTATCTTCTTGTTCTTCTTCATGTGGCTTGTCATTTGCGGACGCTTACAATCCACAAGTCTCTTCTTTTTCAATAACTATACTTCTATTAATTTACACTCTTATTATTATATATATATATTTTTTTGTTCAAATTTGCAATCGTTAATAATATACTTTCTATTCATCCCCTCAAGGTCAAATACATTTTTTTTAATTTGTAGGGATGACCATCGATGTTCATACAGTTTAAATAAATAAATAATAATGCATTATTAAATTATTATAATAAATAATTTTGCCATTTAAGATTGTGATTATGTCATATGTATATACATATTTATTTTATTTGTAATCTATATCTATAGAAATGAATGTGTGTATGTATGTATGTTATAGACGCTTTACCGCTGAACAGAATATTCCCAGGAAGCTTTGTGTGAGGTTTGGTGTAGATCCATTAATATGACGTCGCCCCAGAGGCTTAGCTTGGTTCAAAAACTCATGTATGTATGTATGTGTCTTATGGACGTCTTAACCGCTGAACAGAACTTCATGAAATTTGAAAAGATTTTTTAAAACATATTCCCAGGATGGTTCATGGGAAGTTTGGTTCAGATCTACCCACAGGGCTCCGCCCTAGAGGCTGAGGATGAATCAAAAACTGTTGTATGTACGTGAGCGTGTATATCTTATGGACGGCTAAACCACTGAACAGAAGTTAATGAAATTTGGAAAGATTTTTTAAAACATATTCCCAGGATGGTTCATGGGAAGTTTGGTTCAGATCTACCCACAGGGCTCCGCCCCAGAGGCTGAGGATGGTTCAAAAGCCTATGTTTATATGTATGTATGTATGTGTGAATGTATGGACACCTAAACCGCTGAACAGAAGCTAATGGCATTTGGAAGGATTGTTTAACATACACTCTGGATGGTTCGTGTGACGTTTGGTGTAAATCCATCCACAGGGCTCCACCCCAGAGGCTTAGAATGGTTCAGTGTACAGCCTTCCATAAGTCTAATGTTAAAATGTTTATCAGTACTAACGTTACTAAAATTATTATTTATTTAATTATAAACCATATGTAAGAATAAAAATATACTATTAATTATTTTAATCTGTTGTTAATTAAAAATAGAAACCGCTAAATTCTATGTACAATTACTGCTATCACACCTATTGATATTAAAAGCAGGATCACTGATAATATTCTTGCGAAATTTGAATCAACCGAACTTTGGCAGCGGAACCAGAATAACCACACAAAAACTGACAACCAAATTGATCCGGGCAGAAATCAGAGGTGGCAAGTTCAAAGGAAAGATGGTCTTAATTCCACGAATACCGAGATTTCATCAGATCTACCTATTGATTTCAAACAACTACAATTTCCTTTGCAACTTACACTCGCAATAACCATAAACAAAGCATAAGGACAATCATTGACTATTGCTGGATTAATTTTGAGCTTTTACCACGGATAATTTATATGTTGCGTGCTCACGTGTTGGGACTCCTAAATTTTGTACGTTTATACGCCTAATGAAATGAAGAAAAACATTGTCTATCCTCTAGCATTGCGGTAAATGAAATATAATTATTTAGATGTTTGATTTGTTTTTCTTATTCCAAAAAGTAAGATTTCGGGCGCAGCAACGTGCGCCGAGTAACGCTAGTTATTTAGTAAAAGGTTTTTCATTGAGCTAAGTAGAAATTAACGTGAATTTGTTTTCTTAAATATTATTTGTTTCATATAATGAAGATTCGAGGAGTTTCTCGTCTACATTCCATGCCATCCTTTTGTCGAACAATCTCTTGCGGTTTCTACTACTCTAAACCCAGTAGAGTTCAAATGGTTTTTGTTTAGTTCCGTCTAGTAGTTCACACTCTTCTTATATATATATATATATATATATATATATATATATATATATATATATATAATATACGCTGATATATATTATAAATATATATATATATATATATATATATATATATATATATATATATATATATATGCTGATACGTATTCCTTCACGGATGGAAAAATATGATGAATAGTTACTATCTGGAGTACATCCGTTCATTCTGCAGTCCATAAATTCCCTTCAGAAGGGGCTCTTCTACTGTTGTTGGGTTCACCTCGTCAATGCTGGATGAGATTCTAGCGAAACGTCGGAACTGCGAATTTATGGACTGCAGAATGAACGGATGTACTCCAGATAGTAACTATTCATCATCATATATATATATATATATATATATATATATATATATATATATATATATATATATATACATATATATCTTATTCTAATTTTCACTCGTTAATAAAATACATTTTAATCATCCTCTCAATTTCAAATATATATTTACTTAATTTGTAGTGGATGGCACTTGGTATTAGTAAAGTTTTTTCAAAGATTAATTATTAATTATATTGAATGACATAATTTTAGTTTTATAGGGAAGAAAATGTTTTGACAAATGAGGCAAGGTATGCAATATAGTTATCTCGCCCCATTTTGCTTAAAATATGTGATAACATGATTTCATAAAGCGAATTTTATGTTATAGGTTATGTTGTAGAACAGCTATTTAACACATCGGTTATGTTAATTTATTTATATTACTTGTAATTATTTAATTAAAAGTAACTGAAATAAAATTTTTCTTTGTCGACCTAAGTAGGAATTGTTTATATTACTTGGTATAAGTGCCAAATGACAGTCCATGAACACGAAACAACATCATGTCGTAACAATTCTTAGGACAGATTTAGATATTTGTAGTTTGTCGCAGTTACAACATTCCTCGCATGTGCAGGAGTTATAAACACATCCTCAGTCTATCTACGGAGGGCCGTACGACAGACGTAATAAAACAAGACGAGGACAACGGTCCATGTTTGTCAATAAATGGAGGACGGCGGTGCAGGTCCTGATTTACAAGTTCCTCTTGGCATGACGAGCTTGGCTGTTGCGCAGTAAACTGTTCTGGTACGGTTCTTATTAATGGTGGCGGCATGTTGCTCTCAGAATATGATCGCGATGTGACAGAAATTTATATCGTTGATAATTTTTATGAATTAATTGCGTATTGTAAGGCTTTGACGACGGGAATGAATTATTTATGGAAACAATTTATTATAAATGGATGCCAGCTATTATATAAGATGATAATGCGATCTGTGTTCCCTTTAACTTGGAAACATCCAATAGAATGTATTCTGACAAGAAGTTTATGTTAATCAGCGATAAGGTTAATACTAATCAGTAAAAATATGTCAAGTAAGGTAGCATACATCGGGGGACTATAAGGCGCTCCTCCCTTTCTAATATGTAAGGAAGAAATATGTGAATGGTTCATTAAGCAAATTTCGTTCTTGAAAGTCCAGGATATATTCTTACTGTAATTCCAGATCATCTTGGTAACGGAAACTCCAGGTAATCTTCTTACTGTATGTTGTGCCCTTACAGGTAATAGGTATGTTCGGGTTAATTGTAAATTGTGTAATCTCTTCACATAGAATTAAAACGCAATTCAACTATTAGAGGAGCCATTGTCTAGCCTTGTCAATGAGGAAGGTTCTAAGATAAAGCCATCGAGAATGTTCCTTCACATAGAGTTGAAACGCAATTCAACTATTAAAGGAGCCATTGTCTAGCCTTGTCAATGAGGAAGGTTCTAGAAGGAATTAATAGAAGTATAAAAGCCTGTGAACCACACACCTCCCCACTAATCTCAGTAGATTGCATATGTGAGTGTAAGCTCCTTAGAGCTACCGAAGAGCGTGTTGCTCTCCGAAGTTTGTAACAAGTTTGTTAAAGTGTTATGTTAAAGTGTTAAAGGAATAAACGAAGATTCACTACAAGTATAAGTGAGTTTATTTACAACACCTTACCACAGGAATTCACTTACGCTACACCGCCTAATAATTGGGTTATCGCTCTACCACTCGGCCGGCCCAACAAAATTGGTGTCAGTTGTAAAGGTTGTTTCGACAAGGAGACATCATCAGTGAACCTGTAAGTTTTAAGGTAGCTGTAGTTGTAAAGGTAGATATGAAATAAAAGTAAATGTTTTTTTTTTAGAGAGAAATAACATTTAATAAAAGTATAAGTAAATAAAGTTTAAATGAAGTGATTAATTAATTGAAGTTAACATATTTGTTGTAAAAAATAAAAGTTGTGAAAGTAATTGATTATTAAAAAGCAAATATATAAATTTAGTCTTGTGTAATGAGGTAATGTAATGAAGATAAAATTGAATTATATAAGAAATTGTGATTAAATTTATATAAGAAATTGAGTATAAGGGTAAATAGATAAAGGAATAATAATATCAAATGAAAGTAAGTAAAGTTTTTAATAAAAGAGATTTTATAAGAATAATTGAAGCTTTTTTGTGATTTTATGAGAGATATCAAGTAAATATTTTTGTATAGTTGAATTTAAATGAGTTACATAACTGATAAAATCTAATTCATTTCAGAGAATTAAGTGGTAATTTAGCTAACGTGATATTGATTGATATTGTGAGTACAGTATAGTTAAAAAGTTTTGCTCATATTTAAAAAATTTTTATGAAATATTTTGTTTTGTTGTAATTGTTGGAATGAGAATTTTTTCTTTTAATTAAATTGAATGAAATAAGGTTAAAAAAAAAAAAAAAAAAAAAAAAAAATTTTAAGCTTACATTGAAATGGCTACGTCAAGCAACGAGAACGAAGGTATGCGGGCAACGCAAATTTTGAAATTAATTCCTGAATTTAGAGGTCGTCCTAATGAAAATGTTCACGAATTCATTGATGCAGTCGATGAAGGGATAAAATTGATAAAATCTAGTGAAATTAAAATACTGATTGCATTCTTAAGAACAAAATTAAAAGAGACAGCGTTTAAGGCAGTACAATACTTGAATACTGATACTTGGGAAACGTTAAAAGAACATCTCCAGAGAAGATTTGGGCTGGGAGATTCTATACGTTTTATTGAAAAGGAATTTACATTGCTAACCCAAGGACCAAAAGAGACAGTATGCGAGTTCGGTGAAAGGTGTTGCACATTGGCAGCAAAAATTACCGAGTATAATATTCGTGAGAAACATTACGACGCAGACATGTTTCAAGAAATAATGGAAGACCGGATCTTAATGCAGTTCACTACTGGCCTTAAGGAGCCAATACGGTTTCAGGTTAAAACTTATAGATGTCAAAAATATCAAGAAGCTCTGAACATTGCCTGCAGTATAGAAAAAGAAACAAGTACACAGAAGGAATTTGATGAGCGCAATTATTTGAAAAGAATAGGAATAAGAGATCAAGGAATTTATAATAAGGTATTAAAATGTTACAAATGTGGAAAAATTGGTCACCATTTTACGAAATGTCATACACAACAGAAGGTCTCTAATAACCATATAAAAATTATTAAATGTTATAATTGTAACAAGCTAGGACATATAGCAAAAGATTGTTGGTCTAACAAAAGACAGAATAAAAAACCCGGAAAACCAACAGAGCTTGTCCAGAGGGAGTCGTGTGGGAAAGTTCGCGAATCAGTACAAATCGGCTCAATAAATTCTCCAGGTAACGAACATGTAAATTTAAAGGTAGAAGAATTAATTGAACGATATACATCATTTTTACTTGATACCGGAGCAGATATATGCCTAATTAAGCTACATTGTCTAAAGGATGATACATTCATATATGATACAGAAAGGGTTGATCTGCAAGGAATTAGCAATGAAACAATTACTACAATTGGTAAAACAATGTTAAAGCTTTACCTAAATCAAACTCCAATAACATATGAATTTCATGTTGTACCAGGTAATTTCAAATTAAAGACAGATGGAGTAATAGGTCGAAATTTCTTAAAGCACTTCAAGGCGAATATAGATTATAACAACAAGTTGTTAAAGATAGGATCTGACTGTGTACCTTTGACTGAACAAATATTACGAATTCCACCTAGGACCGAACAGTTAGTGCAAATAATAGTAGATACAAATGGCGAAGGTTTAATAGAAAGTACAGAGGTAGAACCAGGAGTTTCGATTCCAGACACAATAGTTAAAGTAAAAAATAAACAGGCTCGGATTATGTTTATTAATAGAACCAATCATGAAGTCAATCTAAATATCAGAAAATTGCGGTTCAAATTAAATCCAATTAGAATAAACGTTATCCAAAGGAAGAACCAAGGGGTAG
The DNA here is from genome assembly GCA_036971475.1 of Prosapia bicincta. Taxonomy (NCBI): domain Eukaryota; kingdom Metazoa; phylum Arthropoda; class Insecta; order Hemiptera; family Cercopidae; genus Prosapia; species Prosapia bicincta. Next base: position 266,360 of record JBAIZL010000004.1, on the reverse strand, counting down.
AAAATTATTTAAAAATGCAACATTTGTTACCACATGAAAAAGAACTTCTAATTGAATTATGTAATAAATACAGAGACATTTTTTATCTACCAGGAGATAAATTAACCGCAACAGATTCCATTGAACATGAGATTCCTACATTGAAGGACACAGCACCCGTATATGTCAAGCCTTATCGAATACCATATGCACACCAAGAAGAAGTTAAAAGGCAAATCAAGCAGATGTTAGATGATAAAATTATAAGAGAAAGTAATAGTCCGTATAATGCACCAATAGTAATTGTACCTAAGAAAATGGATAACAGTGGACAAAGAAAATGGCGCTTAGCAGTGGATTTTAGGAAATTAAATGAAGTCACAATCGGAGATTCCTACCCTTTACCAAACATCGCCGAGATTCTAGATCAACTAGGAAGATCAAAATATTATACAGCGTTAGATTTAACTTCAGGTTATCATCAGATTAAAGTGAAAGAGGAAGATAAACATAAAACAGCATTTACTGCAAATAATTCTCACTTAGAATTTAATAGAATGCCATTTGGACTTAAGGGAGCACCAGCATTATTTCAACGTCTAATGAATACAGTTCTATCGGGACTAATAGGAGAAACATGTTTTGTTTATTTAGATGATATTATAATTCACAGTGAAACTCTAATTGATCACATAAGGAAACTAACAGCTGTTTTTAATAGATTACGTCAACATAAATTACTACTACAACCAGATAAATGTAATTTTTTAAAGCAAGAGATGCAATTTTTAGGACATATAATTAGTGGAGATGGAGTAAAACCAGATCCAGAAAAAATTAAAGCAGTAGTAAGGTATCCAGCACCAACGAATGCAAAGCAAGTAAAATCATTTTTAGGACTAATAGGCTACTATAGAAAATTTATACCACAGTTTGCAAGGATAGCTAAACCATTAAATGATTTACAAAGAAAAGACATAACATTTAAATGGGAAGATCAACAGATAAAAGCCTTCAATGAATTAAAAGAAATAATAACAAACGAACCAGTATTACAATATCCAGACTTTCAAAAAGAGTTTATCATCACCACAGATGCTAGCAACATCGCTTTGGGAGCGGTACTATCACAAGGAGAAATAGGAAAGGATAAACCAATAGCATTCGCTAGTAGAACCTTAAATAAAGCCGAAAAGAACTACAGTACAACAGAACAAGAGTTATTAGCGATAATATGGGCAGTAAAGCACTTCAGACCGTACATATATGGAAGAAAATTTACAATCGTAACAGATCATAAACCACTCAAATGGTTGTTCAGTATAAAAGACCCAGGAAGCAGACTTATGAGATGGAGATTAAAACTAGAAGAATATGAATATGAAATAGTCTATAAATCAGGAAAAACGAATATAAATGCAGATGCACTTAGTAGAGTTGTTATAAATCAAATAAATACAGTAAATGAAGACAACAATGAGAAAAAAGGAGATAGTAAGAAAGAAAACAAACAAACAGAACCAATAATCTTAAAACTGCATAAAAACAAAAAAGGAGAATACAAGCATTGGATTGATTCGAAAGAGGAACAAAAACAGTTACTAAGTGAATACCATGGGAAACCATTTTTAGGACATCAAGGACATAAAAGAACACTAAAAGCTTTAAAATTAAAATACTATTGGCCTAAAATGAGAAAAGATGTCGAAAATTATATAAACACTTGTAAGTCCTGTAATGAAAGAAAAACATCAAGGAATGATAAAAAACCAGCACCATTACAAATCAGCAATACTCCAAGTCGACCATTTCAGCATGTAGCTATGGATATAGTCGGACCATTACCACAAACTAAGAATAGGAACAAATATATATTAACATTTCAGGATATATTCTCCAAATATCCAGAAGCAATTCCTATACCCGATCAAACAGTAGAAACGATAGCAAAGGTTTTTGTACACAATATTATCTGTCGACATGGATGTCCAGAAAGTCTAACAACAGATCAAGGATCAAATTTTACCAGTGAATTGTTTTCAGAAATATGTAAATTACTAAAAATTAGAAAAATACAAACCACTGCTTATCACCCACAATCTAATGGAGTAGTAGAAAGAAGTCACCAGACCTTCATGAACCACCTTAGTCACTTCATAAATAAGGAACAAACAGATTGGGACGAATGGATCGATTTTGCTCTAATGGCTTATCGAACGACACCACATTCAGTTACAGAATACAGTCCTTTTTACATACTACATGGAAGAGAAGCTAACTTACCAACCGAGGTAACTAAAGGTGAAATAGTAGAAAAAGATTTGAGTGAAAGAGAAGATTACGTACAAGACATTACAATGAAATTACAGCAAGCTTTTAGCACAGTTAAGGAAAATTTAGACAATAATAAGCAAAAAACCAAAGAAAATTATGATAAAAGAGCCATAATTAAAAGATTTGAACCAGGAGAGAAAGTATTGTTGTTTGACGACACAGTAAAGAGAGGTCGCTCAAGAAAATTAAAGAGACCATGGATAGGTCCTTATAAAGTTTTGGAAAGAATTAATGAGGTGAATTATAAAATTAAAAAGGGAAGACAAGATTACATTACCCACGTGAGAAATGATGAACGAATATGAACCGGTACATTTTGAAAACTATCAGAAGTTTTCAACCTATGATTACTATATATGGATATTGATCATAATAATACTAGTACTTTTAATATATGTATGTGTTAAATGTGGTATTTTAAAGTACATCAAGATAAAAATAACTAGACGGAAGCATGAAGCAGTACCACTAGCCTTAGAAGACATATCGCCAAGAGAACATGATAATTCAGATGATGAAAATACTCTAGAATCAGCATCGACACAAGCAATTCCATTGAGAGAACTTAGCAGAAGTGAACGAATAATGAAAGTGAGATAGAAATAAATAAAATATAGTTCAAAAATGTACAAGATAATAGCAATTGAATGATAAATTTCATTCCAGCAAACTAGAACAAGATTGTAAATGTTATAAATTACTATATTGATAGATCAATAATAATGACTTTGAAATAAATGTAATTAATGATTGATAAAATTTAACCAACAAATTTTAAATAGATTGTAATTGAGAAAATTAGAATCAGTTAAGTAATGAGTATTATTAATGAAATAAATTAAGAGATGTAACTAATAATAATTCTTGATAAATAATAGATACAATGTTGTTAAAGGTAAATGTTTAAAAATATAATTGTTTAACGACAAAAAGTTTTGTTAAAAGTAAAATGTTTTGTAAAATATAACAAAACATTTTAAAATGGTGAGGGAGGTGTTGTGCCCTTACAGGTAATAGGTATGTTCGGGTTAATTGTAAATTGTGTAATCTCTTCACATAGAATTAAAACGCAATTCAACTATTAGAGGAGCCATTGTCTAGCCTTGTCAATGAGGAAGGTTCTAAGATAAAGCCATCGAGAATGTTCCTTCACATAGAGTTGAAACGCAATTCAACTATTAAAGGAGCCATTGTCTAGCCTTGTCAATGAGGAAGGTTCTAGAAGGAATTAATAGAAGTATAAAAGCCTGTGAACCACACACCTCCCCACTAATCTCAGTAGATTGCATATGTGAGTGTAAGCTCCTTAGAGCTACCGAAGAGCGTGTTGCTCTCCGAAGTTTGTAACAAGTTTGTTAAAGTGTTATGTTAAAGTGTTAAAGGAATAAACGAAGATTCACTACAAGTATAAGTGAGTTTATTTACAACACCTTACCACAGGAATTCACTTACGCTACACCGCCTAATAATTGGGTTATCGCTCTACCACTCGGCCGGCCCAACATGTAATTCTATGACATCTTGGTAACGGAAACTCCAGGTAATCTTCTTACTGTAATTCTATGACATCTTGGTAACGGAAACTCCAGGTAATCTTCTTACTGTAATTCTAGGACATCTTGGTAACGGAAACTCCAGATAATCTTCTTACTGTAATTCCAGGCCATCTTCGTAACGGAAAGTCCAGGATATCTTCTTACTGTAATTCCATGACATCTACTTAACGGAAACTCTAGGATATATTAGTTCTGAACATTCCAAAATATCTTCGTTCTAGAAACTCCAAGATATATTCATTCTCGAAACTCCAGGATATCGTCTTACTACAAATTCAAAGACATCTTCGTATAGAGCTCTCCAAAATCTCCTCGTTCACGAAATTCCAGGATATATTCTCACTGCAAATTCTAGGATATATTCCTGCTGGAAACCGCAAGTTTCTTAGTTCTCGAAACTCCAGGATATCTTAGTGCGGCAACTCCAGGTTATATTTGTACGAGTTGTCTTATTTTTGGAAACTCCAGGAAGTCTTTGTTCTCAAAACTCCAAGATATTTTCATTCTCGAAATTCCAGAATATCGTCTTACTATAAATTCCAGGACATCATCGTGCTAAACACTAAAAAACCTTCTCATTCTCAAAACTCCAGGATATCTTCTCACTGCAAATTCCAGGATATATTCTTGCTAAGTTTACTTAGTTCTCGGAACTCCAGGATATCTTCGTGCGGCAACTCCAAGTTATCTTTGTACTGAAAATTTCAAGATATCTTCGTTCTCGAAACTCCAAAATCTCCTGGTTCTCGAAACACCCGGATATCTTCGTTATAGAAAACCCAGAATATATTCATTCTGGAAACTTCAGCATATAATAATTATACTAAAGATTGCATGATCTCTCTAGTATTTACATCAAAATCTTTACCTTCTTGAAGTGGTGAAAGCATAAAATATTAAATGTATTTATTATCCATTCCTTCTCTTTCGAATATAATCTCTAGATACAAAAATAAAGATTCATATTTCAATAGAAGAAACTTTTCGTTAAAAAGTGTTAATAAACCTTTATTAGGAAAATAACGTATATAGTTTTATTAACGTTGGTGTTCTTGTTGAACATCCTCAAGAGGACTACAAGGAGACGGACAAACAGTCATATAATTTAATTGATTGCTTTTCCAAAGACCTGACATTAACTATTTTTTGTTGGGCCAGTATTGTCAGGTGCAATCATCAAAAGGCCTAAATAAATAATTGAAATCAGACGACCAGCATAATACCCCGGTCCTTTCAGATGCCTTGACGCGTGATTGGCCACCGTAGTCATGTAACAATAATAGGCTTCTTCCCGTCAGCACCTGACCTTGAAGTCACTTCTTATTACTCACTCCACTTTATTATCCGGCCTGCCGTATGCGCTCAATTGGAACTCGACATTCCACAACACGGACCAGGTAAATATCGATAAATCGATTCGGTACATGTTAACACGATGCTCGACACTCGATACTTGTGGAAAAAATGTGACAACCTGTTTTCTGGGGCCAGCTGTAAAGATGGATTGATAGCCGATTTGTGGGCGTAATCTATGGTTGTGATCACAGATACAGCGACACGACCGTGATCTTGTTTTATCTGTGATTTACACGTCGGCCTCGTTCATTACTTAAGAGTGACCTAGACTAGTACGGCGCCTTTCACGTAAGCTCTTGATCTATTTGTGTTCAGGTTGCAGGACATAGTCTCGAACTAATGGTTCCAGAATTAGTTTTATATGTTCAGAAATAACATTCTTTACTTTCTACTTTATTAAAACTCTTGCGTTACTTCTTTCCTACTACAACATACCTATTCCTCTAAGGATGTTCTAAAAGATATTTCGACTGTAAGGAAATCAGAGTATTACACAGCTGAGTTGTAAGTTAGAGTTTGTAGTAGTAATACTCACTGATGATGATGACTTTGTCATTGAAACAAAATATGTTTGTGAGTTTTGTGTGTTTTTGTTTTTACAGCTGGTTGTGTCTTACTTAACTGAATTAGCTTGGTTCAAATTTATAGCAATTATAGGTAGTTATAACATAAATGACTTTTGTCTAGCTATAATTTGTTGGTAGTTATTATTTCAACTGATGTAAAAAAACGTGTTATAAAAAATGTCCCTAATTATCGTAAGGCGTGTATAAGCTTCTCCAGTTGGTTTAATAAAAGTTATGTTTATCGACTTCAATTACTTATTATTTCTTTAACAAATTTTTAAAGCTTTAATATGAGAACTCTTAAGTTTTTACTTTAAAGAACTGGCTTGGAATGTAATATACATTAACAAATATAGTTGACGATTTTTACTTACACTTGACCACCTCGCGCACTTAGGCTACTGAGTTTTCCCTCACTTAATATCACTTCCCTGTTCATTCCAAAGCTTCTTTACCGTAACTAACCAGTTTTCTTAAATATCTTTTCTATTTTAGGAGTGGTTTGAACGTTTTCTTCCTTTACAGAGCGAATCTACCCTTTTATTTTAATTGAGAACTTGTTACCAACATTTACGTCTCTACCTCGAGTCCTAGAACTTCTCTAACCCTCCTCCTTGGGTCCCTCCTAACGACCTTGGGTCGTTTCCGTATGGGGTACCATCTCCGCATCTATTTCATTGGCTACTTTATCAGCTTACTTATCAGAACGTTTCTTTCCAACCTATCTCTTTAGTTTGGGTAGTAATTTCTGGAGATTTCACACGCTACAGGCGTTGGCTGACTATGTTCTTTCTGCATTTTTAGAGATTGTTCTCCATAAACCTCCGTAGTTCCCTTGATCTCTAAATAACTCTCCCCTCCAACGATCGAACCATGTTATTGCTTCTTATGCAATGTAGACTTTGGAGGTGTATTATTATTATAGTAGACCAGATGGCACGCAGTAACTCTGCTCACCGAAAGCTTTACAACTGACTGCTCTTTGTTGTTTACTGACAGTTTACTATGTGCAGATAGTGTTACGCTTCTACAAATATTTCTTCCAATGTAAGGAGTTACGTTTCACTACATCCCTACGTGAAATTTACTTTATTTTAGATTACGTTGCTCTAAATTAAAGAAATATACAACAGGCTATGAAATTACATGATATATTTGTGAAATATACAACAGAAAGTTGGCGATGCAAATATCCTATAAATTCTGGCGAATATGTCCAAAATGTGTGAAATAAAAATGTTTAGATGGTGAAATGATAAATATGTCAATTTGCAGTACGCTTCGGCCATGATCTAAGTGGCTAAATTGAAAACCTGTTTGGTAGTTTTGTCCGGAATGCACGTAATCTTCATAATGCAATCTTCAACAATTTTTTTTTTGTAATGTTTAAAATAATAGCCTATATACTGTGAAGTATCAGACTTCATAATGTTGATAATTTTTCATTTCGAACATTAGAGTTCTTACTAAAACCTTACGAGCAGTCTATTTAAAGTCTTCACAGTTCGATAGGCGTAGCCTTTCAGGCCTCTGAAATTTATGTTTACTTTCACTTGTAGAACCATGCAGTCTAAATGTCTTTGGTAACTTCATTACTAATCCTGAAGACTGTATATTAAACAGTTTTATCCAAAGCTCGTACTTGGCTGTTGGACAGTTGGACGCCGGCGTCCAGTACAACCTCCCTTGTTCCTCTACTGTGTCCTCCTCCTCCAGAGTTCCACAGATAGTCAGGTGATCAGCCGTTTCCCTAATGTGTCCTCCTCCTCCAGAGTCCCACAGATAGTCAGGTGATCAGACATACCCCTACTGTGTCCTCCTCCTCCAGAGTCCCACAGATAGTCAGGTGATCAGGCATCCCCCTACTGTTCCTCCTCCTCCAGAGTCCCACAGATAGTCAGGTGATCAGTCGTTCCCCTACTGTGACCTACTCCTTCAGAGTCCCACAGATAGCCAGGTGATCAGCCGTTCCCCTACTGTGTCCTCCTCCTCCAGAGTCCCACAGATAGCTAGATGATCAACCAATCCCCTACTGTGTCCTCCTCCTCCAGAGTCCCACAGATAGCTAGGTGATCAACAGTTCCCCTACTGTGTCCTCCTCGTCCAGAGTCCCACAGATAGCCAGGTGATCACCCGTTCCCCTACCGTGTCCTACTTCTCCAGAGTCCCACAGATAGCCAGGTGATCAGCCGTTCCCCTACTGTGTCCTCCTCCTTCAGAGTCCCACAGATAGCCAGGTGATCACCCGTTCCCCTACCGCAGGCATCCTCACTACGCGGCCCTCGGGACGATTTTTTGCGGCCCTTAGACGGTTAGGATTGAAGTCAAAATATTTTATAACTTAGATAATTATTATATTTATTTACTGAGTGTTTTGAAAATCTGTCGTTGTTTTACTAAACTTAATTAATTACTCAAACTACTGAAGTTAAAAACCCCGCCCGCTGTATCTTTGCCTCGGGCTTTACTGACGTTTAGCAAGCAATAGTATCGGCAACACCGCAACGCAACGCAACTTAATGTGTGACGGTGGAGACGTGCAAAAGGTAAGAAAGAAGGCACTACCATATGTTTGATATGTCGTGAAACTGTACCATTTCCCTTGGTAGAAAATCCATGGGCAATGAAATCAGCTAATGTAGCTCATCTTTCTGTTTTTGGATATGAAGGAATTTGAAAAATGAAATAATCGATCTTCACAACGATACGGAACTCAAAAGTATTTTTGAAGAAAAGATGAAGAATAAAGCTCACTATGAGTTTCGGAGGGTTGTTGAAAAGGACAAATTTCCTAACTTACTTGAATGTGCTCAGAAAATATTGTGTGTGTTTTTTCATCTACTTATGTCTGTGAATCTACATTCAGTAAGCTGAAGTTTGTAAAAACCAAGTACAGATCTAGGCCAACAAGTGAGAATGTTGAAAACATTTTAAGAATTTCAGTTTCTTCTCAACCTGCCAACATAGATGCCATATTAGAGGACTGTGAAAGATTTCGCCCATCAACTTCAAAGAATTAATTTAGTAAAAAAAAGACAATTTCAAACTTTTTTATGTTGGTAATGTAATAAACGTATGTTATAATCATATTGTTTGTCAGTTATTTAGTGCCTCTTGTACTTGCGGCCCTCAGGAAAATTTTATGCAAAATTTTTGGCTCTCAAAGTATTCCTAGTGAGGACCCCTGCCCTACCGTGTCCTTCTTCTCCAGAGTCCCACAGATAGCCAGGTGATCAGTCGTTCCTTCTCCGGATATGTGTTTAACATAGTGAGCGTATAAAACTGTAACTGAAAATGTGTATAAGAAAAAAAATATTTTTGACGTTGGTTATTTGCGAACGAAAGTAAAACCATACTTTATAATGATAATTTTCGGTTTCTGCTACCAGTTATTTTTTTAAATGTGTCCCAAAAATTACGCAAACTAGTCAAATAGATTTTGTCTTTTAATGTTGAATGGGATTTTTAAAACAGTTTTCACTCGCCCGTATATCTTAGGTATATGCTAGAATATAAGTGCCTAATTGTAAGGATTCTAAAAATAAGAAATGGTTTTCGAGGCTTTTACCTTTAAAGTTTACAAGATGAAAGGTTTTAACCGTGACGGTTGGTGAACCTATGATGGTTTCCTGAATAAAACAATGAATATATCTTACTAGTTTTTTTGCCAAGCATCGAACACGTGGTTATATTATTTGCCATGCGCTCGGTGCATTTCTTGTGAGGGGTGTCTTTCGCGAGTTTTACCCTTTAAAATAAAAAAAAAATGTCCGACACCGAATTTTAGTGAGACCCTAAGAAGTAAGACGAACCTGTATACGAAATGACATGTAAATCTGTTATGTGGTGAGCGAGTAGTGTGTATAATGTATATGTATATGTATATATAAATATAAATATATATATATATATATATATATATATATATATATATATATATATATATATATATATATATATATATATATATATATATATGTATATTCAAACGTCACTGCCTACGGAGGATTTAATAAAACGACAATTCACCGATATTAATTTTAATTAGCACAAATAAATGACATAAAATTCTCCGGGGACCGTAGACAATGCGTTCAAATAAACGTACGAATTATTCAAATGGAACATTAAATAAATAGTTTACCTGTTATGAGTCGATACAAAGACATAGTGTTACCTCTCACTGGTTCCCTCGGGAAGCTAGCATGCCGCGGATGCAGTCCGTCGGTCCCCAGGAAGATGTGTACTCTCTCGACTCGCTAGTCTCAGTCTCTCTCAACTACTCTCTTATTTCATTTTTAAAACTATACCGGAAATATTAAACTTTGCCTGCACATCAGTTTTACTATCGGTCAGCTGTCGCTATCTCGCGGCGACAATTATAATTATCATATCAAATTAGACTATTTAGGTGGTAATACAAAAAAAGTTACAATATATATATAAAGAACTAAGTCAAAATACAAATACAAGAATTATAATTGAATTTACAATTTAAATTACAATTGGAATTGTAAATTCAATTATAATTCTTGTATTTATATTTTGACTTAGTTCTTTATTAATACACAAGAATACATATTGCGATATTTATATATATATATATATATATATATATATATATATATATATATATATATATATATATATATAACGAAATTCTTCAAGTTAGGAAAATATTCATAAATATGTTTAAGGAATAATAAGTAATTCTAGCCAAAAAAATATTTAATTTTATCAAACCAAGTTCTGTAACATATACACGCCTGCAGATAATTAAGGTCATTTTATAAAATTCAATAATCTATACAATTATATAAATATAAGAGTTTGCGTGTGTGTGTGTGTGTGTGTTACTCAACCACGTAAAAACTACTGGACCCGTCGTGCTGTAATTTTAGATGAATATTCCTAGGGATCCAGGTTAACACATAGGGCTATTTGTATTTAGAAATACCATCAGGACACCACCCCACTGACCTTAAAAACATCCTCAACACTCAATTATCTATACTGCATTATATATTTGGCTTAATCAGCTGATAGTAAATGTGTTTGTAATCACCTGTTAAAGTCACTTTGAAACACAACTAAACAGGTGATAGTAAATGTGTTTGTAAACACTTGTAAAAGTTACTTTAAACACAATTAAACAAGTGATAGCAAGTGTTTGTTGTTATTCACCTTTCAAGGTTAATTATACCTTACGAATGGCATGTGACAAGCAGAAGCTTTTCTTTTGCTTGACTTTTCAAAACAATAATAGGTACGTTTATCGTTTGCTATATATATATATATATATATATATATATATATATATATATATATATATATATATATATTGGGATTTAATTTTAGTAAATTAAATTCAACCCAATTAAAAGATAAAAATTTAATCAATAGAAATATACGTCTACCACATACGAATGAGAGCTAGACCAAATTAAATAGTCTATGTATAACTAAATGTAATTGCTACAATTTTGAACTAAGGATCGAAGTAAATCAGTTATTGTCAAACACAAAAAAGTAAGCATTTTACAATAAGTCTATAATATCGGGACAACATTGTATCGAAACAATTATTGTTAATTGTGTCTTTTCTATTTTCTGCATTTCTTCTATTTGTCTGTTTTCTGTTAAAATAATTTCTCCAAATAATACAAAATTGATATTTACTAACTTTTCAAAAGACACGTAGTGAAATGTCGCCGTACTTTCAACTGATAAATGCAGGAAGTTCGTTACGTTTAGAGCGAAACTTTCCGTTGGAATGAAGTAGGAACGTTTACGGCGAACTCGGTGTCCTACATTAAACCTACGCTTCGTTAAAACTAAAGGGGCTTAATCAAGGAAAACTGTACGAGGCTTCGTTTACAATCGCCTAATTATATGAATCGTTAATCAGATGCTCGTGCCAGCCAGCACGCCTAGCGATGAATGGATCAAGCGCTCCCGAAAGTGGACTCGTTAAGTTCAAAACTAATTGCGAAACATAAAGGCCATTATCGTTAAAGAAGAGTAATAAACAATAACGAACACTAACAACCAATTGTTTTTTTTAGTACGTGTTTCAATAACAAGGTCATCATCAGTGAGTGAAACTAAACAAAATCTGTATAAAATCGAAAATTTTTTGAAACGTTTATATCATCATAGGTGACTATAGCTATGCCGAATCTAAACTATAAACTGTTTGCCCTTTGTATAGTAAAACCGATGATGATGTTTCAATTAAAACACTTATAACAAAACAAGTTATAATGGTGTTATTATTAAATTCGCTTAAAAGTTAAGCTCATATGTACAGAAGAATAATTTTACAAACATTTAACGCAATTATAAAAATCAGGCGGTTGAGTAGACTTGTACCCAGAACATTTGACTAAACCTAAACATCGAGGATCAGATCCTAAGTAGCCCTTAACAATTCTCTGTGCTTTTTCGCCCCACTGCTTTTGGAAATGACTACCTAGAATCAAGCATGGGGTGTTATTGGACGGTCGAAGCGGAGCCCTGGTCCCCCTCACCTCCCTTTAAGTTCATATCGGTGGTTTAAAATTTAGTAGGAGTATATATATATATCATCTACTCATTTTCAATCGTTAACAAAATACTTTTTATTCCTCCAAAACCTGTAATGCATGACACTTAATGTTAATACAGTTTTTCAATTAGTAATTAATTAATTAAATTTAATGAAATACCTTTTGTTTTATATGGGAGAAACTTTTCACAGAAGAGGCATGGTAAGCAATATACGTGTTTCGTCCCATTTGGCTTAGAATAAGTAATAACATAATTTCATAAAACAGCTAGTTTTATAACTATATAAAACAACTGTAGCGTAATGCTTAATTTAAATAAATGAAACTTCTCAACCACAAATGACTTTTCCTTTTATTTAATACATTAGCTTTTAAATAAAAGAAAAAGTCATTTGTGGTATAGAGGTTTCATTTATTTAAATTAAGCTGATTTTATATTATAGGTTATGAGGTAGAACAGATGTTTAAACGCATAGGTTGTGTTACTTGTTATAATAATTGCTAATTTTGTATATAGGCTAATGTAAGATCACAGAATATTTTGCTTTTTTAAAACACACAATGTTTCGAATTTCTTTCCGAAATTCCTTTTCAAGTGCGCAATTCCTATGTTTATAAATAGGAATTGAGCCCTTGAAAAGGAATTTCCTAAGACATTCGAAACTTTGAGAGTTTTAACGAGGCAAAAATGTCTGTGATCTGTCATTAGCCTATATAAAAAAATAATAGTTATTGACAGACATTAAATAAAAATATTAATTCTTATTAGTAATTAACAAGTAACTAAATTAAGTTTTTCTTTGTTTGTCCAAGTAGGAATTGACTGGACATAAGGTATATGTAACTTGATTCTGATTAATAGATACTGTATGAATTTAGGCATTGATTACTAAACCGACATAGTGCAGGCTTCATCCACATAGAGGCTCTTATTCCAACAACTACGAAGACGTTTGCTAATGCTACGCTGGTTTTGCATTGTCCACAGTAAATGCCAAAGCCTTTAAAGCATTTCCGCATATTTTTAAATAATCTGTAGTCTATAAGTCGGACAATATAAAACAAATGAAAGTAAAGCTTAGCAAGGGAATTTCAATGAAGATATTAGCATAAAGAAAACTGAGACGGGACAATTACTCCCGCTTCTTGTGTCTGAGATGAAATAATTGCGCCCTGGCGGTGACATTGCACTTTGTGCCCCGTCTTCAACTGTAACAAGCTACGGAATAGGTTTTGTTTTTTCTCCTTTGTACAATGTTATCCGACAAATAGAATCTTACTCGTTTATTTATTTTTAATAAATATAAATGTTTAGGTCTATTTGATGAAATTCTTATTACCAATCGGATGAAGTAGAGTATTGAAATAAACTAACAAAAACTACAGTGTGAACATCAAGGAGAAAAAACATGAAAAGAAAATCATGTAGCATCTTACCATACAAATGGGGCTTGCGTGCGTGCTTGCGCGTGCGTATGTGTGTGTGTGTGTGTGCGTGCGCGCTTGCGTGCGTTCGTGTGTGTGTTTAGGACGACCATCCAGAATCCCATGGATGAATCTACAGTCTGTTTTATCTATAACATGCAAACATTTAAATATCGGTTTTCACTTGATATTTTACTTTTAGTTTTTTATTAATTTATTTAATTTATAGTTGTGTTATTGCTTTGTTTTTTTAGTTTATATCACTTGTTGTTGATTTTATAATCTTGTTGGGTTCCTAATGATGGTTCTATAGGAAAATTCAAACTTTGAGTACGACTGTGTTTATTTGGGAAGGATTAGAAAGGATTTGGAATATAGATAGGATGTTGGAGACATATAGACCCTCACTGACACTAGGGTCGCTATCTGTGTTTACCCGTTATAAAGAAGATCTGCTCTCTATTGGGGTAACAGAGAGATATCGACCCGTCACACCTCCATGTTAGATGATGAAGGAAGGGTAGGTGAGACATTGTAAGACCTTTGATGCCCTGGTACAGGGAATCCCGTGCGCATAGTCACTTACCTAACGTAAACCTGCTCTTCCCCTCCATAGAGGCTGTACACCTCCCTCTATACACACGAACAAACCAGATAAACGATTGCTTCTTGCCAGGTACATTGGGGAGCTATATTTGCCCTAATCGTACATTTACTCTTTCTATCCCTTCTTATACCGCTTCCTACACGAATTGGAAGGTTTACAGCGAGTGAAACCCTCTCATATACCCATGGTCTATATAGGCTCACGATAGTTCTGAGTTGTAGCCTACATAGGGGGAGCATCGTTACCCCACTTATCCCCTGAGTATCCTTACCCAAGCGTGGTCTTTTTAAAACCTAAGGATGCAATTTTAGACCCATAAGTGAAACAAAATTCTCCATGTTTGGGTCTAACTTCCGCCATCGCTTCTCTTTCATTTCATATTTCGGGAGGGAGTGTTTTATCCTAAGGATCTCTCCAGAGTTCCCTCGGTGGATTTGCAAGTAACAGTTCATTGCTACTTGTATGTCAGTACGTGAGGCAACTCGTGCTGTGTTCATGGAGGGATAGAATACCCTCAGCACAATAATGCCGGACCAGATGCATCTTGTATGTCAGTACGTGAGGCAACTCGTGCTGTGTTCATGGAGGGATAGAATACCCACAGCACAATAATGCCGGACCAGATGCATCTTGTATGTCAGTACGTGAGGCAACTCGTGCTGTGTTCATGGAGGGATAGAATACCCTCAGCACAATAATGCCGGACCAGATGCATCTTGTATGTCAGTGCGTGAGGCAACTCGTGCTGTGTTCATGGAGGGATAGAATACCCTCAGCACAATAATGCCGGACCAGATGCATCTTGTATGTCAGTGCGTGAGGCAACTCGTGCTGTGTTCATGGAGGGATAGAATACCCACAGCACAATAATGCCGGACCAGATGCATCTTGTATGTCAGTACGTGAGGCAACTCGTGCTGTGTTCATGGAGGGATAGAATACCCACAGCACAATAATGCCGGACCAGATGCATCTTGTATGTCAGTACGTGAGGCAACTCGTGCTGTGTTCATGGAGGGATAGAATACCCTCAGCACAATAATGCCGGACCAGATGCATCTTGTATGTCAGTGCGTGAGGCAACTCGTGCTGTGTTCATGGAGGGATAGAATACCCTCAGCACAATAATGCCGGACCAGATGCATCTTGTATGTCAGTGCGTGAGGCAACTCGTGCTGTGTTCATGGAGGGATAGAATACCCACAGCACAATAATGCCGGACCAGATGCATCTTGTATGTCAGTACGTGAGGCAACTCGTGCTGTGTTCATGGAGGGATAGAATACCCTCAGCACAATAATGCCGGACCAGATGCATCTTGTATGTCGCAACACATTCTCCATCTCATGGCTATTGATCCTCTGCAATTCAGTTTTTCACCAGGTGTCGACGCCAGAGTACCCTTTTACCACGAAGAACCACTAGGTTATCCACCCACATTATTATTCTACCCCTTCTGTAACGACGTAATATCGCCTAGTGAAGATGACTGCGGCATATTTTTATTCTGGATGCGTAGTGCCTTATTTCTGCAATACCCCTACATTACCTCAAGTACCTCCTGAATCAGGTCACTAAGCACGCCATCAAAGGCATTCATACATACCTTAAACGGAAGCTGTGTCTCTTCGAGTGCTGCCATCTAGTAGGCACAGAGCCCCGGTCGGTTGTGTCACCTGCCATATACCCACAAGCAGCAGGGGACAAAACATTCACCGCCGCAGTGCCCTATATAAAACTGTAAGGCCCCTGAAGATCCGTTAAGGCCATCTAAGTGCTACCAATCTACATCGAAACCTCCAGATTGGGTGTGTAAAAACCCATCCTGAATGGAAAACTATTGTCTTAATGAATAACAATTATTATAAATTAAAAAAAAACTAAAGTCAATTCCTACTTAGGTCAACAAAGAAGAAGAATATTTTAGATAGTGTTTTTTTGATTAATTACAATTATTACAAATAAAGTAACACATCCAATACGTGAAAACAGCTGTTCTACCACACAACCTATAATATAAAATCAGCTATTTTATGTCATCATATGTTATCACTTATTTTAAGGCAAATGTAATGAAATAACTTTATTGCATACCTTGCTCCTATTTTGATGTTTTTTCTCCCATACAAAATTAAAATTAAATAACTAAAACTAATTATTTATAGTTGTATAACATAAATAAATAAAACCTCTATACCACGAATGACTTTTTTCCTTTATTTAAAACCTTGTGTACATTCCGATTGCATAGCAATCATCTTCAGAGGTAATTTACAAAAAAACACCCTAATAATTTGATTAAACTTTTGAGAAACTGAAATATGTTCAAGTGACATACACTACAAGTTTTAAAAAATGTATTTGAACTTGAATGGATGAATAAAAATTATTTATTAACAACTAAATATTTAAACAAAATTTATAAAAGGAGATTGTGAACTAATAGAAGGAATTGAAAATATTTTAATATTAGAAATCAATTTAAAAATATAACGTATATGTTATTTCAAAAATTGCTTTATGTAATTAAACTTTCTCGTCGCTTGTGGCAGGGATTGTAGTTCTCAACTCGTCGCTTGTGGCAGGGATTGTAGTTCTCAACTCGTCGCTTGTGGCAGGGATTGTAGTTCTCAACTCGTCGCTTGTGGCAGGGATTGTAGTTCTCAACTCGTCGCTTGTGGCAGGGATTGTAGTTCTCAACAATTTATTATATAAAGTATTATTCATCGTTCAGTGCGTATTAACATTTGTAAACCATTTGTTCGTTTCAGAACGTACCATTTGTCTTCATCACGTAATAAACACAATCTGCTTGCGTTAAACGCCCCGCCCACTCCACCAAGCGGAACATCACGGCTCGACGTTTTCAGCTTACGTAAATAACTCAAATGGACTTGTTTTGTAAAATAGTTTTACAACTCGTGAAACAAAGTATTTTTGTCAAAGGAAACAACAAAAACAAAGATTTCAAGTTTTAAGACGGAGTTTGAGAGAAAGCCTGCTTTCAAAAGCACGAACCTTACGCTTTGTGTAAAGTACACAATTACCGAAGTTTTCCGAGGCCTGGTTTTGTAATTTACGCTGGTAATGCTTGGTGTCATGTTCGCCTTTAAGGAACTCCGCATTGCTCGCTGAACACAGATGTTTAGGTGAATCTGTTGCAGAGCCCGTTAAACCAACTTTCAACACATAACCGTAAAATAAAATAAATAAATGCCTTTAATCGTTCTAATTAATCAAATACGTAATTAATTATTACTGATAATTTAAACTAATAAAAACTAATAACTTATCTTTGTTTTTATTTATTGTTTTAGAAATATTAGTAATATAGACAAATTTCATTTGAAATTCTCTTTAAAACAGTTTGTGGTGGTTCTAAAGCACTCAGTATTGCTCAAGAAATGTATGAGATTGTTTCGCGTGCTGCTTGTTCCACATTATCACAGGAACCCTTTTGACATGATTACTTTGAATTTCCACTACCATGAAAATCTCCCCGCTGCTTTCTTCAGGTGATACATTTCCACTTACCTACACTTTGCATACACAGCGCCGTTTTGTTTGTCGTAATCTGCATTGGTGAACACGTGTTAGCCCACATTTGCCACTATCTATACTTCTTCACTATTATATAAGAATCTAATGGTGTGTGTGTGTGTGTGTGTATGTGTGTGTGTGTGTGTGTGTGTGTGTGGGTGTGTGTGTGGGTGTGTGTTACTCAATCATGTAAAAAATACTGGACCCAATAGGCTGAATTTTTTTACATGGACATTCTTATATCCCCTGGATAACACATAGACTTATTTTTGTTTAGAAATTCCCTCAGGGCCCCAATCTGTCCTTGAAAACTCCCTTAACACTCCAATTTCTGTACTCCGTTATTTATACTTAGCTTAATCAGCTGATAGAAAATGTGTTTGTAATCACATGTAAAAGTCACTTTAAAATGCATCTAATCAGGTGATAGCAAATGTTTGTTATTATTCATCTTTCAAGGTTAGTTATACTTTACAAATGTCATTTTAAAAGCAGTAGCCTTTCCTTCGTTTGGTTGTTCAAGACAATAATCAGCAAGTTAATAAACTATAGTTTGATATATTTATTGGGATTTAACTTCAATAAATGAAATTCAACCCAAATAGAAATACAAAATAAATCAATACAAATATACACCACCCGGAGGCGGGTACCCTGCTAGGGTTGTATAATTACTGACTACGTAACAGAGAATATTTGGAGCAAATATACACATAGACCAATAAATAGAATTAAAATAAAATAAATATTTGGAAATTAGTCAAACGTTAATATAGTAGTACAATCGTCTTAATCCTGACAGTTGATTTATTCAAGTTCCTTCTATTAGCTCACACTCTCCTCATATATATATATATATATATATATATATATATATAAGGTCTTACTCTAGTCACATAACTGAACAGTGATTTATAAATTTTGAAAATGCTAATAATGTAAATTAGCGAAAAGCTTCAATCAACAATAAAATGAAGTAATAATCGTATATTCTTGTTTATGAAAATTATTTTATTTCACCATACATATTCAACAAGAAAAAATAATTCATCTAAGTTTTTCAATATATATATATATATATATATATATATATATATATATATATATATATATATCTTCTACAAATTTTCAATCGGTAATAAAATAAGTTTTTATTCATTCAATCAAGTTCAAAAACATTTATTTTAAACCTATATTGGAGGACAATTGATATTAATACAGTTTTTTCAAATATTTATGTATGAATTTAAATTTAAAAATTTAATATCCCTGTTGGATTCGAACTTTGAATCTACATATTAAAAATAAAAACAGTACTTTCACAGAGCTAAATCTCGCTTAACGTTCTACTATATGAAATTCTCATGAAACAGCTTTTCTGTAATAGTGAACCAATAGAAGAGGTGGATAGAATGATATTTCCCTATTTATATTATTTGGAATTATAAAATGAAAAGTAACTAAAATAAAAGTTTTCTTTGTCGATCTCAGTAGGAATTGACTTTTAAACATTCTTTTTCTATATTACTTGTTTATGTTATTTCAACAGTTAAATATCTGCTAAAATTCTCAACATACCGACCTTCGCTTCAGTTATGATTATCTTTATAAACTTGAGTACATTTTCTAATTTTCCTAAGAATAAAATATTTTCTTTAGCGACGCGTTTCGGATTTGTTCCACTCTCATAAATTTATTTCAAAGTTAAAGGGTTATGGTTTTAAGAATGGAGTTATTCCGAAACGCGTCAATAAAGAAAGCATTTTAATGTTATCAGAGGCAGATAAATGTACTCAAATGTATACAAATACCTGGTAAAAAAACTGTATATAAATAAATAAATGTAAGCGTAGATGTTCAGGTGGAAGAGTTGTGTACATCGATATATAGTTTATTTTAAAAGCACATGTTTAAAATTTCTGTGAAGAAAAGTTCATGCAAGGTAAACCGGTTGAACATTTCATACCACTGGTGCGAAAGTATCCTTAAAGACATCAACAATCTCAAAAAAAAACTCCTTCCCTAAAATAACATCTCCTAATTACTTTCGGAAACATCTGTCTTTCAACACAATCTATTACGTAATTTTGTCTTTTGCCTTGAGAATTCAACTAATTTGAGAAGTTTGAAAGATGATGACATTAAACAAGGCGAAGATTGAAAATTTCGAGGTAGATTTTAAATCGAATGGACTTTACTGGAAGAAATCTTTAGGTAATTAGACGGATTCCCTTAGATGTCATACTTTCATCCAATTAGTAAAACCCATGCGGAGGCGGAAATATAAGTCCAATTAGCTTCAACGATTCAGTTGAGGTGTTTTTGTCCAATCATGTAACGAGCCACTTTTGGATCTTGTTTGTCGCTATTAAAAGTATGATCGAGGTTTTATTGTCTGCGATAAATACTTAAACTGTGAAAAGCGAACTGATTTGTTTTGTACAGAAGTGATTTGTTTGTGCAGAATTGATTTGTTTGTGCAGAACTGATTTGTTTGTACAGAACTGATTTGTTTATACAGAACTGATTTGTTTTGTACAGAAGTGATTTGATTGTACAGAACTGATTTGTTTGTGCAAAACTAATTTGTTTGTACAGAACTGATTTGTTTGTACAGAACTGATTTGTTTGTACAGAACTGATTTGTTTTGTACAGAAGTGATTTGTTTGTGCGTAACTAATTTGTTTGTGCAGAACTGATTTGTTTATGCAGAACTGATTTGTTTGTGCAGAACTGATTTGTTTTGTACAGAAGTGATTTGTTTGTGCAGAACTGATTTGTTTGTGCAGAATTGATTTGTTTGTGCAGAACTGATTTGTTTGAGCAGAACTGATTTGTTAGTGCAGAACTAATTTGTTCTGGCAGAACGGATTTGTTTATGCAGAACTGATTTATTTGTGCAGAACTGATTTGTTTTGTACAGAAGTAATTTGCTTGTGCAGAACTGATTTGTTTGTGCAGAACTGATTTGTTTGTGCAGAACTGATTTGTTTGTGCAGAACTGATTTGTTTGTGCAGAACTGATTTGTTTGTGCAGAACTGATTTGTTTGAGCAGAACTGATTTTTCTATGCAGCTGATTTGTTTGTGCAGAACTGATTTGTTTGTGCAGAGCTGATTTGTTTGTGCAGAACTGATTTGTTTGTACAGAAGTGATTTGTTTGTGCAGAACTGATTTGTTTGTGCAAAACTGATTTGTTTGTGATTTGTTTGTACAGAAGTGATTTGTTTGTGCAGAACTGATTTGTTTGTGCAGAAGTGATTTGTTTCCGCAGAACTGATTTGTTTGTGCAGAACTGATTTGTTTGAGCAGAACTGATTTGTCTGTGCAGCTGATTTGTTTGTGCAGAACTGATTTGTTTGTGCAGAACTGATTTGTTTGTGCAGAACTGATTTGTTTGAGCAGAACTGATTTGTTTGTGCAGATGTGATTTGTTTCCGCAGAACTGATTTGTTTGTGCAGATGTGATTTGTTTCCGCAGAACTGATTTGTTTGTGCAGAACTGATTTGTTTGTACAGAACAGATTTGTTTATGCAGAACTGATTTATTTGTGCAGAACTGATTTGTTTTGTACAGAAGTAATTTGCTTGTGCAGAACTGATTTGTTTGAGCAGAACTGATTTGTCTGTGCAGCTGATTTGTTTGTGCAGAACTGATTTGTTTGTGCAGAACTGATTTGTTTGTGCAGAACTGATTTGTTTGAGCAGAACTGATTTGTTTGTGCAGATGTGATTTGTTTCCGCAGAACTGATTTGTTTGTGCAGATGTGATTTGTTTCCGCAGAACTGATTTGTTTGTGCAGAACTGATTTGTTTGTACAGAACAGATTTGTTTGTGCAGAAGTGATTTGTTTCCGCAGAACTGATTTGTTTGTGCAGAAGTGATTTGTTTCCGCAGAACTGATTTGTTTGTGCAGAACTGATTTGTTTGTGCAGAACAGATTTGTTTGTGCAGAACAGATTTGTTTCCGCAGAACAGATTTGTTTGTGCAGAACTGATTTGTTTGTGCAGAACTGATTTGTTTGTGCAGAACTGATTTGTTTGTGAGATCAGATTTGTTTCCGCAGAACAGATTTGTTTGTGCAGAACAGATTTGTTTCCGCAGAACAGATTGGTTTGTGCAGATCAGATTTGTTTCCGCAGAACAGATTTGTTTCCGCAGAACTGATTTGTTTCCGCAGAACAGATTTGTTTCCGCAGAACAGATTGGTTTGTGCAGAACTGATTTGTTTGTGCAGAACAGATTTGTTTCCGCAGAACAGATTGGTTTGTGCAGATCAGATTTGTTTCCGCAGAACAGATTTGTTTCCGCAGAACTGATTTGTTTCCGCAGAACAGATTTGTTTCCGCAGAACAGATTGGTTTGTGCAGAACTGATTTGTTTCCGCAGAACAGATTTGTTTGTGCAGAACTGATTTGTCTGTGCAGAACCTATTTCATTATTAAATAAAGCGACCATATTGCCATGGATAGGTTATATATAAAGAAAACTTTGTTATTATGTTGTCATTTTTATAATAAAATAAACTCTCTTATATTTGTGCCACTTTGTGAAACTAAGAAAACAGGAGATTTTGTCTAGACACTTTTGCTTCCATGAGGTATTCGCGTCTAGAAAGGTATTATACAATAGCCACGTATTCTATAATAATAATTATGCACCGTTATTTTAAGGGTTACACACTTTGTTTAGCAAAGACCGAGTATTTTTGTGGTATTTGACAATTCTTTGGATTATCTTAGCAATAGGCACGATTTATCAACCACGCGTACTTCCATGACGTATCCGCTTCCACAAACGTCTAAGGATGTAGGTACGTAAGTGTTAGGCTAACAAAGACACAGGGTGCCGGTCTGATAGAGAGATGGAAGTACTTACATGCTGGAAGGGTCACGTACTCAGGGGTAGTTAGCTACGTGTGTATCGTAGCCCTGATGGTTTATCCACTACCTGTTGGCAATCGAATGATGGCTCTTTGCCTTACGCTTAAAATGTAGAAATAGATAATAGTTGAAAAAATATATCATTGTTACTTCTATAAAACTTAGGTCTTATGTTTAAACCTTTCATATTTCGTTAGAAATTATAAGATATTTTTCAAATAATATAAACAAAAAATAAAAATTTTAATTGGTAAATTAACTTGGGAACAACTATTTGTCCCAAATATATCTATAAGCAACAGATACATTGAACCGAAACCGAAAAAATGAGTGAATAATTGATCTGAGAATAAATGATCCTAAATGCTATTTTGTTTAAACAAAGATATTTCTGACGTAATAGTTGGGTAAATCTTTTACGTAATACTTAAAGACGATTTACTCATTAAAAGCAAGTATTATATAAAAATCTTTTTTAAAGTCAGTTCCTACATTAGTAAAAAAAAATTATTTTAATTACTTTTTTTATTAAATAATTACAATTAATACAAACAAAGTAACGTTGCCTATGCGTTAAAACAGCTGTCCCACCAGATAACCTATATAATAAAATCGGCTGTTTAATGAAATCCTATGTTATCACTTATTTTAAACCGAATGGAAGAAATAACTATATTGCATATCTTGCGCCTTTTGTGAAACGTTTTTCCCGCTAATAAAACTAGAATTATTGCATTAAATTTATTTAATGAACTAATATTTGGAAAAAAAACTGTATTAACATCAAGTGCCGTACACTATAAGTTTTAAAAAATAAATTTTAATTTTAATGAATATAAAAATTTTACATTAGCAACTGAAAATTTAAGCAACACACAAAAACACACACATACATACACACAAACACACACACACACACACACACACACACACACATACATACACACACACACACACACACACACACACACACACACACACACACACACACATACACACACACACACACACACACACACACACACACACACACACACACACACACACACACACACACACACACACACACACACACACACACACACACACACACACACACACACACACACACACACACACACACACACACACACACACACACACATATATATATATATATATATATATATATATATATATATATATATATATAAGGAAAGTGTGACCTAATAGATGTAATTGAATAAAACGTGACTATAAATATCGTAAACCGTATACTTTGGGTAACCTATAACGTAGATTTACAATCTTCGTACAAACATAGCCTCAATGTTAAAACGCTCTTTCATCAAGTAACTATTCAGCATTGCCTTACTATTACAATGCTTTACTATACACACCAAGCTATATATTAGCACATGTACAAAGTATGTAATATAACGAGACGTTTAGGTTTTGTTTCGTCATTAGAAAAGAACATTGAAAGTGGTATTGAGTGGGCGTGGCCGACAGGAGCAATACTTCATTTGCAGAATGTAGTTAGTAGAGGTTTTAATAGAATCTATTAGGTGCAGTTAATTATAAAAGAATGTATTTAATAAAAACACTTTTAATAGATTTTGAAACATTTAGTGAATACAAATTTTATTTATTTAAAATTATTAAAGTTAATGATTAAAAGTACCACACGCAGGAAGTTTTTACTTTAGAGATTCTAATAAGAATAATATATTAAATTGATTTGTAGTAGGATTTGTTGAAAATAACAATGAGAGAAGATTTAACCTTGATACTGCACAATAAATACAAAACAGCTGACACTACTTGTTAAAATAAGAGTTACACAACGTAACCTTTAACATAAAAGTAAGTGTTGTAAGAAATCATATGTTGTCAGTCAATTTAACCTTAAATTATGTTATAAGACCATATATACTAATATATATATATATTTCTAGGTTTTTCAACACTGTTTTCTTGTATTCACTTATCATTTTCCCTATATGCACTTAAACAAGAATCTTACTTGGTATTTATGCTTTCAAAGACTGGTAGTATCTCTACTACAAACCCCGGTCAGTGATGCGCGATGATGGAGATACTTTCAATCTTTGAAAGTTAACTTGCATAAATACCAAGTATGGTTCTTGTTTAAGTACATATAGGGAAAGTGATATGTATATATATATATATATATGTATTCTTGTGTATTAATAAAGAACTAAGTCAAAATACAAACACAAAAATTATAATTCTTGTATTTGTATTTTGACTTAGTTCTTTATATATATATATATATATATATATATATATATATATATATATATATATATATGTGTGTGTGTGTATTCTTGTGTATTAATAAAGAACTAAGTCAAAATACAAACACAAAAATTATAATTCTTGTATTTGTATTTTGACTTAGTTCTTTATATATATATATATATATATATATATATATATATATATATATATATATATATATATATATATAACGTTTAATATTCCTAATGATGATGGTACTGTTAGCCAAGGAAAAATTGGAATTGTAAATTCAATTTATATATATATATAAAATATATATATATATATATATATATATATATATATATATATATATATATATATATATATATACATATATCTTACACTATAATGTACTTAAACAAGAATTTTACTTGGTACTTGCTTCAGTACATCATAGTGAAAACAGTGAAAGTGAAAGTTGAAAATATATATAAACATTTTCATTCCTGATGATGTTGGTACTGTTTACCAACGAGAAGCTTTGGTTATAAATTAATAAATATTCTTGTATTTGAGTAACCTATGTTGTTTAAAAAAAAAAAAAAAAAAAAATATATATATATATATATATATATATATACATACATATATATATAGTCTATATATATATATATATATATATATATATATATATATTTATATATAGAGAGGGAGAGAGAAAGAGAGAGAGAGGGAGAGAGAGGGTACTCAATTCTAATTTTAACCATTTGAATGTATGTTAGTTCTATGTATAAAAATGAAAACAAAGAAGTAGCTTCAGTGTATGTAATGTATTTAAGTTGGACAATACACTTTGTTGTAAAATTAGAGGAATTAAAGAGTTTTCAAAGTATTTTATAACTCCATTTTACGATTAATTTAAATATCAAGAGGTGATCATCGAGAATTGTTTGGCATCGGAGAATGTTCGCACGTTCAGGGCGAGTGTAGTAGTTCAGGTTAACACTAACGCCCCGATATGGAATATCCGCCCCCTTTAGATATAGAAATCAGTGGTTGCGTTTAACCATCACCGGGGAACAATAACAGCCATTAGCGAGGTAATAAAAGGGCGGAATAAAATTTGTTTGCGAAACGCAAAACTGCGCCATGTGCGGCAAATCGTTGTTTCATGGAGTGAAGAAGGTCGGGGATTCTCTAAATATGTGAAGTATTCAGAATCGAATGTACTGTCTAGTGTTTTGTAACAATCACGTGTGGGTTTTTTAAAGTTATAGGCCTAACAAGGTGGCACGTGGTGAGTTGGTAGAACACGACTACTTAAGAAATGATTATGGGTTCGATTCCTGATATCGGCGTAGAATTTTTATATGTTTTTTCCATTGGCCTATTAGACTTATCCTGAGTGACATCTTTCGTAACAATGGGTGATGTTTAGTGCTGACTTTATTACTTACAATCCTTCAATACTGTTGACTCCTTTTTCGTAGATTTTTTTGTGTAGAATTTTTATATTTAAAAAATCTAAACTTGTAGCCATCCTGAATATGTGGCGTTCTCTTATCTATGTTGAGTAGCTACATTGCGATGGTTCATCTTATAATACCTATTCTATTTACATTTTATGGTTTTCATTATTGATATCATAACATCATTTGACAATTCAATATTACCTATATGAAGAATAGAAATTATCATACGTTACAAAATACACAAAATATAGGTAGAAAAATGTTTTTGTACAAAATGAAAATCAATATAAAAAACAGCAAATTTTTTGCAAAGAAAATGGAAAAATGCAGGAATAAAATTATAGCAGATATCAGTTTTCGAAATGTCATCGTTGCTATTCCAGCATATACATTACTTACAAAACAGTAAAATAAAAAATTGTAACTGATCGTTGCTATCCCAGCTTATACAATATTTACAAAACAGTAAAATAAAAAAATTAAAATGGTCGTTGCTATCCCAGCTTACACATTACTCACAAAACAGTAAAATAAAAAAATTATGAGTGATCGTTGCTATCACAGCGTATACATTACTTACAAAACAGTAAAATAAAAAATTATAAGTGATCGTTGCTATCCCAGCTTATACAATATTTACAAAACAGTAAAATAAAAAAAATTAAAATGGTCGTTGCTATCCCAGCTTACACATTACTCACAAAACAGTAAAAATAAAAATTATAAGTGATCGTTGCTATCCCAGCTTATAAATTACTTACAAAACAGTAAAATAAAAAAATATAAATTACCGTTGCTATCCAAACGTATACAATACTTACAAAACAGTAAAAATAAAAATTATAAGTGATCGTTTATATCCCAACTTATATATTACTCACAAAACAGTCAAAATAAAAACAATAAGTTATCGTTGCTATTCTAGTATATAGAATACTTACAAATCAGTTAAATTAAAAATTAAAAGTATCGTTGCTTTTCCAGAAAATACATTACTCCCAAAACTGTGAAAATGAAAGTATATAAGTATAAGTACATAAAATGTATACAAGTATATATAAGTATGACTTTTATAAACACTCAAGATTTCTGTGGGTATTATACAAACACCTATTAATATTTGTATAGTAATAATGAGAAATAGAACCGAATAGACAAAGCTATTTAATGTTATGAGATATAATATAAACGTTTAGATTGAATTTCAGCTGGTAGTGAACCGTACAGCCGACCTAGTAAAAGCAATTTCCTGCCCACACTAACATTTACTTTATAATATACTATATAATATATAGGCTAATGTTTGGTAAACATCATGGCTATAGTCATTAAAGCCTATATAGAGCGGAAAATGTAATTTAACCATGTTAAATTTAATTACACTCCATGCAATCTCGCTT
This sequence comes from Prosapia bicincta, assembly GCA_036971475.1. Lineage (NCBI taxonomy): Eukaryota > Metazoa > Arthropoda > Insecta > Hemiptera > Cercopidae > Prosapia > Prosapia bicincta. The sequence continues at coordinate 238,465 of JBAIZL010000004.1, read as the reverse complement.
ATTGCTATTCAAGTAATAAAATACAAAATATATTTCCCTAGAGAAAACGCGTTCTGCAGCAAGTTAACTGATATTTGCACAGAAGAGGGAGGAGCTGTGCCAAGAGCTGTTACTTCTGGTTACTATGTCACAGTCACTTTGTATCGCTCCAAAGATACTTGCGACTGTATTATCGGGGCATTCCTGATTCTTATCCGTTGACTAATGGTGTTTTCCTTCTACAATACTAACGAGAACAAATTAAGCGTTATTAAAACAATTATATTAGAGCAAAATTCATATTGGGTATTTGCAATTTGAATTATACTTCTTCAAATACACCTTATATTATTATTTATTTTACTTGTGAATTTTCAACTTAAATAATTATATTTGGTGCTACAAAATATTTATTGATACAATATTAACTAAGTTAGTTCTACTTTTAGACAGACCTCTAGTGGAACTATTATTGCCTACGAAGGTAAGGAATATATTGTGAATCTAGGTAAGGGAGAGAGATAAATACCCTGGTACACAACTTAGTGACCTTAGGACCTCGTGGAGGGCTTCGTACCTAAAGCAGACTAACCTCTATCAGGGATACAAATGTCTACCAGGTACTCCCCCTTGCAAGTAACTAATAAAGGAGGTTTCAGTAGACCTAAGGCTTTTGATCGCCACGTACCAGGAATATAAAGAAATTACAGCATCGCGTGACCAGAGTTTGTTACCTTAAGTATACTACCCTGTCACTGGGGTTGTTTCTGAGTTCTGGGATAAATTATATCAAAAAGTGGGGTGAATATAAAATTTGGGTGTCGAGGTTGTTTGTTGTATGTAATTAGAAGTGCTTGTATGTTTTGTAATGACCATTTGTATGGGATCCGTTGTTTGTGTTTAGTTTGAGTAAACCTTGTGTGTTCGTTATGTGTTCGCGTATCATCAACAAACCTACAATTTATGCACAACTAGTTTACAATAACAGCAGAGCGGTGTGGAAGTTACAACAAACTACCCTCTACACACCTCCTTACTAGGCTGTAGCTCCCACGCGCTGTTTGTGTTTAGTTTGAGTAAATCTTGTGTGTTCGTTATGTGTTCGCGTATCATCAACAAACCTACAATTTATGCACAACTAGTTTACAATAACGCAGAGCGGTGTGGAAGTTACAACAAACTACCCCCTACACACCTCCATACTAGGCTGCAGCTCCCACGCGCTGTTTGTGTTTAGTTTGAGTAAACCTTGTGTGTTCGTTATGTGTTCGCGTATCATCAACAAACCTACAATTTATGCACAACTAGTTTACAATAACAGCAGAGCGGTGTGGAAGTTACAACAAACTACCACCTACACACCTCCTTACTTGGCTGCAGCTCCCACGCGCTGTTTGTGTTTAGTTTGAGTAAACCTTGTGTGTTCGTTATGTGTTCGCGTATCATCAACAAACCTACAATTTATGCACAACTAGTTTACAATAACAGCAGAGCGGTGTGGAAGTTACAACAAACTACCCCCTACACACCTCCTTACTAGGCTGCAGCTCCCACGCGCTGTTTGTGTTTAGTTTGAGTAAACCTTGTGTGTTCGTTATGTGTTCGCGTATCATCAACAAACCTACAATTTATGCACAACTAGTTTACAATAACAGCAGAGCGGTGTGGAAGTTACAACAAACTACCCCCTACACACCTCCTTACTAGGCTGCAGCTCCCACGCGCTGTTTGTGTTTAGTTTGAGTAAACCTTGTGTGTTCGTTATGTGTTCGCGTATCATCAACAAACCTACAATTTATGCACAACTAGTTTACAATAACAGCAGAGCGGTGAGGAAGTTACAACAAACTACCCCCTACACACCTCCTTACTAGGCTGCAGCTCCCACGCGCTGTTTGTGTTTAGTTTGAGTAAACCTTGTGTGTTCGTTATGTGTTCGCGTATCATCAACAAACCTACAATTTATGCACAACTAGTTTACAATAACAGCAGAGCGGTGTGGAAGTTACAACAAACTACCCCCTACACACCTCCTTACTAGGCTGCAGCTCCCACGCGCTGTTTGTGTTTAGTTTGAGTAAACCTTGTGTGTTCGTTATGTGTTCGCGTATCATCAACAAACCTACAATTTATGCACAACTAGTTTACAATAACAGCAGAGCGGTGTGGAAGTTACAACAAACTACCCCCTACACACCTCCTTACTAGGCTGCAGCTCCCATGCGCTGTTTGTGTTTAGTTTGAGTAAACCTTGTGTGTTCGTTATGTGTTCGCGTATCATCAACAAACCTACAATTTATGCACAACTAGTTTACAATAACAGCAGAGCGGTGTGGAAGTTACAACAAACTACCCCCTACACACCTCCTTACTAGGCTGCAGCTCCCACGCGCTGTTTGTGTTTAGTTTGAGTAAACCTTGTGTGTTCGTTATGTGTTCGCGTATCATCAACAAACCTACAATTTATGCACAACTAGTTTACAATAACAGCAGAGCGGTGTGGAAGTTACAACAAACTACCCCCTACACACCTCCTTATTAGGCTGCAGCTCCCACGCGTTGTTTGTGTTTAGTTTGAGTAAATCTTGTGTGTTCGTTATGTGTTCGCGTATCATCAACAAACCTACAATTTATGCACAACTAGTTTACAATAACAGCAGAGCGGTGTGGAAGTTACAACAAACTACCCCCTACACACCTCCTTACTAGGCTGCAGCTCCCACGCGCTGTTTGTGTTTAGTTTGAGTAAACCTTGTGTGTTCGTTATGTGTTCGCGTATCATCAACAAACCTACAATTTATGCACAACTAGTTTACAATAACGCAGTGCGGTGTGGAAGTTACAACAAACTACCCCCTACACACCTCCTTACTAGGCTGCAGCTCCCACGCGCTGTTTGTGTTTAGTTTGAGTAAACCTTGTGTGTTCGTTATGTGTTCGCGTATCATCAAAAAACCTACAATTTATGCACAACTAGTTTACAATAACAGCAGAGCGGTGTGGAAGTTACAACAAACTACCCCCTACACACCTCCTTACTAGGCTGCAGCTCCCACGCGTTGTTTGTGTTTAGTTTGAGTAAATCTTGTGTGTTCGTTATGTGTTCGCGTATCATCAACAAACCTACAATTTATGCACAACTAGTTTACAATAACAGCAGAGCGGTGTGGAAGTTACAACAAACTACCCCCTACACACCTCCTTACTAGGCTGCAGCTCCCACGCGTTGTTTGTGTTTAGTTTGAGTAAATCTTGTGTGTTCGTTATGTGTTCGCGTATCATCAACAAACCTACAATTTATGCACAACTAGTTTACAATAACAGCAGAGCGGTGTGGAAGTTACAACAAACTACCCCCTACACACCTCCTTACTAGGCTGCAGCTCCCACGCGCTGTTTGTGTTTAGTTTGAGTAAACCTTGTGTGTTCGTTATGTGTTCGCGTATCATCAACAAACCTACAATTTATGCACAACTAGTTTACAATAACGCAGAGCGGTGTGGAAGTTACAACAAACTACCCCTACACACCTCCTTACTAGGCTGCAGCTCCCACGCGCTGTTTGTGTTTAGTTTGAGTAAACCTTGTGTGTTCGTTATGTGTTCGCGTATCATCAACAAACCTACAATTTATGCACAACTAGTTTACAATAACGCAGAGCGGTGTGGAAGTTACAACAAACTACCCCTACACACCTCCTTACTAGGCTGCAGCTCCCACGCGCTGTTTGTGTTTAGTTTGAGTAAACCTTGTGTGTTCGTTATGTGTTCGCGTATCATCAACAAACCTACAATTTATGCACAACTAGTTTACAATAACAGCAGAGCGGTGTGGAAGTTACAACAAACTACCCCCTACACACCTCCTTACTAGGCTGCAGCTCCCACGCGCTGTTTGTGTTTAGTTTGAGTAAACCTTGTGTGTTCGTTATGTGTTCGCGTATCATCAACAAACCTACAATTTATGCACAACTAGTTTACAATAACGCAGAGCGGTGTGGAAGTTACAACAAACTACCCCCTACACACCTCCTTACTAGGCTGCAGCTCCCAAACGCTGTTTGTGTTTAGTTTGAGTAAACCTTGTGTGTTCGTTATGTGTTCGCGTATCATCAACAAACCTACAATTTATGCACAACTAGTTTACAATAACGCAGAGCGGTGTGGAAGTTACAACAAACTACCCCCTACACACCTCCTTACTAGGCTGCAGCTCCCACGCGCTGTTTGTGTTTAGTTTGAGTAAACCTTGTGTGTTCGTTATGTGTTCGCGTATCATCAACAAACCTACAATTTATGCACAACTAGTTTACAATAACGCAGAGCGGTGTGGAAGTTACAACAAACTACCCCCTACACACCTCCTTACTAGGCTGCAGCTCCCAAACGCTGTTTGTGTTTAGTTTGAGTAAACCTTGTGTGTTCGTTATGTGTTCGCGTATCATCAACAAACCTACAATTTATGCACAACTAGTTTACAATAACAGCAGAGCGGTGTGGAAGTTACAACAAACTACCCTCTACACACCTCCTTACTAGGCTACAGCTCCCAAACGCTGTTTGTGTTTAGTTTGAGTAAACCTTGTGTGTTCGTTATGTGTTCGCGTATCATCAACAAACCTACAATATATGCACAACTAGTTTACAATAAAAGCAGAACGGTGTGGAAGTTACAACAAACTACCCCCTACACACCTCCTTACTAGGCTGCAGCTCCCAAACGCTGTTTGTGTTTAGTTTGAGTAAACCTTGTGTGTTCGTTATGTGTTCGCGTATCATCAACAAACCTACAATTTATGCACAACTAGTTTACAATAACGCAGAGCGGTGTGGAAGTTACAACAAACTACCCCCTACACACCTCCTTACTAGGCTGCAGCTCCCAAACGCTGTTTGTGTTTAGTTTGAGTAAACCTTGTGTGTTCGTTATGTGTTCGCGTATCATCAACAAACCTACAATTTATGCACAACTAGTTTACAATAACGCAGAGCGGTGTGGAAGTTACAACAAACTACCCCCTACACACCTCCTTACTAGGCTGCAGCTCCCAAACGCTGTTTGTGTTTAGTTTGAGTAAACCTTGTGTGTTCGTTATGTGTTCGCGTATCATCAACAAACCTACAATTTATGCACAACTAGTTTACAATAACAGCAGAGCGGTGTGGAAGTTACAACAAACTACCCCCTACACACCTCCTTGCTAGGCTGCAGCTCCCACGCGCTGTTTGTGTTTAGTTTGAGTAAACCTTGTGTGTTCGTTATGTGTTCGCGTATCATCAACAAACCTACAATTTATGCACAACTAGTTTACAATAACAGCAGAGCGGTGTGGAAGTTACAACAAACTACCCCCTACACACCTCCTTGCTAGGCTGCAGCTCCCACGCGCTGTTTGTGTTTAGTTTGAGTAAACCTTGTGTGTTCGTTATGTGTTCGCGTATCATCAACAAACCTACAATTTATGCACAACTAGTTTACAATAACGCAGAGCGGTGTGGAAGTTACAACAAACTACCCCCTACACACCTCCTTGCTAGGCTGCAGCTCCCAAACGCTGTTTGTGTTTAGTTTGAGTAAACCTTGTGTGTTCGTTATGTGTTCGCGTATCATCAACAAACCTACAATTTATGCACAACTAGTTTACAATAACAGCAGAGCGGTGTGGAAGTTACAACAAACTACCCCCTACACACCTCCTTACTAGGCTGCAGCTCCCACGCGCTGTTTGTGTTTAGTTTGAGTAAACCTTGTGTGTTCGTTATGTGTTCGCGTATCATCAACAAACCTACAATTTATGCACAACTAGTTTACAATAACAGCAGAGCGGTGTGGAAGTTACAACAAACTACCCCCTACACACCTCCTTACTAGGCTGCAGCTCCCACGCGTTGTTTGTGTTTAGTTTGAGTAAATCTTGTGTGTTCGTTATGTGTTCGCGTATCATCAACAAACCTACAATTTATGCACAACTAGTTTACAATAACAGCAGAGCTGTGTGGAAGTTACAACAAACTACCCTCTACACACCTCCTTACTAGGCTGCAGCTCCCAAACGCTGTTTGTGTTTAGTTTGAGTAAACCTTGTGTGTTCGTTATGTGTTCGCGTATCATCAACAAACCTACAATTTATGCACAACTAGTTTACAATAACGCAGAGCGGTGTGGAAGTTACAACAAACTACCCCCTACACACCTCCTTACTAGGCTGCAGCTCCCACGCGCTGTTTGTGTTTAGTTTGAGTAAACCTTGTGTGTTCGTTATGTGTTCGCGTATCATCAACAAACCTACAATTTATGCACAACTAGTTTACAATAAAAGCAGAACGGTGTGGAAGTTACAACAAACTACCCCCTACACACCTCCTTGCTAGGCTGCAGCTCCCAAACGCTGTTTGTGTTTAGTTTGAGTAAACCTTGTGTGTTCGTTATGTGTTCGCGTATCATCAACAAACCTACAATTAATGCACAACTAGTTTACAATAACAGCAGAGCGGTGTGGAAGTTACAACAAACTACCCCCTACACACCTCCTTACTAGGCTGCAGCTCCCACGCGCTGTTTGTGTTTAGTTTGAGTAAACCTTGTGTGTTCGTTATGTGTTCGCGTATCATCAACAAACCTACAATTAATGCACAACTAGTTTACAATAACAGCAGAGCGGTGTGGAAGTTACAACAAACTACCCCCTACACACCTCCTTACTAGGCTGCAGCTCCCACGCGCTGTTTGTGTTTAGTTTGAGTAAACCTTGTGTGTTCGTTATGTGTTCGCGTATCATCAACAAACCTACAATTTATGCACAACTAGTTTACAATAACAGCAGAGCGGTGTGGAAGTTACAACAAACTACCCCCTACACACCTCCTTACTAGGCTGCAGCTCCCAAACGCTGTTTGTGTTTAGTTTGAGTAAACCTTGTGTGTTCGTTATGTGTTCGCGTATCATCAACAAACCTACAATTTATGCACAACTAGTTTACAATAACAGCAGAGCGGTGTGGAAGTTACAACAAACTACCCCCTACACACCTCCTTACTAGGCTGCAGCTCCCAAACGCTGTTTGTGTTTAGTTTGAGTAAACCTTGTGTGTTCGTTATGTGTTCGCGTATCATCAACAAACCTACAATTTATGCACAACTAGTTTACAATAACGCAGAGCGGTGTGGAAGTTACAACAAACTACCCCCTACACACCTCCTTACTAGGCTGCAGCTCCCAAACGCTGTTTGTGTTTAGTTTGAGTAAACCTTGTGTGTTCGTTATGTGTTCGCGTATCATCAACAAACCTACAATTTATGCACAACTAGTTTACAATAACGCAGAGCGATGTGGAAGTTACAACAAACTACCCCCTACACACCTCCTTACTAGGCTGCAGCTCCGAAACGCTGTTTGTGTTTAGTTTGAGTAAACCTTGTGTGTTCGTTATGTGTTCGCGTATCATCAACAAACCTACAATTTATGCACAACTAGTTTACAATAACGCAGAGCGATGTGGAAGTTACAACAAACTACCCCCTACACACCTCCATACTAGGCTGCAGCTCCCACGCGCTGTTTGTGTTTAGTTTGAGTAAACCTTGTGTGTTCGTTATGTGTTCGCGTATCATCAACAAACCTACAATTTATGCACAACTAGTTTACAATAACGCAGAGCGATGTGGAAGTTACAACAAACTACCCCCTACACACCTCCTTACTAGGCTGCAGCTCCCAAACGCTGTTTGTGTTTAGTTTGAGTAAACCTTGTGTGTTCGTTATGTGTTCGCGTATCATCAACAAACCTACAATTTATGCACAACTAGTTTACAATAACGCAGAGCGATGTGGAAGTTACAACAAACTACCCCCTACACACCTCCATACTAGGCTGCAGCTCCCACGCGCTGTTTGTGTTTAGTTTGAGTAAACCTTGTGTGTTCGTTATGTGTTCGCGTATCATCAACAAACCTACAATTTATGCACAACTAGTTTACAATAACGCAGAGCGATGTGGAAGTTACAACAAACTACCCCCTACACACCTCCTTACTAGGCTGCAGCTCCCAAACGCTGTTTGTGTTTAGTTTGAGTAAACCTTGTGTGTTCGTTATGTGTTCGCGTATCATCAACAAACCTACAATTTATGCACAACTAGTTTACAATAACAGCAGAGCGGTGTGGAAGTTACAACAAACTACCCCCTACACACCTCCTTACTAGGCTGCAGCTCCCAAACGCTGTTTGTGTTTAGTTTGAGTAAACCTTGTGTGTTCGTTATGTGTTCGCGTATCATCAACAAACCTACAATTTATGCACAACTAGTTTACAATAACAGCAGAGCGGTGTGGAAGTTACAACAAACTACCCCATACACACCTCCTTGCTAGGCTGCAGCTCCCACGCGCTGTTTGTGTTTAGTTTGAGTAAACCTTGTGTGTTCGTTATGTGTTCGCGTATCATCAACAAACCTACAATTTATGCACAACTAGTTTACAATAACAGCAGAGCGGTGTGGAAGTTACAACAAACTACCCCCTACACACCTCCTTGCTAGGCTGCAGCTCCCACGCGCTGTTTGTGTTTAGTTTGAGTAAACCTTGTGTGTTCGTTATGTGTTCGCGTATCATCAACAAACCTACAATTTATGCACAACTAGTTTACAATAACGCAGAGCGGTGTGGAAGTTACAACAAACTACCCCCTACACACCTCCTTACTAGGCTGCAGCTCCCAAACGCTGTTTGTGTTTAGTTTGAGTAAACCTTGTGTGTTCGTTATGTGTTCGCGTATCATCAACAAACCTACAATTTATGCACAACTAGTTTACAATAACGCAGAGCGGTGTGGAAGTTACAACAAACTACCCCCTACACACCTCCTTACTAGGCTGCAGCTCCGAAACGCTGTTTGTGTTTAGTTTGAGTAAACCTTGTGTGTTCGTTATGTGTTCGCGTATCATCAACAAACCTACAATTTATGCACAACTAGTTTACAATAACAGCAGAGCGGTGTGGAAGTTACAACAAACTACCCCCTACACACCTCCTTACTAGGCTGCAGCTCCCACGCGCTGTTTGTGTTTAGTTTGAGTAAACCTTGTGTGTTCGTTATGTGTTCGCGTATCATCAACAAACCTACAATTTATGCACAACTAGTTTACAATAACGCAGAGCGGTGTGGAAGTTACAACAAACTACCCCCTACACACCTCCTTACTAGGCTGCAGCTCCGAAACGCTGTTTGTGTTTAGTTTGAGTAAACCTTGTGTGTTCGTTATGTGTTCGCGTATCATCAACAAACCTACAATTTATGCACAACTAGTTTACAATAACAGCAGAGCGGTGTGGAAGTTACAACAAACTACCCCCTACACACCTCCTTACTAGGCTGCAGCTCCCACGCGCTGTTTGTGTTTAGTTTGAGTAAACCTTGTGTGTTCGTTATGTGTTCGCGTATCATCAACAAACCTACAATTTATGCACAACTAGTTTACAATAACAGCAGAGCGGTGTGGAAGTTACAACAAACTACCCCCTACACACCTCCTTACTAGGCTGCAGCTCCCACGCGTTGTTTGTGTTTAGTTTGAGTAAATCTTGTGTGTTCGTTATGTGTTCGCGTATCATCAACAAACCTACAATTTATGCACAACTCGTTTACAATAACGCAGAGCGGTGTGGAAGTTACAACAAACTACCCCCTACACACCTCCTTACTAGGCTGCAGCTCCCACGCGTTGTTTGTGTTTAGTTTGAGTAAATCTTGTGTGTTCGTTATGTGTTCGCGTATCATCAACAAACCTACAATTTATGCACAACTAGTTTACAATAACAGCAGAGCGGTGTGGAAGTTACAACAAACTACCCCCTACACACCTCCTTACTAGGCTGCAGCTCCCACGCGCTGTTTGTGTTTAGTTTGAGTAAACCTTGTGTGTTCGTTATGTGTTCGCGTATCATCAACAAACCTACAATTTATGCACAACTAGTTTACAATAACGCAAAGCGGTGTGGAAGTTACAACAAACTACCCCTACACACCTCCTTACTAGGCTGCAGCTCCCACGCGCTGTTTGTGTTTAGTTTGAGTAAACCTTGTGTGTTCGTTATGTGTTCGCGTATCATCAACAAACCTACAATTTATGCACAACTAGTTTACAATAACGCAGAGCGATGTGGAAGTTACAACAAACTACCCCCTACACACCTCCTTACTAGGCTGCAGCTCCCAAACGCTGTTTGTGTTTAGTTTGAGTAAACCTTGTGTGTTCGTTATGTGTTCGCGTATCATCAACAAACCTACAATTTATGCACAACTAGTTTACAATAACAGCAGAGCGGTGTGGAAGTTACAACAAACTACCCCCTACACACCTCCTTACTAGGCTGCAGCTCCCACGCGCTGTTTGTGTTTAGTTTGAGTAAACCTTGTGTGTTCGTTATGTGTTCGCGTATCATCAACAAACCTACAATTTATGCACAACTAGTTTACAATAACAGCAGAGCGGTGTGGAAGTAACAACAAACTACCCCCTACACACCTCCTTACTAGGCTGCAGCTCCCACGCGTTGTTTGTGTTTAGTTTGAGTAAACCTTGTGTGTTCGTTATGTGTTCGCGTATCATCAACAAACCTACAATTTATGCACAACTAGTTTACAATAACGCAGAGCGGTGTGGAAGTTACAACAAACTACCCCCTACACACCTCCTTACTAGGCTGCAGCTCCCACGCGTTGTTTGTGTTTAGTTTGAGTAAACCTTGTGTGTTCGTTATGTGTTCGCGTATCATCAACAAACCTACAATTTATGCACAACTAGTTTACAATAACGCAGAGCGATGTGGAAGTTACAACAAACTACCCCCTACACACCTCCTTACTAGGCTGCAGCTCCCAAACGCTGTTTGTGTTTAGTTTGAGTAAACCTTGTGTGTTCGTTATGTGTTCGCGTATCATCAACAAACCTACAATTTATGCACAACTAGTTTACAATAACGCAGAGCGATGTGGAAGTTACAACAAACTACCCCCTACACACCTCCTTACTAGGCTGCAGCTCCCAAACGCTGTTTGTGTTTAGTTTGAGTAAACCTTGTGTGTTCGTTATGTGTTCGCGTATCATCAACAAACCTACAATTTATGCACAACTAGTTTACAATAACGCAGAGCGATGTGGAAGTTACAACAAACTACCCCCTACACACCTCCTTACTAGGCTGCAGCTCCCAAACGCTGTTTGTGTTTAGTTTGAGTAAACCTTGTGTGTTCGTTATGTGTTCGCGTATCATCAACAAACCTACAATTTATGCACAACTAGTTTACAATAACGCAGAGCGATGTGGAAGTTACAACAAACTACCCCCTACACACCTCCTTACTAGGCTGCAGCTCCCAAACGCTGTTTGTGTTTAGTTTGAGTAAACCTTGTGTGTTCGTTATGTGTTCGCGTATCATCAACAAACCTACAATTTATGCACAACTAGTTTACAATAACAGCAGAGCGGTGTGGAAGTTACAACAAACTACCACCTACACACCTCCTTACTTGGCTGCAGCTCCCACGCGCTGTTTGTGTTTAGTTTGAGTAAACCTTGTGTGTTCGTTATGTGTTCGCGTATCATCAACAAACCTACAATTTATGCACAACTAGTTTACAATAACGCAGTGCGATGTGGAAGTTACAACAAACTACCCCCTACACACCTCCTTACTAGGCTGCAGCTCCCAAACGCTGTTTGTGTTTAGTTTGAGTAAACCTTGTGTGTTCGTTATGTGTTCGCGTATCATCAACAAACCTACAATTTATGCACAACTAGTTTACAATAACAGCAGAGCGGTGTGGAAGTTACAACAAACTACCCCCTACACACCTCCTTACTAGGCTGCAGCTCCCAAACGCTGTTTGTGTTTAGTTTGAGTAAACCTTGTGTGTTCGTTATGTGTTCGCGTATCATCAACAAACCTACAATTTATGCACAACTAGTTTACAATAACGCAGAGCGATGTGGAAGTTACAACAAACTACCCCCTACACACCTCCTTACTAGGCTGCAGCTCCCACGCGCTGTTTGTGTTTAGTTTGAGTAAACCTTGTGTGTTCGTTATGTGTTCGCGTATCATCAACAAACCTACAATTTATGCACAACTAGTTTACAATAACGCAGAGCGATGTGGAAGTTACAACAAACTACCCCCTACACACCTCCTTACTAGGCTGCAGCTCCCAAACGCTGTTTGTGTTTAGTTTGAGTAAACCTTGTGTGTTCGTTATGTGTTCGCGTATCATCAACAAACCTACAATTTATGCACAACTAGTTTACAATAACAGCAGAGCGATGTGGAAGTTACAACAAACTACCCCCTACACACCTCCTTACTAGGCTGCAGCTCCCAAACGCTGTTTGTGTTTAGTTTGAGTAAACCTTGTGTGTTCGTTATGTGTTCGCGTATCATCAACAAACCTACAATTTATGCACAACTAGTTTACAATAACGCAGAGCGATGTGGAAGTTACAACAAACTACCCCCTACACACCTCCTTACTAGGCTGCAGCTCCCACGCGCTGTTTGTGTTTAGTTTGAGTAAACCTTGTGTGTTCGTTATGTGTTCGCGTATCATCAACAAACCTACAATTTATGCACAACTAGTTTACAATAACAGCAGAGCGGTGTGGAAGTTACAACAAACTACCCCCTACACACCTCCTTACTAGGCTGCAGCTCCCAAACGCTGTTTGTGTTTAGTTTGAGTAAACCTTGTGTGTTCGTTATGTGTTCGCGTATCATCAACAAACCTACAATTTATGCACAACTAGTTTACAATAACGCAGAGCGATGTGGAAGTTACAACAAACTACCCCCTACACACCTCCTTACTAGGCTGCAGCTCCCAAACGCTGTTTGTGTTTAGTTTGAGTAAACCTTGTGTGTTCGTTATGTGTTCGCGTATCATCAACAAACCTACAATTTATGCACAACTAGTTTACAATAACAGCAGAGCGGTGTGGAAGTTACAACAAACTACCACCTACACACCTCCTTACTTGGCTGCAGCTCCCACGCGCTGTTTGTGTTTAGTTTGAGTAAACCTTGTGTGTTCGTTATGTGTTCGCGTATCATCAACAAACCTACAATTTATGCACAACTAGTTTACAATAACGCAGTGCGATGTGGAAGTTACAACAAACTACCCCCTACACACCTCCTTACTAGGCTGCAGCTCCCAAACGCTGTTTGTGTTTAGTTTGAGTAAACCTTGTGTGTTCGTTATGTGTTCGCGTATCATCAACAAACCTACAATTTATGCACAACTAGTTTACAATAACAGCAGAGCGGTGTGGAAGTTACAACAAACTACCCCCTACACACCTCCTTACTAGGCTGCAGCTCCCAAACGCTGTTTGTGTTTAGTTTGAGTAAACCTTGTGTGTTCGTTATGTGTTCGCGTATCATCAACAAACCTACAATTTATGCACAACTAGTTTACAATAACGCAGAGCGATGTGGAAGTTACAACAAACTACCCCCTACACACCTCCTTACTAGGCTGCAGCTCCCACGCGCTGTTTGTGTTTAGTTTGAGTAAACCTTGTGTGTTCGTTATGTGTTCGCGTATCATCAACAAACCTACAATTTATGCACAACTAGTTTACAATAACAGCAGAGCGGTGTGGAAGTTACAACAAACTACCCCCTACACACCTCCTTACTAGGCTGCAGCTCCCAAACGCTGTTTGTGTTTAGTTTGAGTAAACCTTGTGTGTTCGTTATGTGTTCGCGTATCATCAACAAACCTACAATTTATGCACAACTAGTTTACAATAACGCAGAGCGATGTGGAAGTTACAACAAACTACCCCCTACACACCTCCTTACTAGGCTGCAGCTCCCACGCGCTGTTTGTGTTTAGTTTGAGTAAACCTTGTGTGTTCGTTATGTGTTCGCGTATCATCAACAAACCTACAATTTATGCACAACTAGTTTACAATAACGCAGAGCGGTGTGGAAGTTACAACAAACTACCCTCTACACACCTCCTTACTAGGCTGCAGCTCCCAAACGCTGTTTGTGTTTAGTTTGAGTAAACCTTGTGTGTTCGTTATGTGTTCGCGTATCATCAACAAACCTACAATTTATGCACAACTAGTTTACAATAACGCAGAGCGGTGTGGAAGTTACAACAAACTACCCTCTACACACCTCCTTACTAGGCTGCAGCTCCCAAACGCTGTTTGTGTTTAGTTTGAGTAAACCTTGTGTGTTCGTTATGTGTTCGCGTATCATCAACAAACCTACAATTTATGCACAACTAGTTTACAATAACGCAGAGCGGTGTGGAAGTTACAACAAACTACCCTCTACACACCTCCTTACTAGGCTGCAGCTCCCAAACGCTGTTTGTGTTTAGTTTGAGTAAACCTTGTGTGTTCGTTATGTGTTCGCGTATCATCAACAAACCTACAATTTATGCACAACTAGTTTACAATAACGCAGAGCGGTGTGGAAGTTACAACAAACTACCCCCTACACACCTCCTTACTAGGCTGCAGCTCCCAAACGCTGTTTGTGTTTAGTTTGAGTAAACCTTGTGTGTTCGTTATGTGTTCGCGTATCATCAACAAACCTACAATTTATGCACAACTAGTTTACAATAACGCAGAGCGGTGTGGAAGTTACAACAAACTACCCCCTACACACCTCCTTACTAGGCTGCAGCTCCCAAACGCTGTTTGTGTTTAGTTTGAGTAAACCTTGTGTGTTCGTTATGTGTTCGCGTATCATCAACAAACCTACAATTTATGCACAACTAGTTTACAATAACGCAGAGCGGTGTGGAAGTTACAACAAACTACCCTCTACACACCTCCTTACTAGGCTGCAGCTCCCAAACGCTGTTTGTGTTTAGTTTGAGTAAACCTTGTGTGTTCGTTATGTGTTCGCGTATCATCAACAAACCTACAATTTATGCACAACTAGTTTACAATAACGCAGAGCGATGTGGAAGTTACAACAAACTACCCCCTACACACCTCCTTACTAGGCTGCAGCTCCCACGCGCTGTTTGTGTTTAGTTTGAGTAAACCTTGTGTGTTCGTTATGTGTTCGCGTATCATCAACAAACCTACAATTTATGCACAACTAGTTTACAATAACGCAGAGCGGTGTGGAAGTTACAACAAACTACCCTCTACACACCTCCTTACTAGGCTGCAGCTCCCAAACGCTGTTTGTGTTTAGTTTGAGTAAACCTTGTGTGTTCGTTATGTGTTCGCGTATCATCAACAAACCTACAATTTATGCACAACTAGTTTACAATAACGCAGAGCGATGTGGAAGTTACAACAAACTACCCTCTACACACCTCCTTACTAGGCTGCAGCTCCCAAACGCTGTTTGTGTTTAGTTTGAGTAAACCTTGTGTGTTCGTTATGTGTTCGCGTATCATCAACAAACCTACAATTTATGCACAACTAGTTTACAATAACGCAGAGCGGTGTGGAAGTTACAACAAACTACCCCTACACACCTCCTTACTAGGCTGCAGCTCCCACGCGCTGTTTGTGTTTAGTTTGAGTAAACCTTGTGTGTTCGCGTATCATCAACAAACCTACAATTTATGCACAACTAGTTTACAATAACAGCAGAGCGGTGTGGAAGTTACAACAAACTACCCCCTACACACCTCCTTACTAGGCTGCAGCTCCCACGCGCTGTTTGTGTTTAGTTTGAGTAAACCTTGTGTGTTCGTTATGTGTTCGCGTATCATCAACAAACCTACAATTTATGCACAACTAGTTTACAATAACAGCAGAGCGGTGTGGAAGTTACAACAAACTACCCCCTACACACCTCCTTACTAGGCTGCAGCTCCCACGCGCTGTTTGTGTTTAGTTTGAGTAAACCTTGTGTGTTCGTTATGTGTTCGCGTATCATCAACAAACCTACAATTTATGCACAACTAGTTTACAATAACAGCAGAGCGGTGTGGAAGTTACAACAAACTACCCCCTACACACCTCCTTACTAGGCTGCAGCTCCCACGCGCTGTTTGTGTTTAGTTTGAGTAAGCCTTGTGTGTTCGTTGTGTGTTCGCGTATCATCAACAAACCTGCAATTTATGCACAACTAGTTTACAATAACAGCAGAGCGGTGAGGAAGTTACAACAAACTACCCTCTACACACCTCCTTACTAGGCTGCAGCTCCCACGCGCTGTTTGTGTTTAGTTTGAGTAAACCTTGTGTGTTCGTTATGTGTTCGCGTATCATCAACAAACCTACAATTTATGCACAACTAGTTTACAATAACAGCAGAGCGGTGTGGAAGTTACAACAAACTACCCCCTACACACCTCCTTACTAGGCTGCAGCTCCCACGCGCTGTTTGTGTTTAGTTTGAGTAAACCTTGTGTGTTCGTTATGTGTTCGCGTATCATCAACAAACCTGCAATTTATGCACAACTAGTTTACAATAACAGCAGAGCGGTGTGGAAGTTACAACAAACTACCCCCTACACACCTCCTTACTAGGCTGCAGCTCCCACGCGCTGTTTGTGTTTAGTTTGAGTAAACCTTGTGTGTTCGTTATGTGTTCGCGTATCATCAACAAACCTACAATTTATGCACAACTAGTTTACAATAACAGCAGAGCGGTGTGGAAGTTACAACAAACTACCCCCTACACACCTCCTTACTAGGCTGCAGCTCCCAAACGCTGTTTGTGTTTAGTTTGAGTAAGCCTTGTGTGTTCGTTGTGTGTTCGCGTATCATCAACAAACTTGCAATTTATGCACAACTAGTTTACAATAACAGCAGAGCGGTGTGGAAGTTACAACAAACTACCCCCTACACACCTCCTTACTAGGCTGCAGCTCCCAAACGCTGTTTGTGTTTAGTTTGAGTAAACCTTGTGTGTTCGTTATGTGTTCGCGTATCATCAACAAACCTACAATTTATGCACAACTAGTTTACAATAACAGCAGAGCGGTGTGGAAGTTACAACAAACTACCCCCTACACACCTCCTTACTAGGCTGCAGCTCCCACGCGCTGTTTGTGTTTAGTTTGAGTAAACCTTGTGTGTTCGTTATGTGTTCGCGTATCATCAACAAACCTACAATTTATGCACAACTAGTTTACAATAACAGCAGAGAGGTGTGGAAGTTATAACAAACTACCCCCTACACACCTCCTTACTAGGCTGCAGCTCCCACGCGCTGTTTGTGTTTAGTTTGAGTAAACCTTGTGTGTTCGTTATGTGTTCGCGTATCATCAACAAACCTACAATTTATGCACAACTAGTTTACAATAACAGCAGAGCGGTGTGGAAGTTACAACAAACTACCCCCTACACACCTCCTTACTAGGCTGCAGCTCCCACGCGCTGTTTGGGTTTAGTTTGAGTAAACCTTGTGTGTTCGTTATGTGTTCGCGTATCATCAACAAACCTACAATTTATGCACAACTAGTTTACAATAACAGCAGAGCGGTGTGGAAGTTACAACAAACTACCCCCTACACACCTCCTTACTAGGCTGCAGCTCCCACGCGCTGTTTGTGTTTAGTTTGAGTAAACCTTGTGTGTTCGTTATATGTTCACGTATCATCAACAAACCTACAATTTATGCACAACTAGTTTACAATAACAGCAGAGCGGTGTGGAAGTTACAACAAACTACCCCCTACACACCTCCTTACTAGGCTGCAGCTCCCACGCGCTGTTTGTGTTTAGTTTGAGTAAACCTTGTGTGTTCGTTATGTGTTCGCGTATCATCAACAAACCTACATTTATGCACAACTAGTTTACAATAACAGCAGAGCGGTGTGGAAGTTACAACAAACTACCCCCTACACACCTCCTTACTAGGCTGCAGCTCCCACGCGCTGTTTGTGTTTAGGTTGAGTAAACCTTGTGTGTTCGTTATGTGTTCGCGTATCATCAACAAACCTACAATTTATGCACAACTAGTTTACAATAACAGCAGAGCTGTGTGGAAGTTACAACAAACTACCCCCTACACACCTCCTTACTAGGCTGCAGCTCCCACGCGCTGTTTGGGTTTAGTTTGAGTAAACCTTGTGTGTTCGTTATGTGTTCGCGTATCATCAACAAACCTACAATTTATGCACAACTAGTTTACAATAACAGCAGAGCGGTGTGGAAGTTACAACAAACTACCCCCTACACAACTCCTTACTAGGCTGCAGCTCCCACGCGCTGTTTGTGTTTAGTTTGAGTAAACCTTGTGTGTTCGTTATGTGTTCACGTATCATCAACAAACCTACAATTTATGCACAACTAGTTTACAATAACAGCAGAGCGGTGTGGAAGTTACAACAAACTACCCCCTACACACCTCCTTACTAGGCTGCAGCTCCCACGCGCTGTTTGTGTTTAGTTTGAGTAAACCTTGTGTGTTCGTTATGTGTTCGCGTATCATCAACAAACCTACAATTTATGCACAACTAGTTTACAATAACAGCAGAGATGTGTGGAAGTTACAACAAACTACCCCCTACACACCTCCTTACTAGGCTGCAGCTCCCACGCGCTGTTTGTGTTTAGTTTGAGTAAACCTTGTGTGTTCGTTATGTGTTCGCGTATCATCAACAAACCTACAATTTATGCACAACTAGTTTACAATAACAGCAGAGCGGTGTGGAAGTTACAACAAACTACCCCCTACACAACTCCTTACTAGGCTGCAGCTCCCAAACGCTGTTTGTGTTTAGTTTGAGTAAACCTTGTGTGTTCGTTATGTGTTCGCGTATCATCAACAAACCTACAATTTATGCACAACTAGTTTACAATAACAGCAGAGCGGTGTGGAAGTTACAACAAACTACCCCCTACACACCTCCTTACTAGGCTGCAGCTCCCACGCGCTGTTTGTGTTTAGTTTGAGTAAACCTTGTGTGTTCGTTATGTGTTCGCGTATCATCAACAAACCTACAATTTATGCACAACTAGTTTACAATAACAGCAGAGCGGTGTGGAAGTTACAACAAACTACCCCCTACACACCTCCTTACTAGGCTGCAGCTCCCACGCGCTGTTTGTGTTTAGTTTGAGTAAACCTTGTGTGTTCGTTATGTGTTCGCGTATCATCAACAAACCTACAATTTATGCACAACTAGTTTACAATAACAGCAGAGTGGTGTGGAAGTTACAACAAACTACCCCCTACACACCTCCTTACTAGGCTGCAGCTCCCACGCGCTGTTTGTGTTTAGTTTGAGTAAACCTTGTGTGTTCGTTATGTGTTCGCGTATCATCAACAAACCTACAATTTATGCACAACTAGTTTACAATAACAGCAGAGCGGTGTGGAAGTTACAACAAACTACCCCCTACACACCTCCTTACTAGGCTGCAGCTCCCACGCGCTGTTTGTGTTTAGTTTGAGTAAACCTTGTGTGTTCGTTATGTGTTCGCGTATCATCAACAAACCTACAATTTATGCACAACTAGTTTACAATAACAGCAGAGCGGTGTGGAAGTTACAACAAACTACCCCCTACACACCTCCTTACTAGGCTGCAGCTCCCACGCGCTGTTTGTGTTTAGTTTGAGTAAACCTTGTGTGTTCGTTATGTGTTCGCGTATCATCAACAAACCTACAATTTATGCACAACTAGTTTACAATAACAGCAGAGCGGTGTGGAAGTTACAACAAACTACCCCCTACACACCTCCTTACTAGGCTGCAGCTCCCAAACGCTGTTTGTGTTTAGTTTGAGTAAACCTTGTGTGTTCGTTATGTGTTCGCGTATCATCAACAAACCTACAATTTATGCACAACTAGTTTACAATAACAGCAGAGCGGTGTGGAAGTTACAACAAACTACCCCCTACACACCTCCTTACTAGGCTGCAGCTCCCACGCGCTGTTTGTGTTTAGTTTGAGTAAACCTTGTGTGTTCGTTATGTGTTCGCGTATCATCAACAAACCTACAATTTATGCACAACTAGTTTACAATAACAGCAGAGTGGTGTGGAAGTTACAACAAACTACCCCCTACACACCTCCTTACTAGGCTGCAGCTCCCACGCGCTGTTTGTGTTTAGTTTGAGTAAACCTTGTGTGTTCGTTATGTGTTCGCGTATCATCAACAAACCTACAATTTATGCACAACTAGTTTACAATAACAGCAGAGCGGTGTGGAAGTTACAACAAACTACCCCCTACACACCTCCTTACTAGGCTGCAGCTCCCAAACGCTGTTTGTGTTTAGTTTGAGTAAACCTTGTGTGTTCGTTATGTGTTCGCGTATCATCAACAAACCTACAATTTATGCACAACTAGTTTACAATAACAGCAGAGTGGTGTGGAAGTTACAACAAACTACCCCCTACACACCTCCTTACTAGGCTGCAGCTCCCAAACGCTGTTTGTGTTTAGTTTGAGTAAACCTTGTGTGTTCGTTATGTGTTCGCGTATCATCAACAAACCTACAATGTATGCACAACTAGTTTACAATAACAGCAGAGCGGTGTGGAAGTTACAACAAACTACCCCCTACACACCTCCTTACTAGGCTGCAGCTCCCAAACGCTGTTTGTGTTTAGTTTGAGTAAACCTTGTGTGTTCGTTATGTGTTCGCGTATCATCAACAAACCTACAATGTATGCACAACTAGTTTACAATAACAGCAGAGATGTGTGGAAGTTACAACAAACTACCCCCTACACACCTCCTTACTAGGCTGCAGCTCCCACGCGCTGTTTGTGTTTAGTTTGAGTAAACCTTGTGTGTTCGTTATGTGTTCACGTATCATCAACAAACCTACAATTTATGCTCAACTAGTTTACAATAACAGCAGAGCGGTGTGGAAGTTACAACAAACTACCCCCTACACACCTCTTTACTAGGCTGCAGCTCCCACACGCTGTTTGTGTTTAGTTTGAGTAAACCTTGTGTGTTCGTTATGTGTTCACGTATCATCAACAAACCTACAATTTATGCACAACTAGTTTACAATAACAGCAGAGATGTGTGGAAGTTACAACAAACTACCCCCTACACACCTCCTTACTAGGCTGCAGCTCCCACGCGCTGTTTGTGTTTAGTTTGAGTAAACCTTGTGTGTTCGTTATGTGTTCACGTATCATCAACAAACCTACAATTTATGCACAACTAGTTTACAATAACAGCAGAGATGTGTGGAAGTTACAACAAACTACCCCCTACACACCTCCTTACTAGGCTGCAGCTCCCACGCGCTGTTTGTGTTTAGTTTGAGTAAACCTTGTGTGTTCGTTATGTGTTCACGTATCATCAACAAACCTACAATTTATGCACAACTAGTTTACAATAACAGCAGAGTGGTGTGGAAGTTACAACAAACTACCCCCTACACACCTCCTTACTAGGCTGCAGCTCCCAAACGCTGTTTGTGTTTAGTTTGAGTAAACCTTGTGTGTTCGTTATGTGTTCGCGTATAATCAACAAACCTACAATTTATGCACAACTAGTTTACAATAACAGCAGAGATGTGTGGAAGTTACAACAAACTACCCCCTACACACCTCCTTACTAGGCTGCAGCTCCCACGCGCTGTTTGTGTTTAGTTTGAGTAAACCTTGTGTGTTCGTTATGTGTTCACGTATCATCAACAAACCTACAATTTATGCACAACTAGTTTACAATAACAGCAGAGTGGTGTGGAAGTTACAACAAACTACCCCCTACACACCTCCTTACTAGGCTGCAGCTCCCAAACGCTGTTTGTGTTTAGTTTGAGTAAACCTTGTGTGTTCGTTATGTGTTCGCGTATAATCAACAAACCTACAATTTATGCACAACTAGTTTACAATAACAGCAGAGATGTGTGGAAGTTACAACAAACTACCCCCTACACACCTCCTTACTAGGCTGCAGCTCCCAAACGCTGTTTGTGTTTAGTTTGAGTAAACCTTGTGTGTTCGTTATGTGTTCGCGTATCATCAACAAACCTACAATTTATGCACAACTAGTTTACAATAACAGCAGAGCGGTGTGGAAGTTACAACAAACTACCCCCTACACACCTCCTTACTAGGCTGCAGCTCCCACACGCTGTTTGTGTTTAGTTTGAGTAAACCTTGTGTGTTCGTTATGTGTTCGCGTATCATCAATAAACCTACAATTTATGCACAACTAGTTTACAATAACAGCAGAGCGGTGTGGAAGTTACAACAAACTACCCTCTACACACCTCCTTACTAGGCTGCAGCTCCCACACGCTGTTTGTGTTTAGTTTGAGTAAACCTTGTGTGTTCGTTATGTGTTCGCGTATCATCAACAAACCTACAATTTATGCACAACTAGTTTACAATAACAGCAGAGCTGTGTGGAAGTTACAACAAACTACCCTCTACACACCTCCTTACTAGGCTGCAGCTCCCACGCGCTGTTTGTGTTTAGTTTGAGTAAACCTTGTGTGTTCGTTATGTGTTCACGT
The DNA here is from genome assembly GCA_036971475.1 of Prosapia bicincta. Lineage (NCBI taxonomy): Eukaryota > Metazoa > Arthropoda > Insecta > Hemiptera > Cercopidae > Prosapia > Prosapia bicincta. The sequence continues at coordinate 216,064 of JBAIZL010000004.1, read as the reverse complement.
ATCATCAACAAACCTACAATTTATGCACAACTAGTTTACAATAACAGCAGAGCGGTGTGGAAGTTACAACAAACTACCCCCTACACACCTCCTTACTAGGCTGCAGCTCCCACGCGCTGTTTGTGTTTAGTTTGAGTAAACCTTGTGTATTCGTTATGTGTTCGCGTATCATCAACAAACCTACAATTTATGCACAACTAGTTTACAATTACAGCAGAGCGGTGTGGAAGTTACAACAAACTACCCCCTACACACCTCCTTACTAGGCTGCAGCTCCCACGCGCTGTTTGTGTTTAGTTTGAGTAAACCTTGTGTGTTCGTTATGTGTTCACGTATCATCAACAAACCTACAATTTATGCACAACTAGTTTACAATAACAGCAGAGCGGTGTGGAAGTTACAACAAACTACCCCCTACACACCTCCTTACTAGGCTGCAGCTCCCACGCGCTGTTTGTGTTTAGTTTGAGTAAACCTTGTGTGTTCGTTATGTGTTCGCGTATCATCAACAAACCTACAATTTATGCACAACTAGTTTACAATAACAGCAGAGCTGTGTGGAAGTTACAACAAACTACCCCCTACACACCTCCTTACTAGGCTGCAGCTCCCACGCGCTGTTTGGGTTTAGTTTGAGTAAACCTTGTGTGTTCGTTATGTGTTCGCGTATCATCAACAAACCTACAATTTATGCACAACTAGTTTACAATAACAGCAGAGCGGTGTGGAAATTACAACAAACTACCCCCTACACACCTCCTTACTAGGCTGCAGCTCCCACGCGCTGTTTGTGTTTAGTTTGGGTAAACCTTGTGTGTTCGTTATGTGTTCGCGTATTATCAACAAACCTACAATTTATGCACAACTAGTTTACAATAACAGCAGAGCGGTGTGGAAGTTACAACAAACTACCCCCTACACACCTCCTTACTAGGCTGCAGCTCCCACGCGCTGTTTGTGTTTAGTTTGGGTAAACCTTGTGTGTTCGTTATGTGTTCGCGTATCATCAACAAACCTACAATTTATGCACAACTAGTTTACAATAACAGCAGAGCGGTGTGGAAGTTACAACAAACTACCCCCTACACACCTCCTTACTAGGCTGCAGCTCCCACGCGCTGTTTGTGTTTAGTTTGAGTAAACCTTGTGTGTTCGTTATGTGTTCGCGTATCATCAACAAACCTACAATTTATGCACAACTAGTTTACAATAACAGCAGAGCGGTGTGGATGTTACAACAAACTACCCCCTACACACCTCCTTACTAGGCTGCAGCTCCCACGCGCTGTTTGTGTTTAGTTTGGGTAAACCTTGTGTGTTCGTTATGTGTTCGCGTATCATCAACAAACCTACAATTTATGCACAACTAGTTTACAATAACAGTTGAGCGGTGTGGAAGTTACAACAAACTACCCCCTACACACATCCTTACTAGGCTGCAGCTCCCACGCGCTGTTTGTGTTTAGTTTGAGTAAACCTTGTGTGTTCGTTATGTGTTCGCGAATCATCAACAAACCTACAATTTATGCACAACTAGTTTACAATAACAGCAGAGCGGTGTGGAAGTTACAACAAACTACCCCCTACACACCTCCTTACTAGGCTGCAGCTCCCACGCGCTGTTTGTGTTTAGTTTGAGTAAACCTTGTGTGTTCGTTATGTGTTCGCGTATCATCAACAAACCTACAATTTATGCACAACTAGTTTACAATAACAGCAGAGCGGTGTGGAAGTTACAACAAACTACCCCCTACACACCTCCTTACTAGGCTGCAGCTCCCACGCGCTGTTTGTGTTTAGTTTGAGTAAACCTTGTGTGTTCGTTATGTGTTCGCGTATCATCAACAAACCTACAATTTATGCACAACTAGTTTACAATAACAGCAGAGCGGTGTGGAAGTTACAACAAACTACCCCCTACACACCTCCTTACTAGGCTGCAGCTCCCACGCGCTGTTTGTGTTTAGTTTGAGTAAACCTTGTGTGTTCGTTATGTGTTCGCGTATCATCAACAAACCTACAATTTATGCACAACTAGTTTACAATAACAGCAGAGCGGTGTGGAAGTTACAACAAACTACCCCCTACACACCTCCTTACTAGGCTGCAGCTCCCACGCGCTGTTTGTGTTTAGTTTGAGTAAACCTTGTGTGTTCGTTATGTGTTCGCGTATCATCAACAAACCTACAATTTATGCACAACTAGTTTACAATAACAGCAGAGCGGTGTGGAAGTTACAACAAACTACCCCCTACACACCTCCTTACTAGGCTGCAGCTCCCACGCGCTGTTTGTGTTTAGTTTGAGTAAACCTTGTGTGTTCGTTATGTGTTCGCGTATCATCAACAAACCTACAATTTATGCACAACTAGTTTACAATAACAGCAGAGCGGTGTGGAAGTTACAACAAACTACCCCCTACACACCTCCTTACTAGGCTGCAGCTCCCACGCGCTGTTTGTGTGTAGTTTGAGTAAACCTTGTGTGTTCGTTATGTGTTCGCGTATCATCAACAAACCTACAATTTATGCACAACTAGTTTACAATAACAGCAGAGCGGTGTGGAAGTTACAACAAACTACCCCCTACACACCTCCTTACTAGGCTGCAGCTCCCACGCGCTGTTTGTGTTTAGTTTGGGTAAACCTTGTGTGTTCGTTATGTGTTCGCGTATCATCAACAAACCTACAATTTATGCACAACTAGTTTACAATAACAGCAGAGCGGTGTGGAAGTTACAACAAACTACCCCCTACACACCTCTTTACTAGGCTGCAGCTCCCACACGCTGTTTGTGTTTAGTTTGAGTAAACCTTGTGTGTTCGTCATGTGTTCGCGTATCATCAACAAACCTACAATTTATGCACAACTAGTTTACAATAACAGCAGAGCGGTGTGGAAGTTACAACAAACTACCCCCTGCACACCTCCTTACTAGGCTGCAGCTCCCACGCGCTGTTTGTGTTTAGTTTGAGTAAACCTTGTGTGTTCGTCATGTGTTCGCGTATCATCAACAAACCTACAATGTATGCACAACTAGTTTACAATAACAGCAGAGCGGTGTGGAAGTTACAACAAACTACCCCCTACACACCTCCTTACTAGGCTGCAGCTCCCACGCGCTGTTTGTGTTTAGTTTGAGTAAACCTTGTGTGTTCGTTATGTGTTCGCGTATCATCAACAAACCTACAATTTATGCACAACTAGTTTACAATAACAGCAGAGCGGTGTGGAAGTTACAACAAACTACCCCCTACACACCTCCTTACTAGGCTGCAGCTCCCACGCGCTGTTTGTGTTTAGTTTGAGTAAACCTTGTGTGTTCGTTATGTGTTCGCGTATCATCAACAAACCTACAATTTATGCTCAACTAGTTTACAATAACAGCAGAGCGGTGTGGAAGTTACAAAAAACTACCCCCTACACACCTCCTTACTAGGCTGCAGCTCCCACGCGCTGTTTGTGTTTAGTTTGAGTAAACCTTGTGTGTTCGTTATGTGTTCGCGTATCATCAACAAACCTACAATTTATGCACAACTAGTTTACAATAACAGCAGAGCGGTGTGGAAGTTACAACAAACTACCCCCTACACACCTCCTTACTAGGCTGCAGCTCCCACGCGCTGTTTGTGTTTAGTTTGAGTAAACCTTGTGTGTTCGTTATGTGTTCGCGTATCATCAACAAACCTACAATTTATGCACAACTAGTTTACAATAACAGCAGAGCGGTGTGGAAGTTACAAAAAACTACCCCCTACACACCTCCTTACTAGGCTGCAGCTCCCACGCGCTGTTTGTGTTTAGTTTGAGTAAACCTTGTGTGTTCGTTATGTGTTCGCGTATCATCAACAAACCTACAATTTATGCACAACTAGTTTACAATAACAGCAGAGCGGTGTGGAAGTTACAACAAACTACCCCCTACACACCTCTTTACTAGGCTGCAGCTCCCACACGCTGTTTGTGTTTAGTTTGAGTAAACCTTGTGTGTTCGTCATGTGTTCGCGTATCATCAACAAACCTACAATTTATGCACAACTAGTTTACAATAACAGCAGAGCGGTGTGGAAGTTACAACAAACTACCCCCTGCACACCTCCTTACTAGGCTGCAGCTCCCACGCGCTGTTTGTGTTTAGTTTGAGTAAACCTTGTGTGTTCGTCATGTGTTCGCGTATCATCAACAAACCTACAATGTATGCACAACTAGTTTACAATAACAGCAGAGCGGTGTGGAAGTTACAACAAACTACCCCCTACACACCTCCTTACTAGGCTGCAGCTCCCACGCGCTGTTTGTGTTTAGTTTGAGTAAACCTTGTGTGTTCGTTATGTGTTCGCGTATCATCAACAAACCTACAATTTATGCACAACTAGTTTACAATAACAGCAGAGCGGTGTGGAAGTTACAACAAACTACCCCCTACACACCTCCTTACTAGGCTGCAGCTCCCACGCGCTGTTTGTGTTTAGTTTGAGTAAACCTTGTGTGTTCGTTATGTGTTCGCGTATCATCAACAAACCTACAATTTATGCTCAACTAGTTTACAATAACAGCAGAGCGGTGTGGAAGTTACAAAAAACTACCCCCTACACACCTCCTTACTAGGCTGCAGCTCCCACGCGCTGTTTGTGTTTAGTTTGAGTAAACCTTGTGTGTTCGTTATGTGTTCGCGTATCATCAACAAACCTACAATTTATGCACAACTAGTTTACAATAACAGCAGAGCGGTGTGGAAGTTACAACAAACTACCCCCTACACACCTCCTTACTAGGCTGCAGCTCCCACGCGCTGTTTGTGTTTAGTTTGAGTAAACCTTGTGTGTTCGTTATGTGTTCGCGTATCATCAACAAACCTACAATTTATGCACAACTAGTTTACAATAACAGCAGAGCGGTGTGGAAGTTACAAAAAACTACCCCCTACACACCTCCTTACTAGGCTGCAGCTCCCACGCGCTGTTTGTGTTTAGTTTGAGTAAACCTTGTGTGTTCGTTATGTGTTCGCGTATCATCAACAAACCTACAATTTATGCACAACTAGTTTACAATAACAGCAGAGCGGTGTGGAAGTTACAACAAACTACCCCCTACACACCTCCTTACTAGGCTGCAGCTCCCACGCGCTGTTTGTGTTTAGTTTGAGTAAACCTTGTGTGTTCGTTATGTGTTCGCGTATCATCAACAAACCTACAATTTATGCACAACTAGTTTACAATAACAGCAGAGCGGTGTGGAAGTTACAACAAACTACCCCTACACACCTCCTTACTAGGCTGCAGCTCCCACGCGCTGTTTGTGTTTAGTTTGAGTAAACCTTGTGTGTTCGTTATGTGTTCGCGTATCATCAACAAACCTACAATTTATGCACAACTAGTTTACAATAACAGCAGAGCGGTGTGGAAGTTACAACAAACTACCCCCTACACACCTCCTTACTAGGCTGCAGCTCCCACGCGCTGTTTGTGTTTAGTTTGAGTAAACCTTGTGTGTTCGTTATGTGTTCGCGTATCATCAACAAACCTACAATTTATGCACAACTAGTTTACAATAACAGCAGAGCGGTGTGGAAGTTACAACAAACTACCCCCTACACACCTCCTTACTAGGCTGCAGCTCCCACGCGCTGTTTGTGTTTAGTTTGAGTAAACCTTGTGTGTTCGTTATGTGTTCGCGTATCATCAACAAACCTACAATTTATGCACAACTAGTTTACAATAACAGCAGAGCGGTGTGGAAGTTACAACAAACTACCCCCTACACACCTCCTTACTAGGCTGCAGCTCCCACGCGCTGTTTGTGTTTAGTTTGAGTAAACCTTGTGTGTTCGTTATGTGTTCGCGTATCATCAACAAACCTACAATTTATGCACAACTAGTTTACAATAACAGCAGAGCGGTGTGGAAGTTACAACAAACTACCCCCTACACACCTCCTTACTAGGCTGCAGCTCCCACGCGCTGTTTGTGTTTAGTTTGAGTAAACCTTGTGTGTTCGTTATGTGTTCGCGTATCATCAACAAACCTACAATTTATGCACAACTAGTTTACAATAACAGCAGAGCGGTGTGGAAGTTACAACAAACTACCCCCTACACACCTCCTTACTAGGCTGCAGCTCCCACGCGCTGTTTGTGTTTAGTTTGAGTAAACCTTGTGTGTTCGTTATGTGTTCGCGTATCATCAACAAACCTACAATTTATGCACAACTAGTTTACAATAACAGCAGAGTGGTGTGGAAGTTACAACAAACTACCCCCTACACACCTCCTTACTAGGCTGCAGCTCCCACGCGCTGTTTGTGTTTAGTTTGAGTAAACCTTGTGTGTTCGTTATGTGTTCGCGTATCATCAACAAACCTACAATTTATGCACAACTAGTTTACAATAACAGCAGAGCGGTGTGGAAGTTACAACAAACTACCCCCTACACACCTCCTTACTAGGCTGCAGCTCCCACGCGCTGTTTGTGTTTAGTTTGAGTAAACCTTGTGTGTTCGTTATGTGTTCGCGTATCATCAACAAACCTACAATTTATGCACAACTAGTTTACAATAACAGCAGAGCGGTGTGGAAGTTACAACAAACTACCCCCTACACACCTCCTTACTAGGCTGCAGCTCCCACGCGCTGTTTGTGTTTAGTTTGAGTAAACCTTGTGTGTTCGTTATGTGTTCGCGTATCATCAACAAACCTACAATTTATGCACAACTAGTTTACAATAACAGCAGAGCGGTGTGGAAGTTACAACAAACTACCCCCTACACACCTCCTTACTAGGCTGCAGCTCCCACGCGCTGTTTGTGTTTAGTTTGAGTAAACCTTGTGTGCTCGTTATGTGTTCGCGTATCATCAACAAACCTACAATTTATGCACAACTAGTTTACAATAACAGCAGAGCGGTGTGGAAGTTACATCAAACTACCCCCTACACACCTCCTTACTAGGCTGCAGCTCCCACGCGCTGTTTGTGTTTAGGTTGAGTAAACCTTGTGTGTTCGTTATGTGTTCGCGTATCATCAACAAACCTACAATTTATGCACAACTAGTTTACAATAACAGCAGAGCGGTGTGGAAGTTACAACAAACTACCCCCTACACACCTCCTTACTAGGCTGCAGCTCCCACGCGCTGTTTGTGTTTAGTTTGAGTAAACCTTGTGTGTTCGTTATGTGTTCGCGTATCATCAACAAACCTACAATTTATGCACAACTAGTTTACAATAACAGCAGAGCGGTGTGGAAGTTACAACAAACTACCCCCTACACACCTCTTTACTAGGCTGCAGCTCCCACACGCTGTTTGTGTTTAGTTTGAGTAAACCTTGTGTGTTCGTCATGTGTTCGCGTATCATCAACAAACCTACAATTTATGCACAACTAGTTTACAATAACAGCAGAGCGGTGTGGAAGTTACAACAAACTACCCCCTGCACACCTCCTTACTAGGCTGCAGCTCCCACGCGCTGTTTGTGTTTAGTTTGAGTAAACCTTGTGTGTTCGTCATGTGTTCGCGTATCATCAACAAACCTACAATGTATGCACAACTAGTTTACAATAACAGCAGAGCGGTGTGGAAGTTACAACAAACTACCCCCTACACACCTCCTTACTAGGCTGCAGCTCCCACGCGCTGTTTGTGTTTAGTTTGAGTAAACCTTGTGTGTTCGTTATGTGTTCGCGTATCATCAACAAACCTACAATTTATGCACAACTAGTTTACAATAACAGCAGAGCGGTGTGGAAGTTACAACAAACTACCCCCTACACACCTCCTTACTAGGCTGCAGCTCCCACGCGCTGTTTGTGTTTAGTTTGAGTAAACCTTGTGTGTTCGTTATGTGTTCGCGTATCATCAACAAACCTACAATTTATGCACAACTAGTTTACAATAACAGCAGAGCGGTGTGGAAGTTACAACAAACTACCCCCTACACACCTCCTTACTAGGCTGCAGCTCCCACGCGCTGTTTGTGTTTAGTTTGGGTAAACCTTGTGTGTTCGTTATGTGTTCGCGTATCATCAACAAACCTACAATTTATGCACAACTAGTTTACAATAACAGCAGAGCGGTGTGGAAGTTACAACAAACTACCCCCTACACACCTCTTTACTAGGCTGCAGCTCCCACACGCTGTTTGTGTTTAGTTTGAGTAAACCTTGTGTGTTCGTCATGTGTTCGCGTATCATCAACAAACCTACAATTTATGCACAACTAGTTTACAATAACAGCAGAGCGGTGTGGAAGTTACAACAAACTACCCCCTGCACACCTCCTTACTAGGCTGCAGCTCCCACGCGCTGTTTGTGTTTAGTTTGAGTAAACCTTGTGTGTTCGTCATGTGTTCGCGTATCATCAACAAACCTACAATGTATGCACAACTAGTTTACAATAACAGCAGAGCGGTGTGGAAGTTACAACAAACTACCCCCTACACACCTCCTTACTAGGCTGCAGCTCCCACGCGCTGTTTGTGTTTAGTTTGAGTAAACCTTGTGTGTTCGTTATGTGTTCGCGTATCATCAACAAACCTACAATTTATGCACAACTAGTTTACAATAACAGCAGAGCGGTGTGGAAGTTACAACAAACTACCCCCTACACACCTCCTTACTAGGCTGCAGCTCCCACGCGCTGTTTGTGTTTAGTTTGAGTAAACCTTGTGTGTTCGTTATGTGTTCGCGTATCATCAACAAACCTACAATTTATGCACAACTAGTTTACAATAACAGCAGAGCGGTGTGGAAGTTACAACAAACTACCCCCTACACACCTCCTTACTAGGCTGCAGCTCCCACGCGCTGTTTGTGTTTAGTTTGAGTAAACCTTGTGTGTTCGTTATGTGTTCGCGTATCATCAACAAACCTACAATTTATGCACAACTAGTTTACAATAACAGCAGAGCGGTGTGGAAGTTACAACAAACTACCCCCTACACACCTCCTTACTAGGCTGCAGCTCCCACGCGCTGTTTGTGTTTAGTTTGAGTAAACCTTGTGTGTTCGTTATGTGTTCGCGTATCATCAACAAACCTACAATTTATGCACAACTAGTTTACAATAACAGCAGAGCGGTGTGGAAGTTACAACAAACTACCCCCTACACACCTCCTTACTAGGCTGCAGCTCCCACGCGCTGTTTGTGTTTAGTTTGAGTAAACCTTGTGTGTTCGTTATGTGTTCGCGTATCATCAACAAACCTACAATTTATGCACAACTAGTTTACAATAACAGCAGAGCGGTGTGGAAGTTACAACAAACTACCCCCTACACACCTCCTTACTAGGCTGCAGCTCCCACGCGCTGTTTGTGTTTAGTTTGAGTAAACCTTGTGTGTTCGTTATGTGTTCACGTATCATCAACAAACCTACAATTTATGCACAACTAGTTTACAATAACAGCAGAGCGGTGTGGAAGTTACAACAAACTACCCCCTACACACCTCCTTACTAGGCTGCAGCTCCCACGCGCTGTTTGTGTTTAGTTTGAGTAAACCTTGTGTGTTCGTTATGTGTTCGCGTATCATCAACAAACCTACAATTTATGCACAACTAGTTTACAATAACAGCAGAGCGGTGTGGAAGTTACAACAAACTACCCCCTACACACCTCCTTACTAGGCTGCAGCTCCCACGCGCTGTTTGTGTTTAGTTTGAGTAAACCTTGTGTGTTCGTTATGTGTTCGCGTATCATCAACAAACCTACAATTTATGCACAACTAGTTTACAATAACAGCAGAGCGGTGTGGAAGTTACAACAAACTACCCCCTACACACCTCCTTACTAGGCTGCAGCTCCCACGCGCTGTTTGTGTTTAGTTTGAGTAAACCTTGTGTGTTCGTTATGTGTTCACGTATCATCAACAAACCTACAATTTATGCACAACTAGTTTACAATAACAGCAGAGCGGTGTGGAAGTTACAACAAACTACCCCCTACACACATCCTTACTAGGCTGCAGCTCCCACGCGCTGTTTGTGTTTAGTTTGAGTAAACCTTGTGTGTTCGTTATGTGTTCACGTATCATCAACAAACCTACAATTTATGCACAACTAGTTTACAATAACAGCAGAGCGGTGTGGAAGTTACAACAAACTACCCCCTACACACCTCCTTACTAGGCTGCAGCTCCCACGCGCTGTTTGTGTTTAGTTTGAGTAAACCTTGTGTGTTCGTTATGTGTTCGCGTATCATCAACAAACCTACAATTTATGCACAACTAGTTTACAATAACAGCAGAGTGGTGTGGAAGTTACAACAAACTACCCCCTACACACCTCCTTACTAGGCTGCAGCTCCCACACGCTGTTTGTGTTTAGTTTGAGTAAACCTTGTGTGTTCGTTATGTGTTCGCGTATCATCAACAAACCTACAATTTATGCACAACTAGTTTACAATAACAGCAGAGTGGTGTGGAAGTTACAACAAACTACCCCCTACACACCTCCTTACTAGGCTGCAGCTCCCACGCGCTGTTTGTGTTTAGTTTGAGTAAACCTTGTGTGTTCGTTATGTGTTCGCGTATCATCAACAAACCTACAATTTATGCACAACTAGTTTACAATAACAGCAGAGTGGTGTGGAAGTTACAACAAACTACCCCCTACACACCTCCTTACTAGGCTGCAGCTCCCAAACGCTGTTTGTGTTTAGTTTGAGTAAACCTTGTGTGTTCGTTATGTGTTCGCGTATCATCAACAAACCTACAATTTATGCACAACTAGTTTACAATAACAGCAGAGTGGTGTGGAAGTTACAACAAACTACCCCCTACACACCTCCTTACTAGGCTGCAGCTCCCAAACGCTGTTTGTGTTTAGTTTGAGTAAACCTTGTGTGTTCGTTATGTGTTCGCGTATCATCAACAAACCTACAATTTATGCACAACTAGTTTACAATAACAGCAGAGCGGTGTGGAAGTTACAACAAACTACCCCCTACACACCTCCTTACTAGGCTGCAGCTCCCAAACGCTGTTTGTGTTTAGTTTGAGTAAACCTTGTGTGTTCGTTATGTGTTCACGTATCATCAACAAACCTACAATTTATGCACAACTAGTTTACAATAACAGCAGAGCGGTGTGGAAGTTACAACAAACTACCCCCTACACACCTCCTTACTAGGCTGCAGCTCCCACGCGCTGTTTGTGTTTAGTTTGAGTAAACCTTGTGTGTTCGTTATGTGTTCGCGTATCATCAACAAACCTACAATTTATGCACAACTAGTTTACAATAACAGCAGAGTGGTGTGGAAGTTACAACAAACTACCCCCTACACACCTCCTTACTAGGCTGCAGCTCCCACACGCTGTTTGTGTTTAGTTTGAGTAAACCTTGTGTGTTCGTTATGTGTTCGCGTATCATCAACAAACCTACAATTTATGCACAACTAGTTTACAATAACAGCAGAGTGGTGTGGAAGTTACAACAAACTACCCCCTACACACCTCCTTACTAGGCTGCAGCTCCCACGCGCTGTTTGTGTTTAGTTTGAGTAAACCTTGTGTGTTCGTTATGTGTTCGCGTATCATCAACAAACCTACAATTTATGCACAACTAGTTTACAATAACAGCAGAGTGGTGTGGAAGTTACAACAAACTACCCCCTACACACCTCCTTACTAGGCTGCAGCTCCCACGCGCTGTTTGTGTTTAGTTTGAGTAAACCTTGTGTGTTCGTTATGTGTTCGCGTATCATCAACAAACCTGCAATTTATGCACAACTAGTTTACAATAACAGCAGAGCGGTGTGGAAGTTACAACAAACTACCCTCTACACACCTCCTTACTAGGCTGCAGCTCCCACGCGCTGTTTGTGTTTAGTTTGAGTAAACCTTGTGTGTTCGTTATGTGTTCGCGTATCATCTACAAACCTGCAATTTATGCACAACTAGTTTACAATAACAGCAGAGCGGTGTGGAAGTTACAACAAACTACCCCCTACACACCTCCTTACTAGGCTGCAGCTCCCACGCGCTGTTTGTGTTTAGTTTGAGTAAACCTTGTGTGTTCGTTATGTGTTCGCGTATCATCAACAAACCTACAATTTATGCACAACTAGTTTACAATAACAGCAGAGCGGTGTGGAAGTTACAACAAACTACCCTCTACACACCTCCTTACTAGGCTGCAGCTCCCACGCGCTGTTTGTGTTTAGTTTGAGTAAACCTTGTGTGTTCGTTATGTGTTCGCGTATCATCTACAAACCTGCAATTTATGCACAACTAGTTTACAATAACAGCAGAGCGGTGTGGAAGTTACAACAAACTACCCCCTACACACCTCCTTACTAGGCTGCAGCTCCCACGCGCTGTTTGTGTTTAGTTTGAGTAAACCTTGTGTGTTCGTTATGTGTTCGCGTATCATCAACAAACCTACAATTTATGCACAACTAGTTTACAATAACAGCAGAGCGGTGTGGAAGTTACAACAAACTACCCCCTACACACCTCCTTACTAGGCTGCAGCTCCCAAACGCTGTTTGTGTTTAGTTTGAGTAAACCTTGTGTGTTCGTTATGTGTTCGCGTATCATCAACAAACCTACAATTTATGCACAACTAGTTTACAATAACAGCAGAGCGGTGTGGAAGTTACAACAAACTACCCCCTACACACCTCCTTACTAGGCTGCAGCTCCCACGCGCTGTTTGTGTTTAGTTTGAGTAAACCTTGTGTGTTCGTTATGTGTTCGCGTATCATCAACAAACCTACAATTTATGCACAACTAGTTTACAATAACGCAGAGCGGTGTGGAAGTTACAACAAACTACCCCCTACACACCTCCTTACTAGGCTGCAGCTCCCACGCGCTGTTTGTGTTTAGTTTGAGTAAATCTTGTGTGTTCGTTATGTGTTCGCGTATCATCAACAAACCTACAATTTATGCACAACTAGTTTACAATAACGCAGAGCGGTGTGGAAGTTACAACAAACTACCCTCTACACACCTCCTTACTAGGCTGCAGCTCCCAAACGCTGTTTGTGTTTAGTTTGAGTAAACCTTGTGTGTTCGTTATGTGTTCGCGTATCATCAACAAACCTACAATTTATGCACAACTAGTTTACAATAACAGCAGAGCGGTGTGGAAGTTACAACAAACTACCCCCTACACACCTCCTTACTAGGCTGCAGCTCCCAAACGCTGTTTGTTGTAGGTCTTTAACATTACGACAGTCACGGTCTAGGTTGACAAGGGGACACGGCTCAGTCATGCAAGACGTAAGCGCTGTGTTCTTATATATATATATATATATATATATATATATATATATAATTTATATTATTACATTCCAAAGGCTTAGAATACTTGAAAAAGATTTTATGCGGGTAAACATAGGGTGGCGCTCCTTCCCTCATGGAAATCACATCTGCAAGTCCATTAAACACAATGCTTTCGTGTTTTGCCCCATTCTCGACCTTGTAAGCTGATTAGGCTGCCGTAAGGGGATGACTGGGGCGTTGCGAGTTGTAACTTTTAATTACAAATCAGTTTTTCTTATGTAGACACCTCTCAATATAACCAGGAAAGCGCCAACAAACTGTGATTAAAGCGGCATAAATGTGTCAATTATATAAATTTGTCAAGTATAGTAGTGCATTTTTACAGTGATTTTTTATGTGTAGTAATGTACCCCTTATAGTGATACCCCCATGTATTCCTTGACCCTTCTATAAATGTCTTCCTTATAGTAGAATATTCCTTAGAGTAATGTGCCCCTATGATATCATCTCCTGGGTAATCTCCCAATACAGTAATGTGTCCATGAAGCCACGTGTCCTGTATAGTAATCTTCTTCCTAAATAGCAATGTGCCTCTATGATACCGTCTCCTGTATAGTAATCACCCCCATATAGAATTAGGTCCCTGAAGTCGCGTGTTCTGTATATTAATTTCCTTCTATGTAATAATGGGCCCCTATATTAGCGTGACATGTATTGTATTCTAACCCTATATAGGAATTTACCCTTATGATAGCATATGCTGTGTAGTAATTATCCCCATAAAGAATTGTACCACTGAGGTCCCGTGGCCTCTGTAGTAATCTCCTCCTATAAAGTATTGTGCCCTTATATTAGCGTGACATGTATTGTATTCGAACCCTATATAGGAATTTACCCTTATGATAACATGTGCTGTATAGTAATTATCCCCATAAAGAATTGTACCCCTGAGGTCCCGTTCCCTGTATAGTAATCTCCTTATATAAAGTATTGTGCCCTTATATTAGCGTGACATGTATTGTATTCGAACCCTATATAGGAATTTACCCTTATGATAACATGTGCTGTATAGTAATTATCCCCATAAAGAATTGTACCCCTGAGGTGCCGTTCCCTGTATAGTAATCTCCTCCTATAAAGTATTGTGCCCTTATATTAGCGTGACCTGTATTGTATTCGAACCCTATATAAGAATTTACCATTATGATAGCATGTGCTGTATAGTAATTATCCCCATAAAGAATTGTACCCCTGAGGTCCCGTTCCCTGTATAGTAATCTCCTCCTATAAAGTATTGTGCCCTTATATTAGCGTGACCTGTATTGTATTCGAACCCTATATAAGAATTTACCATTATGATAGCATGTGCTGTATAGTAATTATCCCCATAAAGAATTGTACCCCTGAAGTCCCGTTCCCTGTATAGTAATCCCCTCCTATAAAGTAATGTGCCCCTATATTAGCGTGACCTGTATTGTATTCGAACCCTATATAAGAATTTACCATTATGATAGCATGTGCTGTATAGTAATTATCCCCATAAAGAATTGTACCCCTGAGGTCCCGTTCCCTGTATAGTAATCTCCACCTATAAAGTATTGTGCCCTTATATTAGCGTGACCTGTATTGTATTCGAACCCTATATAGGAATTTACCCTTATGATATCATATGCTGTGTAGTAATTATCCCCATAAAGAATTGTACCCATGAGGTCCCGTTCCCTGTATAGTAATCTCCTCCTATAAAGTATTGTGCCCTTATATTAGCGTCACCTGTATTGTATTCGAACCCTATATAAGAATTTACCATTATGATAGCATGTGCTGTATAGTAATTATCCCCATAAAGAATTGTACCCCTGAAGTCCCGTTCCCTGTATAGTAATCTCCTCCTATAAAGTATTGTGCCCTTATATTAGCGTGACCTGTATTGTATTCGAACCCTATATAAGAATTTACCATTATGATAGCATGTGCTGTATAGTAATTATCCCCATAAAGAATTGTACCCCTGAGGTCCCGTTCCCTGTATAGTAATCTCCTCCTATAAAGTATTGTGCCCTTATATTAGCGTGACCTGTATTGTATTCGAACCCTATATAGGAATTTACCCTTATGATATCATATGCTGTGTAGTAATTATCCCCATAAAGAATTGTACCCATGAGGTCCCGTGCCCTGTATAGTAATCTCCTCCTATAAAGTATTGTGCCCTTATATTAGCGTGACCTGTATTGTATTCGAACCCTATATAAGAATTTACCATTATGATAGCATGTGCTGTATAGTAATTATCCCCATAAAGAATTGTACCCCTGAGGTCCCGTTCCCTGTATAGTAATCTCCTCCTATAAAGTATTGTGCCCTTATATTAGCGTGACCTGTATTGTATTCGAACCCTATATAGGAATTTACCCTTATGATATCATATGCTGTGTAGTAATTATCCCCATAAAGAATTGTACCCATGAGGTCCCGTGCCCTGTATAGTAATCTCCTCCTATAAAGTATTGTGCCCTTATATTAGCGTGACCTGTATGGTTTCGAACCCTATATAGGAATTTACCCTTATGATATCATATGCTGTGTAGTAATTATCCCCATAAAGAATTGTACCCATGAGGTCCCGTGGCCTGTATAGTAATCTCCTCCTATAAAGTATTGTGCCCTTATATTAGCGTGACCTGTATGGTTTCGAACCCTATATAGGAATTTACCCTTATGATAGCATGAGCTGTATAGTAATTATCCCCATAAAGAATTGTACCCCTGAGGTCCCGTTCCCTGTATAGTAATCTCCTCCTATAAAGTATTGTGCCCTTATATTAGCGTGACCTGTATGGTTTCGAACCCTATATAGGAATTTACCCTTATGATAGCATGTGCTGTATAGTAATTATCCCCATAAAGAATTGTACCCCTGAGGTCCCGTTCCCTGTATAGTAATCTCCTCCTATAAAGTATTGTGCCCTTATATTAGCGTGACCTGTATGGTTTCGAACCCTATATAGGAATTTACCTTTATGATAGCATGTGCTGTATAGTAATTATCCCCATAAAGAATTGTACCCATGAGGTCCCGTGCCCTGTATAGTAATCTCCTCCTATAAAGTATTGTGCCCTTATATTAGCGTGACCTGTATGGTTTCGAACCCTATAACCCGCAGGGGGGTGCGGACTAGCCGCACCTACGAGGGATTTGGCGTCCTTCGCGGTACCCTAGCCTAACACTACACCACTCACAAAAACATACACACACACATACACACACCAACACAATCTATACACATTTCAAAACTTACATCTTCGCTTAGGGAATTTTGACTGGTCAGAACCGTTGCGCGTTGGGAGTGCTGAAAAGTCCAGAGCGTGACAAACTCTGGTCTGGGACGCTGATGTGAGCTTGCTCTGCCGAAGACGTAAGCGCGGTTTCTGGTCTACCAGCCGCTTCGGTCCTTGGTCAGGGAGTGTCCGCGGTGCACGGGTGTCGGAGCCCGTGCACAGTATTACGAGTCCTCGACTGATGCCCATCCAGTCGAGCTAAGGAGAAAAGCTATAGGCCTCAGAGTTCTGAGGGTTGGAAATGATCTTAATGTGATCCAAGGGTGTACCCGTTCCTATAGTCTCGCCCGTAACGCTTGACACGATGGCTGGCAAAAAATATTTATGGATTCCAAAACCACGTCAAATATGACTAGTCTGAAGAGGACACGCCAGGATTCTCCTGACGATAGTCAAGATTTGAGCAAAAAGTTGATGGTGGCAACGTCGCAGACATTGCCATCAGCAAAGTATTTAGTTTTTTCTAGTGCCGAAGAAGGGAAAGATCTTTCCAAAGTTTCTCCTTTCCTGATTAACAAGGCCATTACTGCTTGTGCTGGAGGCCCAGTAGCCTCTATTAAGAAACTTAGAAACGGAACATTGTTAGTTGCGACTTCCACCGATAGACAAACCCGTTCTCTATCAAAAATGACCTCCTTCTTTGACCAGGTCATGGTATCTGTGGCTCCCCACAGATCCTTGAATTACTCAAAAGGGGTCATCACATGTAGGGATTTAATGCACCTTCCAATCGAAGAAATTAAGTCCGAACTGTCTTCACAGTTAGTTACGGAGGTTATCCCCATAATGAAAATGGACAAAGGAGAAAAAGTAGCAACAGCTTCTTTTATAGTCACATTTGGAAAACCGGAAATACCCGAATACTTGCATGCAGGTTACCAAAGGATCTCAGTGAGACCATACGTGGCTAACCCTAGGCGCTGCTTCAAGTGCCAGCGATTTGGGCATATCAGCTCTACGTGTTCGAAGCAGAACGTATGCGGTATATGTAGCGTTGAAGGCCATGATGATAATCCTTATATTGTGTTAATACAACACAATCCTTATATTGTGTTAATTCTCCGAAATGCGCCAACTGTGGTGGTGACCACCCAGCGCGATCCTACAACTGTCCTACTTTCAAGGAAGAGAAAGCTATCTTAGGCATCATGGCAAAAGACAAGCTGTCGTTTCCAGAGGCCAAAAAAGTCTATAGATCTACTCAGCCAAAGGCAGACAGTAAGACTTATGCCGCTACCCTGACCGCTTCGAAATCGTCTTGTACCAACTGTGCTGAGCTGTCCAAGAAGATTGAAGCTCTAACTGAACAAGTGTCTCGCCTTTTGTGCTTAGTCACAAATGGATCGTCTCTAAATTTGGCACAACCTGCAGCAACGGATAGTGTTTTGCCTCGTGTACCTATCCCTTCCACTGGGGGGATTGGAGCACGAAATAAATCACTAAGTGAGCCTTGTGTTTCTGTGCAGAAGATATTATCAACGGGTAATAAACCTTCTGTGCAGAAGACGTTGGAAAAATCGAAACCACGTAAACCAGTGTTACGTCAGACCACATCGCCACCGTCGTTACCGGGTATTAAACAAAATGCTAACAAAGGAGGGAATGTGAAAACTAAACCTCCTAAACCCAAAACTTCCTCAGATTCCATCCCTGAACGGGTGGATATGGAATCTGAGAAATGTAAGCCTGAGACGTCTAAAAACGTCCCATGCAAGAAAGGAGAGAGCACCAATGGGTGTCAGATCAATCCATTGCTGAGTTAATAAATGTCTGCAATTAACAAGTCAGTGATACAATGGAACGTCAACGGTGTTAGGAGTCACATAGAAGAACTTAAAGTACTCGTGCGAGATGTGTACCCAATGTTTGTATGTCTACAGGAGACACATCTCCACGAATCGCATAATTTCCATTTAAGGGAGTATTCAGTTTTTAGATCGGACTTCGTTACAGAAGATCGAGCTAGAGGTGGCGTAGCCATCCTAGCCCGTGACTGTATCGATGCTGTTTCTCTAAACTTAATAACTCCTTTACAAGCAGTAGCCGTTCAAACAGCTGTCCCGTATAAAATCACTGTGTGTTGTGTCTACTTGCCACCACAGGAAGACCTGCATCACAGTGATTTAGTAAATTTGATAAGCCAGTTACCAACTCCGTTCTTATTGGTAGGGGATTTTAATGCCCACCATTCGTCTTGGGGATCTCCGACTAGGAACTCTCGAGGTGATATTGTTGAAAGTGTAAGAACGGAACTAGACTTATGTCTGCTAAATGACGGCACTCCTACTCATTTAGCAGCATCTACTGGTGGATGGACAGCTGTTGATCTATCGATTTGCAGCCCTCAATTAGCTACTAGATGCACATGGTCGGTACTCAATGATTTGTATGGAAGCGACCATGTGCCTATTAAGATCAGTTTATGTGACTCCCAAACCTATTATGTTCGAAATTCCAGTTGGATTTTGCGAAAAGCCAACTGGGACTCCTACTCGAATTACCTTGTATCACTTGACATGGATTATCTGACACCCATTGATGAAAATATAGAAAATTTTACAAAAGCAATTTTAAATGCCGCTGAAAAGAACATTCCGAAAACCTCTGCGCATCCACGCCGACCGCCTGTGCCGTGGTGGAACGATGAATGCACAGAAATCCTCCGTTTACGACGAAGAGCTCTTAGGAGATTTAAACGACACCCAACGAATGGAAACCTTCAGGAATATAAAATACTCCGTGCGAAAGCACGGAGGATATTTAGGCTGAGTAGAAAGAACTCTTGGGAACAGTACATTAGCACAATTAGACGAACAACTCCGTCCTCCACAGTGTGGAGGAAACTAAGATCAGTTTGTGGTACTTCCATTTCGTTGCCAGCCATTGCGCTGAAGCAACCTGATGGGAGATTAATCACAAACAGTGATGACATTGCTAATGTGCTTGGAACATCTTTTTCTAACTTTTCTGCTACTACAGCCTATAATAGATTATTCCAGATTTATAAACTGAAGGAAGAAGCAATACCGTTTACTGTTGGGTCGTCTGAGGACTCTCCTTTAAACACTCCTTTCTCTATAGGGGAATTGGAGTCAGCTCTTGCGTCAACGAAGGATTCTGCACCAGGTCCTGATTCCATTGTGTACTCCATGCTAAAACATCTACCATCATCGGCGAAACTTGTCCTCCTTCGAGTATACAATCGTTTATTCGAGGAGCGCTCTTTCCCCGATGCATGGTTAGAATCAACTGTAATTCCTCTTTTGAAGCCAGGTAAGGACAAAACCAACCCCAGTAGTTACAGGCCTATATCACTTACAAGCGTCTTGTGCAAACTACTGGAGAAGATGGTCAACCGCCGTCTTGTCTGGTACCTAGAAACCAACAACCTTCTTAGCAACGAACAATGTGGTTTCAGACTAGGACGCTCATCAGTTGACCAATTGGTTTTGTTAGAATCCGCTATTCAAGATGCCTTTCTCTTGCGTCAAACGCTCGTTGCGGTTTTCTTTGACCTTGAAAAGGCATATGATATGGCATGGAAAAGAGGAATTCTGAACACTCTGAAATCATGGAGTATACAAGGGAATATCCTAGCATTCATCGCTAACTTTCTTTCAAACAGATCTTTCCGCGTTCGACTTGGAGGCACGTATTCAAACAGCTATACACAAGAGAATGGTGTACCGCAGGGCAGCGTGCTGAGCGTCACGCTGTTTGCCGTTGCAATAAATAGTATCACCAGTAATATACGATCTCCGGTACACTGTTCCCTTTTTGTGGATGACTTTTGTATATATGTGCCTGCTCGTAGTATGGCAACTGCGGAAAGATCTTTGCAGTTAGCAATATACAGATTGGAGGAATGGTCAAAATCTACAGGTTTCAAATTCTCTGCTTCGAAGACCCAATGTGTAGCATTTAGTCGTCGTAGGCAACACCAGGAGCCGATCCTTTTTCTTGACGGGGTTCAGCTTCAAACCACGGATAGTGTTCGATTTCTAGGTCTTTTATTTGATAAAAGACTCTCATGGATCCCACATGTTCGTGATTTGAAGGTGAGATGCAATAAGAAATTGGATATGTTAAGAGTCCTTAGTGGTACGAATTGGGGAGCAGACAGAACTAGTATGCTTCGATTTTATCGCGCGGTCGTTAGATCGCGCATTGATTATGGCTGTCAAGCCTATTCATCCGCACGACTTACAGTTCTGAAAACTCTCGATGCTGTCCACCACTCTGGACTTAGACTGGCTACTGGTGCATTTAGAACTAGCCCAATCCCTAGTCTTCTTGTCGAGGCTGGGGAACCCGCTCTTTCAAGACGACGTCAGATGCTACAAATATCTTACGTTTCTGTTCTTCGAAGCAAACCCAACCACCCGGCATTTGAAAGAGTCTTTTATAATACGCTAAATCAAGTGTACAATACACGTCAACGTTCGACCGCTCCCTTTGGCATACGAACGTTAAGAATATTGGATGACCTTGAGTTGCAACTTCCAACTATGTTTGAACGACAAATGTGCTATCTACCTCCATGGATAATAAAAACGCCGCACTTCGATTTCTCATTGTCCAGTTATATAAAACACGATACTCCTGTTGTGGTCTACCACCAGGAATTTTTATCCATTTATAAATCTCACCAACACAGTGAAATTATTTTCTCTGATGGATCTAAACTGGACAATGGCGTTGGATGTGCGTTTTATGCATCTGGATATACCTACACGTACGGATTGCCCTCAGCTTGCAGTGTTTTCACGGCAGAACTATTTGCTATTTTTAAAGCTTTGACCGTCATTCAATCTCAATCCTCGCATTATCTTTTGTGTTCGGATTCCAAAAGTGCTCTTCAGGCTCTTCAGGATGTTTTCTCTAGCAACCCTTTAGTTGGGGACATTTTGTGTGCTGTACACAGGCTTCAATTGAGGGGTGTGGGGGTAACTTTCTGTTGGGTTCCTGGACATTGCGGAATACTTGGAAACACAAAAGCGGATGAAGCGGCGAAGAAAGCTACAAGTTTGGTGCCTATTACTCAACTGGTTATGGCATCTGATTATGTGTGTTTCGCGAAACATTTATTGCTCGCTGCTTGGAATGACGAGTGGCATACCGTGATTCAGAATAAGCTGAGGGAAATTAAAGATACCGTCCGTCCATGGAGGTCTTCAATTCGTTCAAAACGTAGGGAGGAAGTGGTGGTCACACGCCTTCGCGTTGGCCACTCTTTTGCAACTCATGGATATTTGATGAGTCGTGAAGATCCACCAATATGCCAATATTGCGGTGATATCTTCACAATAAAACATATTTTGGTAGATTGTGTTAGTGTAGTTAATGTTCGTGCCCTTTTTAATTTAAAAGGGAGTTTAAAGGTGGTGTTAAGGGACGATGCCTCGGCCATTGACCGAGTCATCGCTTTCTTGCACCACTTGAAAATATATTTTAAAATTTAATACATAAATATATATATTTTTTTTTAAAATTTTATTTATACATATAATTCTGTGTTTCTTTTATTTATTTTAATTAAATTTATTTTCTGTTCTTGTTATTGTTATTGAGATTTATTTATTGGTAAATTGTTACCCATTATTGTTTTACATATTATTTATTTACTGTTATATTGTTCTTTGTTGTTATTTTGTTATTTAGTTTTTAAGGATTTTTTCATTGTTATATTGTTGTTTTTTGTTTTTTATTGTTGGTGTTTTATTTTGTTTTGTAATTTTTGTTGTATTTATTTATTTGTTTATTTATTTGATTCTATTTAAAACATGGCGTTCTTTGTTAGATTTTGTTTGGCGATGATAACCACAATTGGTTTTTCGCCAGGAAAAAAAAAAAAAAAAAAAAAAAAAAAAAAAAAAAAAAAAAAAAAAAAATCGAACCCTATATAGGAATTTACCCTTATGATATCATATGCTGTGTAGTAATTATCCCCATAAAGAATTGTACCCATGAGGTCCCGTGCCCTGTATAGTAATCTCCTCCTATAAAGTATTGTGCCCTTATATTAGCGTGACCTGTATGGTTTCGAACCCTATATAGGAATTTACCATTATGATAGCATGTGCTGTATAGTAATTATCCCCATAAAGAATTGTACCCATGAGGTCCCGTGCCCTGTATAGTAATCTCCTCCTATAAAGTATTGTGCCCTTATATTAGCGTGACCTGTATGGTTTCGAACCCTATATAGGAATTTACCCTTATGATAACATGTGCTGTATAGTAATTATCCCCATAAAGAATTGTACCCCTGAGGTGCCGTTCCCTGTATAGTAATCTCCTCCTATAAAGTATTGTGCCCTTATATTAGCGTGACCTGTATGGTTTCGAACCCTATATAGGAATTTACCCTTATGATAGCATGAGCTGTATAGTAATTATCCCCATAAAGAATTGTACCCCTGAGGTCCCGTTCCCTGTATAGTAATCTCCTCCTATAAAGTATTGTATCCCTATATTAGCTTGTCCTGTATTGTATTCTAACCCTATATAGGAATTTACCCTTATGATAGCATGTGCTGTATAGTAATTATCCCCATAAAGAATTGTACCCCTGAGGTCCCGTTCCCTGTATAGTAATCTCCTTATATAAAGTATTGTGTCCTTATATTAGCGTGACCTGTATTGTATTCTAACCCTATATAGGAATTTACCCTTATGATAACATGTGCTGTATAGTAATTATCCCCATAAAGAATTGTACCCCTGAGGTCCCGTTCCCTGTATAGTAATCTCCTCCTATAAAGTATTGTATCCCTATATTAGCTTGACCTGTATTGTATTCGAACCCTATATAGGAATTTACCCTTATGATAGCATGAGCTGTATAGTAATTATCCCCATGAAGAATTGTACCCCTGAGGTCCCGTTCCCTGTATAGTAATCTCCTCCTATAAAGTATTGTATCCCTATATTAGCTTGACCTGTATTGTATTCGAACCCTATATAGGAATTTACCATTATGATAGCATGTGCTGTATAGTAATTATCCCCATAAAGAATTGTACCCCTGAGGTCCCGTTCCCTGTATAGTAATCTCCTCCTATAAAGTATTGTATCCCTATATTAGCTTGTCCTGTATTGTATTCTAACCCTATATAGGAATTTACCCTTATGATAGCATATGCTGTGTAGTAATTATCCCCATAAAGAATTGTACCCATGAGGTCCCGTGCCCTGTATTGTAATCTCCTCCTATAAAGTATTGTGCCCTTATATTAGCGTGACCTGTATTGTATTCGAGCCCTATATAGGAATTTACCCTTATGATAGCATGTGCTGTATAGTAATTATCCCCATAAAGAATTGTACCCCTGAGGTCCCGTTCCCTGTATAGTAATCTCCTCCTATAAAGTAATGTGCCCCTATATTAGCGTGACCTGTATTGTATTCGAACCCTATATAGAAATTTACCCTTATGATAGCATGTACTGTATAGTAATTACCCCCATAAAGAATTGTACCCCTGAGGTCCCGTTCTCTGTATAGTAATCTCCTTATATAAAGTATTGTGCCCTTATATTAGCGTGACCTGTATTGTATTCGAACCCTATATAAGAATTTACCATTATGATAGCATGTGCTGTATAGTAATTATCCCCATAAAGAATTGTACCCATGAGGTCCCGTTCCCTGTATAGTAATCTCCTCCTATAAATTATTGTGCCCTTATATTAGCGTGACCTGTATTGTATTCGAACCCTATATAAGAATTTACCATTATGATAGCATGTGCTGTATAGTAATTATCCCCATAAAGAATTGTACCCCTGAGTTCCCGTTCCCTGTATAGTAATCTCCTCCTATAAAGTAATGTGCCCCTATATTAGCGTGACCTGTATTGTATTCGAACCCTATATAGAAATTTACCCTTATGATAGCATGTACTGTATAGTAATTACCCCCATAAAGAATTGTACCCCTGAGGTCCCGTTCCCTGTATAGTAATCTCCTTATATAAAGTATTGTGCCCTTATATTAGCGTGACCTGTATTGTATTCGAACCCTATATAAGAATTTACCATTATGATAGCATGTGCTGTATAGTAATTATCCCCATAAAGAATTGTACCCATGAGGTCCCGTTCCCTGTATAGTAATCTCCTCCTATAAAGTATTGTGCCCTTATATTAGCGTGACCTGTATTGTATTCGAACCCTATATAAGAATTTACCATTATGATAGCATGTGCTGTATAGTAATTATCCCCATAAAGAATTGTACCCCTGAGGTCCCGTTCCCTGTATAGTAATCTCCTCCTATAAAGTATTGTGTCCTTATATTAGCGTGACCTGTATTGTATTCGAACCCTATATAGGAATTTACCCTTATGATATCATATGCTGTGTAGTAATTATCCCCATAAAGAATTGTACCCATGAGGTCCCGTGCCCTGTATAGTAATCTCCTCCTATAAAGTATTGTGCCCTTATATTAGCGTGACCTGTATTGTATTCGAGCCCTATATAGGAATTTACCCTTATGATAGCATGTGCTGTATAGTAATTATCCCCATAAAGAATTGTACCCCTGAGGTCCCGTTCCCTGTATAGTAATCTCCTCCTATAAAGTATTGTGCCCTTATATTAGCGTGACCTGTATTGTATTCGAACCCTATATAGGAATTTACCCTTATGATATCATATGCTGTGTAGTAATTATCCCCATAAAGAATTGTACCCATGAGGTCCCGTGCCCTGTATAGTAATCTCCTCCTATAAAGTATTGTGCCCTTATATTAGCGTGACCTGTATTGTATTCGAGCCCTATATAGGAATTTACCCTTATGATAGCATGTGCTGTATAGTAATTATCCCCATAAAGAATTGTACCCATGAGGTCCCGTGCCCTGTATAGTAATCTCCTCCTATAAAGTATTGTGCCCTTATATTAGCGTGACCTGTATTGTATTCGAACCCTATATAGGAATTTACCCTTATGATAGCATGTGCTGTATAGTAATTATCCCCATAAAGAATTGTACCCCTGAGGTCCCGTTCCCTGTATAGTAATCTCCTCCTATAAAGTAATGTGCCCCTATATTAGCGTGACCTGCATTGTATTCGAACCCTATATAGGAATTTACCCTTATGATAGCATGTACTGTATAGTAATTACCCCCATAAAGAATTGTACCCCTGAGGTCCCGTTCCCTGTATAGTAATCTCCTTATATAAAGTATTGTGCCCTTATATTAGCGTGACCTGTATTGTATTCTAACCCTATATAGGAATTTACCTTTATGATAGCATGTGCTGTATAGTAATTATCCCCATAAAGAATTGTACCCCTGAGGTCCCGTTCCCTGTATAGTAATCTCCACCTATAAAGTATTGTGCCCTTATATTAGCGTGACCTGTATTGTATTCTAACCCTATATAGGAGTTTACCCTTATGATAGCATGTGATGTATAGTAATTATCCCCATAAAGAATTGTACCCATGAGGTCCCGTTCCCTGTATAGTAATCTCCTCCTATAAAGTATTGTGCCCTTATATTAGCGTGACCTGTATTGTATTCGAACCCTATATAAGAATTTACCATTATGATAGCATGTGCTGTATAGTAATTATCCCCATAAAGAATTGTACCCCTGAGGTCCCGTTCCCTGTATAGTAATCTCCTCCTATAAAGTATTGTGTCCTTATATTAGCGTGACCTGTATTGTATTCGAACCCTATATAGGAATTTACCCTTATGATATCATATGCTGTGTAGTAATTATCCCCATAAAGAATTGTACCCATGAGGTCCCGTGCCCTGTATAGTAATCTCCTCCTATAAAGTATTGTGCCCTTATATTAGCGTGACCTGTATTGTATTCGAGCCCTATATAGGAATTTACCATTATGATAGCATGTGCTGTATAGTAATTATCCCCATAAAGAATTGTACCCATGAGGTCCCGTGCCCTGTATAGTAATCTCCTCCTATAAAGTATTGTGCCCTTATATTAGCGTGACCTGTATTGTATTCTAACCCTATATAGGAGTTTACCCTTATGATAGCATGTGATGTATAGTAATTATCCCCATAAAGAATTGTACCCATGAGGTCCCGTTCCCTGTATAGTAATCTCCTCCTATAAAGTATTGTGCCCTTATATTAGCGTGACCTGTATTGTATTCGAACCCTATATAAGAATTTACCATTATGATAGCATGTGCTGTATAGTAATTATCCCCATAAAGAATTGTACCCCTGAGGTCCCGTTCCCTGTATAGTAATCTCCTCCTATAAAGTATTGTGTCCTTATATTAGCGTGACCTGTATTGTATTCGAACCCTATATAGGAATTTACCCTTATGATATCATATGCTGTGTAGTAATTATCCCCATAAAGAATTGTACCCATGAGGTCCCGTGCCCTGTATAGTAATCTCCTCCTATAAAGTATTGTGTCCTTATATTAGCGTGACCTGTATTGTATTCGAGCCCTATATAGGAATTTACCCTTATGATAGCATGTGCTGTATAGTAATTATCCCCATAAAGAATTGTACCCCTGAGGTCCCGTTCCCTGTATAGTAATCTCCTCCTATAAAGTATTGTGCCCTTATATTAGCGTGACCTGTATTGTATTCGAGCCCTATATAGGAATTTACCCTTATGATAGCATGTGCTGTATAGTAATTATCCCCATAAAGAATTGTACCCCTGAGGTCCCGTTCCCTGTATAGTAATCTCCTCCTATAAAGTATTGTGCCCTTATATTAGCGTGACCTGTATTGTATTCGAGCCCTATATAGGAATTTACCATTATGATAGCATGTGCTGTATAGTAATTATCCCCATAAAGAATTGTACCCCTGAGGTCCCGTTCCCTGTATAGTAATCTCCTCCTATAAAGTATTGTGCCCTTATATTAGCGTGACCTGTATTGTATTCGAGCCCTATATAGGAATTTACCCTTATGATAGCATGTGCTGTATAGTAATTATCCCCATAAAGAATTGTACCCCTGAGGTCCCGTTCCCTGTATAGTAATCTCCTCCTATAAAGTATTGTGCCCTTATATTAGCGTGACCTGTATTGTATTCGAGCCCTATATAGGAATTTACCCTTATGATAGCATGTGCTGTATAGTAATTATCCCCATAAAGAATTGTACCCCTGAGGTCCCGTTCCCTGTATAGTAATCTCCTCCTATAAAGTATTGTGCCCTTATATTAGCGTGACCTGTATTGTATTCGAACCCTATATAGGAATTTACCCTTATGATAGCATGTGCTGTATAGTAATTATCCCCATAAAGAATTGTACCCCTGAGGTCCCGTTCCCTGTATAGTAATCTCCTCCTATAAAGTAATGTGCCCCTATATTAGCGTGCCCTGCATTGTATTCGAACCCTATATAGGAATTTACCCTTATGATAGCATGTACTGTATAGTAATTACCCCCATAAAGAATTGTACCCCTGAGGTCCCTTTCCCTGTATAGTAATCTCCTTATATAAAGTATTGTGCCCTTATATTAGCGTGACCTGTATTGTATTCTAACCCTATATAGGAATTTACCTTTATGATAGCATGTGCTGTATAGTAATTATTCCCATAAAGAATTGTACCCCTGAGGTCCCGTTCCCTGTATAGTAATCTCCACCTATAAAGTATTGTGCCCTTATATTAGCGTGACCTGTATTGTATTCTAACCCTATATAGGAGTTTACCCTTATGATAGCATGTGATGTATAGTAATTATCCCCATAAAGAATTGTACCCCTGAAGTCCCGTGCCCTCTATAGTAATCTCCACCTATAAAGTATTGTGCCCCTATATTAGCTTGTCCTGTATTGTATTCTAACCCTATATAAGAATTTACGCTTATGATAGCATGTGCTGTATAGTAATTATCCCCATAAAGAATTGTACTACTGAGGTCTCGTGCCCTCTGTAGTAATCTCCTCCTATAAAGTATTGTGCCCCTATATTAGCGTCTTCTGTATTGTATTCTACCCCTATATAGCAATGTGCCCCTTTTAGTGTAGCGTCGTGTAATCTCACCCAATATGCTAATATACTCCTTGTAGCAGCGTGTCCTGTGTAGTAATCTGCCTGTATAGTAGTTTGCGTTTTATAGCAGTTTGTCCACTATAGTAAACTCCCTATATAGTAATGTACCCCTTATAGTAAAGCCCCTAGACAATGTTGTGTCCTCCTAAAAGCATTTCACCTCTAGTAGCGCCCTCTTAGTAATGTACCCCTTATAGTAAAGCCCGTAGACAATGTCGTGTCCTCCTAAAAGCATTTCACCTCTAGTAGCGCCCTCTTAGTAATGTACCCCTTATAGTAAAGCCCCTAGACAATGTTGTGTCCTCCTAAAAGCATTTCACCTCTTGTAGCGCCCTCTTAGTAATGTACCCCTTATAGTAAAGCCCCTAGACAATGTCGTGTCCTCCTAAAAGCATTTCACCTCTAGTAGCGCCCTCTTAGTAATGTACCCCTTATAGTAAAGCCCCTAGACAATGTTGTGTCCTCCTAAAAGCATTTCACCCCTAGTAGCGCCCTCTTAGTAATGTACCCCTTATAGTAAAGCCCCTAGACAATGTCGTGTCCTCCTAAAAGCATTTCACCCCTAGTAGCGCCCTCTTAGTAATGTACCCCTTATAGTAAAGCCCCTAGACAATGTCGTGTCCTCCTAAAAGCATTTCACCTCTAGTAGCGCCCTCTTAGTAATGTACCCCTTATAGTAAAGCCCCTAGACAATGTTGTGTCCTCCTAAAAGCATTTCACCTCTAGTAGCGCCCTCTTAGTAATGTACCCCTTATAGTAAAGCCCCTAGACAATGTCGTGTCCTCCTAAAAGCATTTCACCTCTTGTAGCACCCTCTTAGTAATGTACCCCTTATAGTAAAGCCCCTAGACAATGTCGTGTCCTCCTAAAAGCATTTCACCTCTAGTAGCGCCCTCTTAGTAATGTACCCCTTATAGTAAAGCCCCTAGACAATGTTGTGTCCTCCTAAAAGCATTTCACCTCTAGTAGCGCCCTCTTAGTAATGTACCACTTATAGTAAAGCCCCTAGACAATGTTGTGTCCTCCTAAAAGCATTTCACCTCTAGTAGCGCCCTCTTAGTAATGCGCCCCTTATAGTAAAGCCCCTAGACAATGTCGTGTCCTCCTAAAAGCATTTCACCTCTAGTAGCGCCCTCTTAGTAATGCGCCCCTTATAGTAAAGCCCCTAGACAATGTTGTGTCCTCCTAAAAGCATTTCACCTCTAGTAGCGCCCTCTTAGTAATGTACCCCTTATAGTAAAGCCCCTAGACAATGTTGTGTCCTCCTAAAAGCATTTCACCTCTAGTAGCGCCCTCTTAGTAATGTACCCCTTATAGTAAAGCCCCTAGAAAATGTCGTGTCCTCCTAAAAGCAATTCACCTCTAGTAGCGCCCTCTTAGTAATGTACCCCTTATAGTAAAACCCCTAGACAATGTTGTGTCCTCCTAAAAGCATTTCACCTCTAGTAGCGCCCTCTTAGTAATGTACCCCTTATAGTAAAGCCCCTAGACAATGTCGTGTCCTCCTAAAAGCATTTCACCTCTAGTAGCGCCCTCTTAGTAATGTACCCCTTATAGTAAACCCCCTAGACAATGTTGTGTCCTCCTAAAAGCATTTCACCTCTAGTAGCGCCCTCTTAGTAATGTACCCCTTATAGTAAAGCCCCTAGACAATGTTGTGTCCTCCTAAAAGCATTTCACCTCTAGTAGCGCCCTCTTAGTAATGTACCCCTTATAGTAAAGCCCGTAGACAATGTCGTGTCCTCCTAAAAGCATTTCACCTCTAGTAGCGCCCTCTTAGTAATGTACCCCTTATAGTAAAGCCCCTAGACAATGTTGTGTCCTCCTAAAAGCATTTCACCTCTAGTAGCGCCCTCTTAGTAATGTACCCCTTATAGTAAAGCCCCTAGACAATGTTGTGTCCTCCTAAAAGCATTTCACCTCTAGTAGCGCCCTCTTAGTAATGCGCCCCTTATAGTAAAGCCCCTAGACAATGTCGTGTCCTCCTAAAAGCATTTCACCTCTAGTAGCGCCCTCTTAGTAATGCGCCCCTTATAGTAAAGCCCCTAGACAATGTTGTGTCCTCCTAAAAGCATTTCACCTCTAGTAGCGCCCTCTTAGTAATGTACCCCTTATAGTAAAGCCCCTAGAAAATGTCGTGTCCTCCTAAAAGCAATTCACCTCTAGTAGCGCCCTCTTAGTAATGTACCCCTTATAGTAAAACCCCTAGACAATGTTGTGTCCTCCTAAAAGCATTTCACCTCTAGTAGCGCCCTCTTAGTAATGTACCCCTTATAGTAAAGCCCCTAGACAATGTCGTGTCCTCCTAAAAGCATTTCACCTCTAGTAGCGCCCTCTTAGTAATGTACCCCTTATAGTAAAGCCCCTAGACAATGTTGTGTCTTCCTAAAAGCATTTCACCTCTAGTAGCGCCCTCTTAGTAATGTACCCCTTATAGTAAAGCCCCTAGACAATGTCGTGTCCTCCTAAAAGCATTTCACCTCTAGTAGCGCCCTCTTAGTAATGTACCCCTTATAGTAAAGCCCCTAGACAATGTTGTGTCTTCCTAAAAGCATTTCACCTCTAGTAGCGCCCTCTTAGTAATGTACCCCTTATAGTAAAGCCCCTAGACAATGTTGTGTCCTCCTAAAAGCATTTCACCTCTAGTAGCGCCCTCTTAGTAATGTACCCCTTATAGTAAAGCCCCTAGAAAATGTCTTGTCCTCCTAAAAGCAATTCACCTCTAGTAGCGCCCTCTTAGTAATGTACCCCTTATAGTAAAACCCCTAGACAATATTGTGTCCTCCTAAAAGCATTTCACCTCTAGTAGCGCCCTCTTAGTAATGTACCCCTTATAGTAAAGCCCCTAGACAATGTCGTGTCCTCCTAAAAGCATTTCACCTCTAGTAGCGCCCTCTTAGTAATGTACCCCTTATAGTAAAGCCCCTAGACAATGTTGTGTCCTCCTAAAAGCATTTCACCTCTAGTAGCGCCCTCTTAGTAATGTACCCCTTATAGTAAAGCCCCTAGACAATGTTGTGTCCTCCTAAAAGCATTTCACCTCTAGTAGCGCCCTCTTAGTAATGTACCACTTATAGTAAAGCCCCTAGACAATGTTGTGTCCTCCTAAAAGCATTTCACCTCTAGTAGCGCCCTCTTAGTAATGTACCCCTTATAGTAAAGCCCCTAGACAATGTTGTGTCCTCCTAAAAGCATTTCACCTCTAGTAGCGCCCTCTTAGTAATGCGCCCCTTATAGTAAAGCCCCTAGACAATGTTGTATCCTCCTAAAAGCATTTCACCTCTAGCAGCGCCCTCTTAGTAATGTACCCCTTATAGTAAAGCCCCTAGACAATGTTGTGTCCTCCTAAAAGCATTTCACCTCTAGTAGCGCCCTCTTAGTAATGTACCCCTTATAGTAAAGCCCCTAGAAAATGTCGTGTCCTCCTAAAAGCAATTCACCTCTAGTAGCGCCCTCTTAGTAATGTACCCCTTATAGTAAAACCCCTAGACAATGTTGTGTCCTCCTAAAAGCATTTCACCCCTAGTAGCGCCCTCTTAGTAATGCGCCCCTGTAAAGTACGGAACGTATTAACGTAATGGAATTCCGCTGCGCTTTATAAAAGTGAAACGCCGGAGACATCTCACGTCAAAGAATACAGTTTATTGCGTCCCCCCCTCCTTGTATCTCAGAAAGCACTCAAACGTATTCCTAATCTGAGACTCTCTGGATTGTAAACCCGGATTCTTCAATTACAACTTTATTTATTATTTAAATCTGATTGCCTGGCAATCGTCTTCTTCCAGTTAAGTTGTGCGTAAACAGCTGATTTATGACGTCGAGCCTCTTCAACTCCCTTAAGTATACTTCGGTTGATAGCTTAGGAAGTTATGTCCCGGAGACATTCTGTGACGGGAAATATAAAAACATCTCTCACACTCGTGCTTCGGTTAGGTATGTAAGTTTGTGTTAAATATAACCGCTACTTTTGTCTGAATGTTTGCTAGTTGTTTTAGCAAATAAGTAATATTTACTAAACTTTCATCGTTAACAATAATGAAACAGATTTTACTAAGTTAATAGAAGAGTACTAACGTTAACCAGTTCATTGAATAATTTAAATGTTAAAAATTAATTATTAATCAGAAATTTTTATTTGTAGTAATAATACTACATATTAACATTAAAAAATAACAATAGAAATAATAATATGAAGAACAAGAAGAAAAACACCAACACTAATAATAATAAATAAAAGAATAAATATGCTACAACTCACAAATCAAAAAACTTTATTATCATACGCGTTTCAATGACAATTTGTCATCATCCTTAATGATGTTACACAAATTAAACTTAATTTTAAAAAAATAAACATAACCTACAATGTTTTGTAAAATTATTTTAAAAAACAGTTTTTTCATTTAAGTTTAATTTGTGTAACATCACTGAAGATGATATATTGTCATTGAAACGCGTATGATAATACAGAGTTTATAATTGTGAGTCGTAGCATATTTATTCTTTTATTTATATCTTTCACTCACAAGCCAGCTAGAATATTGTTTACCAATAATAATGTTATATTAATAACAACAACAGTAGTGATAATTAAAGTGATAGCAGTAATTTAATAATAAAAATTTTGCTAATAGTAGCAGTAATATTATTAAACATATTAGTCATAATATCTGAATTATTAACAGGTAAAATAAAGATAAATTTGTTCAAGTCAATTCCTGCTTAGATCAAAATAGAAATATTTGCTTTTAGTTATTTGTTATTAAATAATTACAAATAATATAAATAAATTAACATAACGAATGTTCTAAAACATCTGTTCTATCAGATAACCTATGACATAAATTCAATTATTTTAAATAAACATATGTTATCACTTATTGTAAAAACTAAAAACTTTATTATATACCCTGCCCCTTTTGTGAAACGTTTTTTCCCTTCACAAAACTAAAATTAATTGATTTTAAATATATTAATGAATTATTATTTGAAACTGTAATAAAACCAAGTCATCCTCTACAAGTTTACAAAATTTATTTGAGCTTGAGTGAATATTTTATGAAAGAATATGTCATTATTTATTTTAAGGGGGGATATCTACATTGCATACCTTGCCCCTTTTGTGAAGAGTTTACTCCTCATATAAAACTAAAACTATTTCACTAAATTCAATTAATAAATTTATAATTGAATATCTGTATTTCACCAATTATCATCGGCTACAAGTTTATAAAATGTTTTTGAACTTGAGTGGATGAATAAAAGTATTTTTAACGATTGAAAATTCGTACAAAATGTACATAGGGAATGTTTGAACTTATAGAAAGAATCGAATAATAAGTATTTCTTGCAATTAACTTTTTATTAATATGAATTTCTATGGTTGTGACGGAAAATACCGTTAATTCTTGAGAGCATACTTGCTACAAAATTATTAAATTCAGAGATAAAGAAACGTGTATGGTCTAACAACGTAACCAATATTCCCATAAATTTTCTATAACTTGTCACATAATTAATAATTGCATAAGTAAATTAAAAAAGTTGTTAAATCAATTTCGTTCTTTCCCGTTTACTTCACACTTCTCCCTCTCTCTCGCCTCTATCTGCGTCTTTCTTCCTTTCTGTACTCTTCCTTTTCTTTGAGTGTGCGTTTGTGTGACTCTTTCCTCTGTATTTTCTTACCTTATCTTCGCCTTTATGTTTGTTTCCCACACTCGATTTCTGACAAGGCTTTTTGTCTACTGACCGTAAAAGGCAAAAATAAATACGCGCGCATCTCCGATTTTGCTACTACGCATGCGTCAGTTGACATTGTGTGAGCCGCATTTCCGCCAAACCGGTGATAAATCTCGCCAATAAACGAGCCCGCTTGCGAATGTGGCCGCTGTATTAGTATGAAACCTTTTTACACTCCGCTAATGACCCACCCTTGTCCCTAAGGGGTGATTAACGCTACTGTACATTTCTATACCCCACACTACCCCGTCGTTATACCGCAGAGTGGTCACAGTTACTTAATTAGGGGCTCACCTGATTGTTGTAATAAAACGAATGTTATGTTAAACAATCATGGAATTAAATTTGTACTTTATTTTGTTTTAGGCTTTGTAAAATTCTAATAAGAAAACAGAATGGGGCAAGTTTTATTCAATTCCTGCTATTAGTTCACACTCGCCTTATATAGGCGTATATCTTGTTCAAATTTTTAATCGTTCATAAAATACTTTTTAATCATCCACTCATGTTCAAATATTAAAAACAAACTTTTAGTTGGTGAAGTTTGTTGTTAACATCAATTTTTTCAAATAATAATTCATTAATTAAATAATTTTGGTTTTATATTGGAGAAAAATGTTTAACGAAAGGGGCAAGGTATGCAATATTGTTATTTTGTTCCATTTGTCAAAAATAAGTGAAACATATGATTTCATAAATCAGCTTATTTTCTGTTACAGGTTATGTGGTGGGACAGCTGTTTTAACCCATAGGTATGTTACTTTATTTATATTAATTGTAATTCATCATTAAAAAATAAGACTTTAAAAATAATAAATTTATACAATTTTTGTTTTATATTACTGGTTTATAGACTTAAATAATTGAGCTGAAATTTTACATAGACATTCTTAGGGTCCCTGGTTAATACATAGACCTATTTCTATTTAGAAATTCCGCACCACTGGCATTGAAAACTCCTTTAACACTCATTTATCTATAGTCTACTCCAATATATACTTGGCTTAATCAGCTGATAGTGACCTATAAAAGTCGCTTTTAAACACATTTAAAAAGCTGATAACAATTGTTTGTTGGTATTCATCTTTCTAGGTTAGTTATATTTTACAAATATTATGTCGCAATCAGAAGCTTTTCCTTTTGGTTTTTCAAGACAAAAATCACTAATTTTATATTTGATATATTTATTGGGATTTAATTCAAGTAAATTAGATTCAACCCAAATACAAACACAGGTTAAATCAATAAAAATATAAGTCAACCCCGTACGAAGGTCGGGTACTCTGCTAGCAAACTATACCTAAAAACTTAGGTGAGTTTTCAAAACCCCCGCTAATCCTTTGTTGTACTAACAAGTACATCCATGTGAAGTATTTAAGAGCCACTTTTATTAGATACGTTCCACAACAAATATTAAATATATTCTATTTTTTGTTGTTATATTCGTCCCAAAGAAATTGAAACCTGTTTAGTCAAGAAATATAATATTGTATATATATATATATATATATATATATATATATATATATGAAGTTAATATATTACTATGTAAGTAATTTTATCCACCATTAAGTGCAATAATTTTACCTTGAGTGATGAGGTACCTTTCGGTCAATTGACCATTGTCGAATCGCTGATGCTTCTCTGTTGTAAATGTTCGGTCTGTGAAGTTGACGTTACGCGCACTTTTTCTTGATCTGTGTGTATGATATTTCTATATAGTATGTCTTCTGTATATGTTGTTTGTAGATTCATTAAATTTTTGTGTATGTTTTTATAATTGTGGTATTTTTCTAGTGAGTTTAGTTCTATTGGGTTGTTATTTATTTCAAGTATGGTTAAGTTATTTTCGTAATTTGTTATTTCGTGTTTATGGGATATTAGGTGTGCTGCAACATTTGATACTTTAGAATTTTTGTTTTTGAATGCTCTATAATGTTCTTCAAATCTTATTTTAAATGTTCTGGTTGTTTTTCCTATGTAAAAAGCGTTACAGTTGTTGCATGTGATTTTGTAAATTCCTGGTAGGTTATGTTTTTCTGAATTTGTTATGTGGTTTGTGTTATTAAGATATTTTATTATTTTGTTGTTTGGTTTGTAAGTTGGAGTGTAGTATTCTTTGTTGTATATATTTGTTATTTTTTCTATTTTGTTATTGGTGTATTTATATTTTAGGTAGATTTTTTTATTTTCATTATTTTCGTGTTCCGGTAGTAGTGTTGTGTTGAGGTTAGGTTTTTTTGTGAGTTTATTGTATATATTTTTTATAATGTGTTTGTTGTATCCATTTTCTATTGCTATTTTTGTAATGTTATCTAATTCTTCATTTAATTTTTGTTTGTTATCCTGTGTGTATTTTATTGCTTTATTTATCATGTTACTGTAAGTGTTAATTTTATGTGTCCAGGGGTGGTTAGATTTGTAGTGTATTGTGGTGTTGTTGGAAGTAGGTTTCCTGTATACTGTAGTTTCTATTTTATTATCATTTATATTTAAAGTGATGTCGAGGAAGTTGATTGTTCTATTTGTTTCTGTTTCAACGGTGAATTGTATGTTTTCGTTGTATGTATTTAGTTTGTTTAATATTATGACGTGTTCGTTGTGAATGGTAGGTTGGTATATTACAAGTATATCGTCTACATACCTTGTCCATAGTGAGATATTGTGTGTGTTTATTATAGGTTTAATTATTATTTGTTCAAAGTGTTGTAAATATATTTCTGACATGATAGATGATATGGGTGAACCCATGGGGAGTCCTGTTGTTTGTTTATAATATTTATTGTTAAATTGGAAGTAATTTTGGTTACATATGTGTTTGGTAAGCGTAATGATACTATCTATTATGTTTCTTTTTTCGTTATTGTGTATCAGTTTGTTTTTTATTATTTCTATGGTTTCTTCTATTGGGATACTAGGGTACATGTTAGTTCTGTCATAACTTATTATTTTTGTGTTGCTGTTTGTTTTTATCGTTTTTATTTTATTAATTAATTCGTATCCATTTTTTATATTGTATGTGTTATTGATATGTATTTTAGATCTTAGGATTTTGTCTAGAATTTTTGCGATTATGTAAGATGGTGCTGTTGTGAAATTTATTAGTGGTCTAAATGGTGTGTTGGGTTTGTGGATTTTAGGTATTCCTGATAACACTGGTGCGCATGGTTTGAATGGATATAATCTTGTGTGGTATTTTAATTTATTGTTATAGTTTAGGGT
This sequence comes from Prosapia bicincta, assembly GCA_036971475.1. Taxonomy (NCBI): domain Eukaryota; kingdom Metazoa; phylum Arthropoda; class Insecta; order Hemiptera; family Cercopidae; genus Prosapia; species Prosapia bicincta. The sequence continues at coordinate 178,512 of JBAIZL010000004.1, read as the reverse complement.
GTTACGGTGAGTGACTATTAAGTTTTTTATTGTAATAAGGAATTTGTTAGTTGGGTCTGGGATTTGTTCGTATTTATTTTCTTTTATGTAGTTAGTCATTGAATCGATATATTTGGTATTTTCTATTATTACTGGAGTATTTGTTTTATCTGATTTTAATATTAAGTAGTCGTTGTTTTTTTAGTTTTTCTCTGAGTTTTATAATTTCTTTTTTATTAATATATTGTTCCGTTTTTTTGTTTTTTTCCGTTTTTATTAGGTTAATTTTATTATTAATATTATTTCTTATGTGTTCAGTATTTTGGTGGGTAATTTTGTGGATGTTAGATTCTGTGTCAACTATTAAGTTTTTTATTATTTGTTTTTTGTTGAAGTTAGGTAGGTTATATTTGAAGGAATTTGTTATTATTATTTTTTCTTTTTCAGTAAATTGTGTTTTAGTTAAGTTTATGAATTTATTATTGTTAGAGGTGTGGGTTGGTTCTAGGCTATTTTTTAGGTTATGTTGTTGTTTTGATGTGTGGATTGGTTCTAGGCTATTTTTTATGTTAAGTTGTTTTGATAAATTTTCGATTTTTTTGTTTTGTCTGTTAATAGTGTTTGTTTTATGTTTTATTATAATTTGTTGTGTTTTTTCGTGAATAATAGGTGTGAGAGTGTCAAAAGTTTTCATTATTTCCAAATTGGTTGTGTATAGTTGTAAATTGATTTGGCTTTTTTTATGGTAGGCAGCTTTAATGTTTTGTTTAATAACGTGTGATTCTGCTATTTTTGTAGCTTTATTGATAATAGTGTTTTGTTTATTTTTTATGTGTAATTTTGCGTATTTTGGTGTTATATTAAGTGTTAAACATTTTTTATTAAACTGTATTTTGTTGATGCAATTCTGGAGTTTGATTTTTAGGTTAAGATGTTTACGGTACAGTTGTTTACCTTGGTAGGTATTAAATTCTTGATATTTAACATTATCCATTGTTTTTCCGTTGCACTGACTTTATGAAGTTAATATATTACTATGTAAGTAATTTTATCCACCATTAAGTGCAATAATTTTACCTTGAGTGATGAGGTACCTTTCGGTCAATTGACCATTGTCGAATCACTGATGCTTCTCTGTTGTAAATGTTCGGTCTGTGAAGTTGACGTTACGCGCACTTTTTCTTGATCTGTGTGTATGATATTTCTATATAGTATGTCTTCTGTATATGTTGTTTGTAGATTCATTAAATTTTGTGTATGTTTTTATAAATGTGGTATTTTTCTAGTGAGTTTAGTTCTATTGGGTTGCTACTTATTTCAAGTATGGTTAGGTTATTTTCGTAATTTGTTATTTCGTGTTTATGGGATATTAGGTGTGCTGCAACATTTGATACTTTAGAATTTTTGTTTTTGAATGCTCTATAATGTTCTTCAAATCTTATTTTAAATGTTCTGGTTGTTTTTCCTATGTAAAAAGCGTTACAGTTGTTGCATGTGATTTTGTAAATTCCTGGTAGGTTATGTTTTTCTGAATTTGTTATGTGGTTTGTGTTATTAAGATATTTTATTATTTTGTTGTTTGGTTTGTAAGTTGGAGTGTAGTATTCTTTGTTGTATATATTTGTTATTTTTTCTATTTTGTTATTGGTGTATTTATATTTTAGGTAGATTTTTTTATTTTCATTATTTTCGTGTTCCGGTAGTAGTGTTGTGTTGAGGTTAGGTTTTTTTGTGAGTTTATTGTATATATTTTTTATAATGTGTTTGTTGTATCCATTTTCTATTGCTATTTTTGTAATGTTATCTAATTCTTCATTTAATTTTTGTTTGTTATCCTGTGTGTATTTTATTGCTTTATTTATCATGTTACTGTAAGTGTTAATTTTATGTGTCCAGGGGTGGTTAGATTTGTAGTGTATTGTGGTGTTGTTGGAAGTAGGTTTCCTGTATAGAAGTATCCCAATAGAAGAAACCATAGAAATAATAAAAAACAAACTGATACACAATAACGAAAAAAGAAACATAATAGATAGTATCATTACGCTTACCAAACACATATGTAACCAAAATTACTTCCAATTTAACAATAAATATTATAAACAAACAACAGGACTCCCCATGGGTTCACCCATATCATCTATCATGTCAGAAATATATTTACAACACTTTGAACAAATAATAATTAAACCTATAATAAACACACACCATATCTCATTATGGACAAGGTATGTAGACGATATACTTGTAATATACCAACCTACCATTCACAACGAACACGTCATAATATTAAACAAACTAAATACATACAACGAAAACACACAATTCACCGTTGAAACAGAAACAAATAGAACAATCAACTTCCTCGACATCACTTTAAATATAAATGATAATAAAATAGAAACTACAGTATACAGGAAACCTACTTCCAACAACACCACAATACACTACAAATCTAACCACCCCTGGACACATAAAATTAACACTTACAGTAACATGATAAATAAAGCAATAAAATACACACAGGATAACAAACAAAAATTAAATGAAGAATTAGATAACATTACAAAAATAGCAATAGAAAATGGATACAACAAACACATTATAAAAAATATATACAATAAACTCACAAAAAAACCTAACCTCAACACAACACTACTACCGGAACACGAAAATAATGAAAATAAAAAAATCTACCTAAAATATAAATACACCAATAACAAAATAGAAAAAATAACAAATATATACAACAAAGAATACTACACTCCAACTTACAAACCAAACAACAAAATAATAAAATATCTTAATAACACAAACCACATAACAAATTCAGAAAAACATAACCTACCAGGAATTTACAAAATCACATGCAACAACTGTAACGCTTTTTACATAGGAAAAACAACCAGAACATTTAAAATAAGATTTGAAGAACATTATAGAGCATTCAAAAACAAAAATTCTAAAGTATCAAATGTTGCAGCACACCTAATATCCCATAAACACGAAATAACAAATTACGAAAATAACCTAACCATACTTGAAATAAATAACAACCCAATAGAACTAAACTCACTAGAAAAATACCACATTTATAAAAACATACACAAAAATTTAATGAATCTACAAACAACATATACAGAAGACATACTATATAGAAATATCATACACACAGATCAAGAAAAAGTGCGCGTAACGTCAACTTCACAGACCGAACATTTACAACAGAGAAGCATCAGTGATTCGACAATGGTCAATTGACCGAAAGGTACCTCATCACTCAAGGTAAAATTATTGCACTTAATGGTGGATAAAATTACTTACATAGTAATATATTAACTTCATAAAGTCAGTGCAACGGAAAAACAATGGATAATGTTAAATATCAAGAATATATATATATAATACGTTTTCTTGTTTAGTAATTTAAAACAACATAGGTTATTCAAATACAAGAATATTTAATAATTTATATCCAAAGCTTTTCGTTGGCAAACAGTACCAACATCATCAGGAATGAAAATTACAATAATTACAATATATAATTACAATACATCAGATTATTGTAATTTTCATTCCTGATGATGTTGGTACTGTTTGCCAACGAAAAGCTTTGGATATAAATTAATAAATATTCTTGTATTTGAATAACCTATGTTGTTAAAATAAAAAAAAATAATTAAAATATATATATATATTTATATATATATATATATATATATATATATATATATATATTATAACGTACCTTCACTTTTGATTGTCTACAGGATAATTTTACTCTTAGGAAATTAAATTAATAACTCAGCTACTTGCTTTTATAATAACAGATTCATTTTATCCTGAGATCAATATTGCATTTACAGGTAGTTCATATAATTCGTTTTACTAACTCTAATATTTGCCGATAGGCATCAAGACTCTTATTTGACTATTGATTTTTTAACAATTATAAATTTACTTTATTTTAGCTATCTAAGGGCGTGTATAAGTTACTGCACTTGTGGTTTGATAATTTTTTTATATTTCAATTAATTATGACTTTTTAAGGAATTTATAAAAGTTTAAATGTTCATAAATGTTTTGGTTTTAAAGAGTTGGCTTTATAATGAAAATAAATTATTAATTAGTACTTGCGTGTTTCCTTGTTTCACTTCACTTGACACAAATTCACTTATTAATATTTTCCTATCAATTTCACTTTTCTTAATCTCTCGAAATGCTTCTATGCCGTAACTGACTTTATTAATCACTCCCTTATTAATTCCACTTACTATTTAGTTATCTCCCTTATTCAATTTCTCGTACTACAGTATTTTCTTATCTCCCTCACTTAATATAACTCATTAATTAGTAATCTCCCTTGCTTTAATCTCACTTATTACCCTTTAATCTCCCTCTATTAATCTCCCTTACTTTAAATTACCACGTTACTTTTTTTTGAATTTGATATTTCTTACTAAAACTGAAAATTACTTCTCCCTCGAGTCCTGCATTATGACTCCTCGAGTCCTACCACTTGACCCTTTTGAGTACTGAAAATTGACTCTCTGAAAATTCTCTTGGATCGTGTCTTTATGGGTTTCATCCCCTTTTTAAATTTGATTGGCTCCCTTATGGCGCTCAAACTGTGGTTAGCCTATGAAATTAAGACGCTTCCCTCACTTTCTTTTGGGCTTCGTGGGAATTTGTTGAACTTTCCCACAGGTGCTTATGTTTTTCTGTACTCTCAGGGATTCCTAGTCATAAATTTCCCTGGTCTGTGGATGTCTAGGTAAAGCTTCTCTCCCATGAACGAGGCACGTCTTGGTTTACTTACAATGAACCCCTTTCGAATTATTTTTGTTTACGACTTGGAGGTGTGTGCAGTAACTTATTTCGGTCGATATTTGTGACAATAGACAAGCGCTAGCTAGGTATATCCCACAAGTTCAAATATTTTTCTAACAGTTTTCTTAACCTAATGAATTTCGTTATAATATATATATATATATATATATATATATATATATATATATATATATATATATATATTAAAACAACAATTATATATATATTTATATATATATATATATATATATATATATATATAATTAATAAATTAATTTAAAAAACAAGAATACTTTTAATGCATAATAATTCTGAATAATTATTTTCCTGAAGATGCTGGTACTGTTTTATCGGCGAAAAGCTTTGAATAATATATGTATTAAAAGTATTCTTGTTTTTTAAATAATTTTAATTTAATAACTATATTACAAGAAAACGTATCACCATATTTAATATATATATATACAGTATATGACTTGCACTTTAATGTACTTAAACAAGAATCTTACTTGGCATATTTGGGAGTCGACATTTGAGAACTATTAATTATGCATTTAATTTTCAAGGTTTTTAGTCTTTCCAGTATTCTAAAAACCTTAAAAATGGGGGCATGTTATTTAAAGTTCTCGTAAGTAGACTCGTAAATATACCAAGTAAGATTTTTGTTTAAGTAATAACCCGGTTTAAGCTGTAAGTGAAACTGTGTTGCAAAGTTAAATATATGTGCCACAAAATTGCACATAAAATAATCAGTGAGAACAAAAAGAATTTAAAAACACAATTATATATTCAACATAAAATATAACATCAAAGAGAAGATTTGAAAAAAAAACAAATTTGGACTTTAGTAAATAACATTGTCCTCTTTTTAAAAACAAAAATTGCCGAAAATAAAACCCCTAAAGCATGTATCTCGTGTTGATACGTTATTTACAAGGACAGATTTAAGGGAAATTTAAGAGACAAATTTACATTAAAATATAAGGCCGCTCTCAGGCGCGACATGAATACAAGAGGTGTTGAGCTTCGCCTCGACAGTGTTTACAGAAGTCTGCAACAGGTTTTCATTTTACATCTGTTTCGCTTCCCTTACACAAGGGCGCTTTTTCAAGCAGCTTCTCTGAGTATAAATTTTGATTAAGGAGGCTTATAAATCAAACAGAGATACAACGCGATGAAAATATCCCGCATAAAAATATTTTCGAAACAAAAACTTTTACACTTCCATGTAACCGTAAAAGCCTTAGGATTTAGCAACTTGGGTTGGTAAACGAAAGGATTTTATAAGGGTTGCATTTTTATAGCTTCTATCATTACACCTTGGTTTTACCAACGACGGTGGTAAATGCGGTTCTTGGAATAAAACAATGAGTAGGCTTATAACTTAATTATTTATTGCGATTATATATTCATTAAAACTACAATTATATCTAGTCTTAAAATATTTATCGCATATTACAATGAAAATATTGGAAAGAACCCAATATCACATAAATAATCAAAAATAACAAATAAAACAAGTTACTTAAGATTAAACCCTTATGTACATTTCGATGACCATGTCATCATCATCAGAGAGTCTTATTAGAAAATTACAATCTATTAAACAATATGTTACAAACTGGAAAGAACCCCAATACTACAAAAATAATAAAAAATAACAAATACATTCTTTTTTATTTGTTATTTTTAATTATTTTTGTGGTATTGGGGTTCTTTCCAATATTTTTATTGTAATATATTGTACAACTGTGCTCTTAATATTGTGTATTTGTCACATATCAAAGTTAGGTTAGGTTAGGTTTCGTTAGGTTGAATTAAGTTAACATTTACTGTGTCTCTAGGGTGAAACCTTCAATGGTAAAAGTTCTAAGTGAACGATGATCACAGAATAGTACCGTATTTTGCCATTAAAAGTTGCTAAAGGTTTCGTTTTATTCTAGAATTTTAGGATTTACAAATATGAGGACTTTTACAGTAGCGTTTACAATTGTCTTAAATTATTTTTACAGCACGTCTTTTTCATATATCGGTTAGGGCGCCGATATTTTATTCATGGGGACATTACGGCACAATTGGTTCATAATAATTGTTAGAAAAATGAATACGGAACAGATTATTACTTATATTTATTCTTAAATAATTTAAGAAGTCTTGTTTTAAAATATTAGTATAGGAGCCATATTTTATTTGTTATTATTCGAAATTGTTAAAACATTTTTCACTATATGATTTTGCATTTTTTTATTTATTGATATGTTAACGAACCGGAACATCAAAGTTCATAACTAATTTCTAAATATCGTTTACATTATCTATAGTAGAATTAAAATTAGAAAGCTATTTTTCCAGCGAAGCAATTGTATAACTCTTAATTATATATAACTCTTGTCTATATAGATAGACAGGGTTGCCATGTTTCTTAGTGAGCTTGTGACGCGGAGTGTTTCGCTTCCTGTCGTGAGAAAGCCAGTGTTACGCTGATATTGTGACAACGTCGCATTCAGCGTCCACCTATCCCGGCAAAGTCAAACGCTTTTCCATTTCTAATTTTACAATATTATATAAAATACAAAAATAGGTATAGTATAATATTGACAAGATAGTCAAATTGTTTAGTTTTACGCCTTCAAAAAATAACTGTATTTGGATAAATTTAATTCTAATTTAGAATTTTTAAAGTGATTTAAAACGCAGAATGCAAGCTGCTATTTTACCACGGTCGGCCGCCCGAGCCGGCTGACGCGTGATTATAGCCCACTGGAGCTTGTTCGCGAGAAATTCAAAATGCTTAGTCTTTGCTTCACAAGTTCGTTTCAAGTAGGTTAGAAACTTACACAGTTTTGTGGAACAATTGTTCACTCGTCAAAATCTCGTACTTAGTGTTTGCGTAGAACGCGAGTGTAACCCCCCCCCCCCCCCCCGAGTTAGTTCTGGCGTGCATTTTGCCATGTTTGAGTTGCCATATTTGCATCGTCTTTAGAAACTTACACGCCGAGAACTGTGACATTTCTGATTCATAAATTCACAATTAGCCTGATACCAGTCAGCGAACAGTAAAGGTTCAGACTTGTACCCGTTATTTATCCTGTTATAATGAGAAGGAAAACAAGGAAAACAATGTAAAAACAAGTTAAATTTAATGTTCCTACTTAATTCATCAAAGAAGACTTTTATTTTAGTTTCTTTCTATTTTACAATTACAATTAAAATAAACTATCTATAGCCTACATATGTCAGCATACCAACTATTATTTTTGTACTCTTTATTTTTATACTCTTCATATTCTTTATTTTCTCATCACTTGCATTGTGTTGTAGTTTCTTTTCGCTTTGCTTTCGCATTGTCCGTTTGTGAAACAAAATTTCGATACCGTTAATCCAGTTAGTTTAGTTTATTTTTTTCATTCATTTTTAGTCCTAGAGCATTATTTATGATATTGTGTGGTAACCATGGCAACAATTTAAGGTTGTGCAATGAAGGTTTCGACGACAACCAGATGGAAGCAAAAGAGAAATTCATATCATCTTTGACAAATACATTTCTAGCAATGGGAAAGCTGGCTCAGTGACAAAGTGCTAGACTTGGAACATGAAAATACTCAGTTCGAATACGACCTAGGCCCCAGATTTTTATAATTTAATTAATGAATAAATATTTGAAAAAACTATATTAACGTCAATTGTCATCCACAATAAGTTAATAGAAATGTATTTGAACTTGATTGGATGAATATAAACGTATTCTATTTATGGTTGGAAATTTGTACAAGATATACATCAGGAGAGTGTGAGCTAATAGAAGGAATTCAATAATAATAATAACAATGGTACAGTGAATGCTTATTAATGTATGACAATAGATTCTATACTGTCAAAGGAGATATTTCCTAAGCAGGCTTCTTACATGTAAGTTTTAAAATTGGATTATTACATTTCTACGTAACTGAATTCTTTGTTCCCTATTACTTATTTTATGCTTCTATTGATTACGTCACTGTAAGACTAGATGCACATAAAAAAGAGACGAATTTATGTGATTCTTATAAACAAACAGTCCTTGGCATAAGGAGCCAATAAACCGGCTTAAATGTATGCGCACTGGACAAGTATTCATTGAAAGGTTTCTGTCGTATTTTATTGGATGTGCTTCAAGGTTAGCGACTAAATACTGATATTTATAGCCTTGGGGATAAAATAACTCTATCGTGGAGATAAAGATTTAGTTTTACTATGTAGTGTATTAAAGTCGGTAATAAACATCAGAGGCCAGCAAATTCGTAACTGAATTCAATAATTTATACGAAATTGCTTTGAAAAGCACGTAAACTATAAATGGGCGAGAAAACATATGTTGTACAACCTGTGTGTGTAAGATTATATGTTAGATAGGTTGTGAAAATCAGCTGATTGGAGTATCTGATGTTTTAGAATCGTGTGTCACGAAATCATTGTGTTACTACATAAAAACTGGCTGCTTCATGCGACTGTTAAATTGTTCACTTTTAAAACAGAGAAAAGTTCCTCAGTGTGAGGAATTTCCCAATTTTCAAAATGTAAAAACGAGAGCAAAGGAGGGCTTTCTTTTGTGAAAAATCAACAAGCTCATTGTTTCCCTACTGCCTGAATTTTTTATCTGTTGATTAACATTCAACGCTCTCATTTATAAAATATTGTTTTGAAGTTTTACACGGGAAATTTTCATTTACTAAAAAGGGATACTTTAATACCGCAGTAAACAACTGTGCAAATATTGTACTATTCAAATTTAAAACATTGACTCAAAACAAATATCTGCACTGCTATTATAGGCCTACTACTCAATTGCACAACATTAACCCAAAACAAATTAATATCTGCACTAGTATTATACTACTCAATTGCACAACATAAACCCAAAACAAATTAATATCTGCACTAGTATTATACCACTCAATTGCACAACATAAACCCAAAACAAATTAATATCTGCACTAGTATTATACTACTCAATTGCACAACATAAACCCAAAACAAATTAATATCTGCACTAGTATTATACTACTCAATTGCACAACATAAACCCAAAACAAATTAATATCTGCACTAGTATTATACTACTCAATTGCACAACATAAACCCAAAACAAATTAATATCTGCACTAGTATTATACTACTCAATTGCACAACATAAACCCAAAACAAATTAATATCTGCACTAGTATTATACTACTCAATTGCGCAACATTCACCCAAAACAAATTAATATCTGCACTAGTATTATACTACTCAATTGCGCAACATTCACCCAAAACAAATTAATATCTGCACTAGTATTATACTATTCAATTGCGCAACATTCACCCAAAACAAATTAATATCTGCACTAGTATTATACTACTCAATTGCGCAACATTCACCCAAAACAAATTAATATCTGCACTAGTATTATACTACTCAATTGCGCAACATTCACCCAAAACAAATTAATATCTGCACTAGTATTATACTATTCAATTGCACAACATAAACCCAAAACAAATTAATATCTGCACTAGTATTATACTACTCAATTGCACAACATAAACCCAAAACAAATTAATATCTGCACTAGTATTATACTACTCAATTGCACAACATAAACCCAAAACAAATTAATATCTGCACTAGTATTATACTACTCAATTTCACAACATAAACCCAAAACAAATTAATATCTGCACTAGTATTATACTACTCAATTGCATAACACTAACAGAAACCCAATTAATATCTGAACTAGTATAATACTATTCTAATGTAAAAAACTAATCTAAAACTAATAACAGTACCAGTATTATACTATTCAATTGCAAAACATTAGGGCAAATCAAGTAACTGTTAAGTTCTGCACTATTTAATTACAAAGCATTAACAAAAAACAAATGATTGTATTTTGAACTGGAAAACATTAGGACAAAGCCAGTATAAGATATTAACTTAAAGCAGATATCTGACCAGTATTATACTATTCAATTGCAAAACCTTAACCAAAAACAAATAACTGCATTAGTATTATACTATTCAATTGAAAAACATTAGGCCAACGTAAGTAATTGTATGGGTATTATACTATTGAACTGGAAATCATTAGGACAGAGCTATAGTACTATACTATTCAATTGCAAAACGTTAACCCAAAACAAATAACTGCACCAGTATTATACTATTCAATTGAAAAACATTAGGCCAACGTAAGTAATTGTATGGGTATTATACTATTGAACTGGAAATCATTAGGACAAAGCCATAGTATTATACTATTCAATTGCAAAACGTTAACCCAAAATAAATAACTGCACTAGTATTATACTATTCAATTGAAAAACATTAGGCCAACGTAAGTAATTGTATGGGTATTATACTATTGAACTGGCAAACATAAGGACAAAGCCAGTAACTGTACACGATATTAACTCAAACCAGAAAACTGGCCACTATTATACTACTCAATTCCAAAAATTAACGTAAAACAAATATCTGTATAAGTATTATACTATTCTACTGAAAAACATAAGAAAACCTTATTAATCAAAATTCAATTAAGTTAAAAGCCTTGGTTTCTAAAAGTTGAAAAGATGTTATGACATAAGCTCGTATAATATGAGTCATTAGGTTCAACATGATGTAAAGGCAGTGACAGTGTGTTAACGGCTTATAAAGGTATAAAGGGCAAGTCATTATTATTGAGAAGTGTTATTTTTATCACTAAGGAAAACAAATTGTTGAAAATGTATTGTTTATCAAATTAAAATATGTGAGGAGCACATCCGGTTACTTTAAGTATACATGTCTGATGTTATATGGACACTGAACATGATCAATTGTAAATTAGAAATGAAAGTAAAATGTGTTTGTGAATCATTGCAATGTGTTATGAAGAAAGTGCTTGGTAAACGTGCTAGAGCCAAAAGAAGCCAGTTAACGGTCAGCGGAGGAAAACAAATATCTGATCCTTGGTATCTTATTATTCGCTTCATTAAGAGCAAAACTAGAGTAGTGTAGCTCAAGGTGGGTAGAATGCAAAGTGGTACCATTCTAAACATCCCATGAGGGTGTGCAGGGGGTAAGAGCGCGATAACGTCTGCCAGCCTACATTTGAAACAGGCGAAGACATTGCTTTAGCGGTTGCCTTAAGATCTGTGTCTATTCTACCCACCTTGAGTATAGCTGTTCACTCATAAGCTGGCGCGCGATCGATAGAAAACAAAATGGGCTAGCCCTATTCAAAAACATTGCTTTTTGTAGTGCGTGTTGCGTCATAGGTTATCAGTAAGAAATTGCAGGCGTTGCGGTCGTTTAGAAAACTGATATAATTAAATTTGTTCAAAACTTGATGTAAATGATCTGGTTAATATGACAAATAAAATAAAATAATATTATAGCAACCTTTCGGCCTTGTCAAATCTACATTATTGTAATATAAATACTATGCTTCATATTATAATGTTTTTGGAACGGTCATTGCCTCTAACCCTCACCCGCCTACGCTCGCCCTTCGAGGTCGTGCGTCACTTTACGTATCACCTACACGCAGTTAGACTAGTTACACATAGTCTAAATGTAAATAGAGATAGTTTTTTCCTGTATAACCATAACTAGTTTCACCATAATTGTAAAAATAAAGATAATTTGCTAGCGAACTCGTGCGTGTTTAATTAAAGCAATTGAATGATGGAATTGACCCACCTGGTCCTCAAATACGTAAACTGAAAATCTACGTGACGTAGGCCTAACATATTTACGTTGTAAATATGCCCAGTAGATATATTTGGGTACCTTTTACCCAAATATCTCTGATACCCTTTTACTATGTGCACAGATCAAATCTCACATTGTTCATTAGCTTTATAACTGTCATCCAAAGAATATTATTTTAGAAGAATGCTTGAAAAAATTAATTTCCCAATACCTTGAAAGTCGTGGCTTTTCGTATGTATAGTTATCTATACGGTATATTGCTCTGGACGTTGGCAAGAGCTTAGGTAGTGAATACGTAAGGCGTCCGTCCTACGTGCATGCACATGTGTGCATTGCTATTACAATAGTGGGTTGTTAATCGTCTGGGGGAGACTAGCCTACTTCGTGCGGGCAACCCTCAGTTCCTGGGAACATTTCGTAATGCGAAAACTCGTGTTTAACTGTTAAGTAAAACTAGTTCTCTTTTTAAAATTCCGATTTTACTCAATTATTGGTTTACACTACATATTATTCAATCCGCTTTTGCTTAATTCGGGTAAATTATTATTCGAATATAGATAATTATTTAATAAGAGAGGGAGATTCACACAGAAAGGGTCAAGATGACACAGAGAAGAAAGAGAGAGAGGTGAGAGAAGGGGTGGACGATAAAGAGAGGAGTAGAGAGGATCAAGAAGGAAGGAGAAAAAAAGGGCGTGAAGAGAGAGAAGAGTAAGAGAGATGAAAGAAGGGAAATAGGAGAGAGGAACCAAGTGAGAAGAGGAAAGGAAAAAAGTGTCGGAAGGGACGAGAGAACAAAGAAATGGTAGAGAGAGAACAGGGATTTTCACGGGAGGAAGATAGAGAGACGAGGGAGGGAGACAGTTAAGAGGCAGAGTGCGAAAGAAATTTTTTTACAGCTAAATGCCTTGTTTTTTCCCAGGTATCGTCAAAGAATATACGTGTGATATTTCTCAGCCTGTGAGAATAAGTACCTAAGGTCAAAACTAAAGTAATAATGGGTAATATGGCACATGGCATTTCTTGAACACCCATTACGTAATATTATAGTTATAAAATGAGTTATTGTTAGGCTTTTATAAGTTACCGGAGCTTTTGGGTTGATAAACCCTCTGGAAAAAAGACGTTAAGGTAGATAAATAGCGTAATGAAATGGACAAACCTCAGTCACGAGGCGAGTTTTTGCCACGGGATTCCTGACGGGCACCGGATACGGGTCTGCTTGCCGTGTCTAGTGTGCAGGGATACGATTGGTGACGCAAGGCACGCCTACTTTGATTGCCATATCATAAGAGGCAAACGTTGGCATTGGTTTCAATCTTTTCGCCGGAGAAGCAAAATGTAATCTTCATGGGATCTGCCCTAGGCTATAAAAGCTGAGTAGCACGTTTAGGTCCAGAATAAAGTAGGAGTCCTTAAGAAGGCTTATATAGGTCCCAACACCATAAAGTAGGAGTCCTGAAGGGGGATTATATAGATCCCAACACGATAAAGTAGGAGTCCTGAAGGGGGCTTATATAGATTCCAGCACCATAAAGTAGGAATCCTGAAGGGGGCTTATATAGATCCCAACACCATAAAGTAGGAGTCCTTAAGAAGGCTTATATAGGTCCCAACACCATAAAGTAGGAGTCCTGAAGGGGCATTATATAGATCCCAACACGATAAAGTAGGAGTCCTGAAGGGGGCTTATATAGATTCCAGCACCATAAAGTAGGAATCCTGAAGGGGGCTTATATAGATCCCAACACCATAAAGTAGGAGTCCTTAAGAAGGCTTATATAGATCCCAACACCATAAAGTAGAGCGATCCTGTGGAGGTAATACTGCTGGAGAGATGGAGCAGCAAAATGTATTCTTCTTTCAATGTGCACAGGGTCTGATCTTACCTCTAAAAGCTGAGTAGCACGGTTAGGTCCAGAATAAAGTAAGAGTCCTGAAGGGGGATTATATAGATCCCAACACCATAAAGTAGGAGTCCTGAAGGGGGATTATATAGATCTCAAAACCATAAAGTAGGAGTCCTAAAGGGTGATTATATAGATCCCAACTCCTTAAAGTAGGAGTCCTGAAGGGGGATTATATAGATGCCAACACCATAAAGTAGATTGATCCTGTGGAGGTAATACTGCTGGAGAGTTGGAGAAGGAATTAATGGGTAGGAAGGAGGCCCGCACTCTGTGTAACGCATTACCCTCTAAGGACAGATGAATTGGGAGACAGTATTAAAAAAGCTTTAATGTTTGTCGACGATCCGACAACACCAATGATCCGACAATACCAACGATCCGACAACACCAACGATCCGACAATACCAACGATCCAACAACACCAACGATCCGACAACACCAATGATCCGACAACACTAACAATCCGACAACACCAACGATCCGTTAACACCAACGATCCGACAACACCAAAAATCCGACACCAACGATCCGACAACACCAAAAATCCGACAACACCAATGATCTGACAACACTAACAATCCGACAACACCAACGGTCCGTTAACACCAACGACCCGACAGCACCAACGATTGATTTAAACATTTTATTGATTTAACGTTTGATTCAACACTTTAGGTTAGGTCGTTCTTTTTACAATTGTTTCAGAAATATTATAAATTTGAATCTGTTACCATTTAGAATTGGCATGAGATAGAGACCTATACTGTTCAGTGTTCATTTTCTTTTAGGCTATAAAGCCCTATAAAATGAGGTGCAAATCAACTTCAGTTTAAATTTAAAATTTTAAGGTAGCCCTCAAAATGGTTGAGGATAGAAACAAAATTGTGATAGTGAACGGAACGCACATTTTTATAACCTAGGAACATACATTGAGTTTTGTTTATCTGAGTGCAGCCTTTAAGGTTAACACAGCGTAGGGTCCTAGCCATACTTTTGATTCACTCACTATTGTGAGTTCATAGAACCTCTTATTACAGAGATTACTCACAAACTAACGGTAGAACATGTATATATCTATTTATTATTACTTTAAACATTTTCCAATAAGAGTTTTAAGTGTAAACTGTACAGTAAAGCTTGTATTTTTTCATTTTAAAAATTGATAGCCTAAGACCATTTCGAAGAAAACAAATTTATTATTGTTCCACTACTTACACTTATCAGTTGATTTACATGAAATCCCAAAAGTAAAGCGATTTCTGAAAACATTTTCCCACCAAGCCAAAACCTATTTTAAACTTAACAAACCTTTAGGTATAATCCATAAGGTAAATAATTAAATAAAACAGGTAATATTAAAAAAGTACAGATTTTTATACAGTAGATTTTTGTTTTTAAATAATGTTAGTTAAAATATATATTATTTTTACAAAAAAACGTTATTTCAAAACGCCAAAAAATAAATACTAGATGAAATTTTAAAAAATATGAACATAACTTCAATGATTCAATTGAAAATAATTAATAATAAATATAATAATTGAATTTTTCTTCATAAAATAGAACAGTTTTTGTATGTGTTTGATGTTTTCAGAACAGTTAGTTAAAAGTAGAGATTAAAAAACTGAACTTACTTTTAGCCTGAGAATAAAAATCTAACCTCATATTACTCCTCTCCTGACATATTTTTAATGAATATGATTGTTTCTTAGTATTAGGCTTTTAGTTGTGTAAACAAATGCGTTGCGTTCTACCAACCACATGCAGGGCTATTTCCAAGAAATTCGTTTCCTTTGTTGTGTAAACAGTATGACTATTTAATATCTGATTGGTCGAAAATGTCGCGCGGCCATGATGCGCATTAGTTTGCAACGGAAGTTTTAGTAGTTGCCTAAATTCGGTTACGGTCGGGTCGGTTCTAATTTTTTGTTTGATTTATTTGTGTGAATTGCTAGACTAAATATTTTTAATAAAAAGACTAGTGAAATCAATATTGTGTTTAGTGTTTTATTGTGTTTATTCAAATGAAAACATCAAATAATCATAAATTAAGGTAAAAAGTTATTTATCTTTATTTTCTAGCTGTGCACTAGGTTCAAGCAGTTTCTACCAAAATCTAACCAAGTAAACTATTGGGTTTACTGTTTTATATTGAGTAATTCATGTAGAATCGCATTATTTATTTACAAGAGCAATAATTTAAGTTTAATTTACTAACTTTATGCTGAAATATAAAACAATTTTTAGGTTAAGTCAAAGATTTTATTCTTTTTTTTAATTTAAAAGTAGACTATATTTCAACCATTTCCAACTTTACCTAAAGGATAGATTATTAAGTGAGAGAGGCAATATGATATATAATGTTTATATAATCATACAGGCCTAAACCTTCATAAAAATTCTGTTGTAAATATGTTTTTAGTAAAAAAATGAATAATGAATTAATTTCAAACATGGCGTCCCTTACGCTCATTGGTATTAGAGGTGGGAATATTCTATCAAAACAAATAATTTTCGATGTTAAATATATTTTTGTGATATTTGCACACCAAATTAAATCAAGTTTTTTTATAGTATAGTATTTTTAAAAAAATAATTGTTTAACTTAAATATGTTTCCAGTACACATTTGACTACGTCAGTTCAATTTCAAAAATGGCGTTTTGGTAGATTCTTGGCTACTTGAATCGAAATATTTTAACAAAACATATAATATTCATTATTTATTTTACTTCTTGGTTGTGTTATATTTACAGCAAATTACATAGGCATTTTTTATGATAAACTATATTTTTAGTAGCCATCACGAAATAAAATTACATATTCTACTAATTTTAAAACTAATGATGAAAGGGTATTGTTTTTAAGGGTAGCTATTTATATTTAGGAACTAACTACACATGTGTATGGAAACATTCGCAATACAACCTGAAGCTGTATTGATATTTTTTTTTTCTTTATTGCGACGGAAGGTGAATTTTTTAACATATTTTAGTTGGGACTACTTTTTTGACGTGCCATAGGTTGGCCTACTAGGTATACCTATATTAAATATACCTATAAAGTATCCAGTTACAATGGATTCGGTTGTAGTTTTATAGAAAGTTTCCTATAATTAAATATAGGCTATCTATGAAGTATCCAAGCAGGATTGATTTGGTTGTACAGTGATTACATGTAACCAAAAAAATTTTACAGCATGTTAAAAATAAGAATAATATCACGTGACATCACCCGGCAAAATGTATCACTCCGCGGAAAGAAAGTCTAATTTACAATAGT
This sequence comes from Prosapia bicincta, assembly GCA_036971475.1. Taxonomy (NCBI): domain Eukaryota; kingdom Metazoa; phylum Arthropoda; class Insecta; order Hemiptera; family Cercopidae; genus Prosapia; species Prosapia bicincta. The sequence goes on along the minus strand of JBAIZL010000004.1, from coordinate 160,796 downwards.
GTTTTGTTTTATATAGACACATTGAGTTTATATAGATTTATGTGTGTTGATGCGTTTAGGTTAGGTTCGAATTTTTCACAAATTGAAGCCCTATTTAGAGTTCCCGATAACCTAAAATAGTTTTGTATTGTTTAATAACATTTGTGAAAAAAATGTAGGTGGCGGGGAAAATGTAAACCTTTAGCCTATTTCATGCTACGTTGAATTAATGTCTATAGCGGATCTACTTTGCAATGTAGCAAAAATATTTCCGTTTTAATTTATAAAAAAAACCTGTTACATCAGTTTTGGTTATAAAAATAATAATTAGATAACCATAACTCCTAATGCAAAACGGATAACTTTGTTACTAAAAAAAGAGGTAATTGTTTACTTTATCGGACACCTACGATATTTTTTTGGATTATTGTTCAAAACCACAAAAAAAGACGTTATCCACACAAAATAATTAGTGAAAGCATAAAAATTAGTGCAAAATGTTTTCTTCTCGGAGCCACAAAATGGGTATTAATGTAGAGTTCGCGTGACGTCACAGCAGTCCGACAAGACGAAACGTTTGTATCACTCCGCGCCTATGCACAACTTATGCCTCCGCCGAAAAACATTTCTCCTACTTTTAATTGAAAAAAAGTAACTTTCCTCAAAGAAAAAAAATATTCGTGAATATCGTCTTTTTTCGTGCTTTTGTACAATAATCCAAAATATCGTAGGTGTCCGATAAAGTAAACCATTACCAAAGAGGAATTTCATTAACCTTTGCATGCAGTGAGTTCACGCGTAAACCAAGGCCTCTTCATTTAAGCAATCGTGTAGTTTACATTATATTTTCCATTTTTTTAAATAACCAACCATATTTTAACTGGATACTTGTATCTATATTGTAATACACCTGTACCTGTACAGATATGACTGTGGTGTTACTAAGTTCGATGGCGATTCCTAAATAATTACTCCATAAAGGAATGCCTTTCTAAAGTGAGGCTATTCTTGTAGGCCTAGCGATAATTAACGTAAGTTTTAGCTACTATTTATAATTAGTTATAATTATTTGTAATTATAATTAAGATAAATAAAGTAACAAAACCTATGTTTTATAACTGTTTTTCCGCTAAATCAGTTGTTTTACGAAATCGTATATTAACACGATTTGAAGAACATTATAGAGCATTCAAAAACAAAAATTCTAAAGTATCAAATGTTGCAGCACACCTAATATCCCATAAACACGAAATAACAAATTACGAAAATAACCTAACCATACTTGAAATAAATAACAACCCAATAGAACTAAACTCACTAGAAAAATACCACATTTATAAAAACATACACAAAAATTTAATGAATCTACAAACAACATATACAGAAGACATACTATATAGAAATATCATACACACAGATCAAGAAAAAGTGCGCGTAACGTCAACTTCACAGACCGAACATTTACAACAGAGAAGCATCAGTGATTCGACAATGGTCAATTGACCGAAAGGTACCTCATCACTCAAGGTAAAATTATTGCACTTAATGGTGGATAAAATTACTTACATAGTAATATATTAACTTCATAAAGTCAGTGCAACGGAAAAACAATGGATAATGTTAAATATCAAGAATATATATATATAATACGTTTTCTTGTTTAGTAATTTAAAACAACATAGGTTATTCAAATACAAGAATATTTAATAATTTATATCCAAAGCTTTTCGTTGGCAAACAGTACCAACATCATCAGGAATGAAAATTACAATAATTACAATATATAATTACAATACATCAGATTATTGTAATTTTCATTCCTGATGATGTTGGTACTGTTTGCCAACGAAAAGCTTTGGATATAAATTAATAAATATTCTTGTATTTGAATAACCTATGTTGTTAAAATAAAAAAAAATAATTAAAATATATATATATATTTATATATATATATATATATATATATATATATATATATATTATAACGTACCTTCACTTTTGATTGTCTACAGGATAATTTTACTCTTAGGAAATTAAATTAATAACTCAGCTACTTGCTTTTATAATAACAGATTCATTTTATCCTGAGATCAATATTGCATTTACAGGTAGTTCATATAATTCGTTTTACTAACTCTAATATTTGCCGATAGGCATCAAGACTCTTATTTGACTATTGATTTTTTAACAATTATAAATTTACTTTATTTTAGCTATCTAAGGGCGTGTATAAGTTACTGCACTTGTGGTTTGATAATTTTTTTATATTTCAATTAATTATGACTTTTTAAGGAATTTATAAAAGTTTAAATGTTCATAAATGTTTTGGTTTTAAAGAGTTGGCTTTATAATGAAAATAAATTATTAATTAGTACTTGCGTGTTTCCTTGTTTCACTTCACTTGACACAAATTCACTTATTAATATTTTCCTATCAATTTCACTTTTCTTAATCTCTCGAAATGCTTCTATGCCGTAACTGACTTTATTAATCACTCCCTTATTAATTCCACTTACTATTTAGTTATCTCCCTTATTCAATTTCTCGTACTACAGTATTTTCTTATCTCCCTCACTTAATATAACTCATTAATTAGTAATCTCCCTTGCTTTAATCTCACTTATTACCCTTTAATCTCCCTCTATTAATCTCCCTTACTTTAAATTACCACGTTACTTTTTTTTGAATTTGATATTTCTTACTAAAACTGAAAATTACTTCTCCCTCGAGTCCTGCATTATGACTCCTCGAGTCCTACCACTTGACCCTTTTGAGTACTGAAAATTGACTCTCTGAAAATTCTCTTGGATCGTGTCTTTATGGGTTTCATCCCCTTTTTAAATTTGATTGGCTCCCTTATGGCGCTCAAACTGTGGTTAGCCTATGAAATTAAGACGCTTCCCTCACTTTCTTTTGGGCTTCGTGGGAATTTGTTGAACTTTCCCACAGGTGCTTATGTTTTTCTGTACTCTCAGGGATTCCTAGTCATAAATTTCCCTGGTCTGTGGATGTCTAGGTAAAGCTTCTCTCCCATGAACGAGGCACGTCTTGGTTTACTTACAATGAACCCCTTTCGAATTATTTTTGTTTACGACTTGGAGGTGTGTGCAGTAACTTATTTCGGTCGATATTTGTGACAATAGACAAGCGCTAGCTAGGTATATCCCACAAGTTCAAATATTTTTCTAACAGTTTTCTTAACCTAATGAATTTCGTTATAATATATATATATATATATATATATATATATATATATATATATATATATATATATTAAAACAACAATTATATATATATTTATATATATATATATATATATATATATATATATAATTAATAAATTAATTTAAAAAACAAGAATACTTTTAATGCATAATAATTCTGAATAATTATTTTCCTGAAGATGCTGGTACTGTTTTATCGGCGAAAAGCTTTGAATAATATATGTATTAAAAGTATTCTTGTTTTTTAAATAATTTTAATTTAATAACTATATTACAAGAAAACGTATCACCATATTTAATATATATATATACAGTATATGACTTGCACTTTAATGTACTTAAACAAGAATCTTACTTGGCATATTTGGGAGTCGACATTTGAGAACTATTAATTATGCATTTAATTTTCAAGGTTTTTAGTCTTTCCAGTATTCTAAAAACCTTAAAAATGGGGGCATGTTATTTAAAGTTCTCGTAAGTAGACTCGTAAATATACCAAGTAAGATTTTTGTTTAAGTAATAACCCGGTTTAAGCTGTAAGTGAAACTGTGTTGCAAAGTTAAATATATGTGCCACAAAATTGCACATAAAATAATCAGTGAGAACAAAAAGAATTTAAAAACACAATTATATATTCAACATAAAATATAACATCAAAGAGAAGATTTGAAAAAAAAACAAATTTGGACTTTAGTAAATAACATTGTCCTCTTTTTAAAAACAAAAATTGCCGAAAATAAAACCCCTAAAGCATGTATCTCGTGTTGATACGTTATTTACAAGGACAGATTTAAGGGAAATTTAAGAGACAAATTTACATTAAAATATAAGGCCGCTCTCAGGCGCGACATGAATACAAGAGGTGTTGAGCTTCGCCTCGACAGTGTTTACAGAAGTCTGCAACAGGTTTTCATTTTACATCTGTTTCGCTTCCCTTACACAAGGGCGCTTTTTCAAGCAGCTTCTCTGAGTATAAATTTTGATTAAGGAGGCTTATAAATCAAACAGAGATACAACGCGATGAAAATATCCCGCATAAAAATATTTTCGAAACAAAAACTTTTACACTTCCATGTAACCGTAAAAGCCTTAGGATTTAGCAACTTGGGTTGGTAAACGAAAGGATTTTATAAGGGTTGCATTTTTATAGCTTCTATCATTACACCTTGGTTTTACCAACGACGGTGGTAAATGCGGTTCTTGGAATAAAACAATGAGTAGGCTTATAACTTAATTATTTATTGCGATTATATATTCATTAAAACTACAATTATATCTAGTCTTAAAATATTTATCGCATATTACAATGAAAATATTGGAAAGAACCCAATATCACATAAATAATCAAAAATAACAAATAAAACAAGTTACTTAAGATTAAACCCTTATGTACATTTCGATGACCATGTCATCATCATCAGAGAGTCTTATTAGAAAATTACAATCTATTAAACAATATGTTACAAACTGGAAAGAACCCCAATACTACAAAAATAATAAAAAATAACAAATACATTCTTTTTTATTTGTTATTTTTAATTATTTTTGTGGTATTGGGGTTCTTTCCAATATTTTTATTGTAATATATTGTACAACTGTGCTCTTAATATTGTGTATTTGTCACATATCAAAGTTAGGTTAGGTTAGGTTTCGTTAGGTTGAATTAAGTTAACATTTACTGTGTCTCTAGGGTGAAACCTTCAATGGTAAAAGTTCTAAGTGAACGATGATCACAGAATAGTACCGTATTTTGCCATTAAAAGTTGCTAAAGGTTTCGTTTTATTCTAGAATTTTAGGATTTACAAATATGAGGACTTTTACAGTAGCGTTTACAATTGTCTTAAATTATTTTTACAGCACGTCTTTTTCATATATCGGTTAGGGCGCCGATATTTTATTCATGGGGACATTACGGCACAATTGGTTCATAATAATTGTTAGAAAAATGAATACGGAACAGATTATTACTTATATTTATTCTTAAATAATTTAAGAAGTCTTGTTTTAAAATATTAGTATAGGAGCCATATTTTATTTGTTATTATTCGAAATTGTTAAAACATTTTTCACTATATGATTTTGCATTTTTTTATTTATTGATATGTTAACGAACCGGAACATCAAAGTTCATAACTAATTTCTAAATATCGTTTACATTATCTATAGTAGAATTAAAATTAGAAAGCTATTTTTCCAGCGAAGCAATTGTATAACTCTTAATTATATATAACTCTTGTCTATATAGATAGACAGGGTTGCCATGTTTCTTAGTGAGCTTGTGACGCGGAGTGTTTCGCTTCCTGTCGTGAGAAAGCCAGTGTTACGCTGATATTGTGACAACGTCGCATTCAGCGTCCACCTATCCCGGCAAAGTCAAACGCTTTTCCATTTCTAATTTTACAATATTATATAAAATACAAAAATAGGTATAGTATAATATTGACAAGATAGTCAAATTGTTTAGTTTTACGCCTTCAAAAAATAACTGTATTTGGATAAATTTAATTCTAATTTAGAATTTTTAAAGTGATTTAAAACGCAGAATGCAAGCTGCTATTTTACCACGGTCGGCCGCCCGAGCCGGCTGACGCGTGATTATAGCCCACTGGAGCTTGTTCGCGAGAAATTCAAAATGCTTAGTCTTTGCTTCACAAGTTCGTTTCAAGTAGGTTAGAAACTTACACAGTTTTGTGGAACAATTGTTCACTCGTCAAAATCTCGTACTTAGTGTTTGCGTAGAACGCGAGTGTAACCCCCCCCCCCCCCCCCGAGTTAGTTCTGGCGTGCATTTTGCCATGTTTGAGTTGCCATATTTGCATCGTCTTTAGAAACTTACACGCCGAGAACTGTGACATTTCTGATTCATAAATTCACAATTAGCCTGATACCAGTCAGCGAACAGTAAAGGTTCAGACTTGTACCCGTTATTTATCCTGTTATAATGAGAAGGAAAACAAGGAAAACAATGTAAAAACAAGTTAAATTTAATGTTCCTACTTAATTCATCAAAGAAGACTTTTATTTTAGTTTCTTTCTATTTTACAATTACAATTAAAATAAACTATCTATAGCCTACATATGTCAGCATACCAACTATTATTTTTGTACTCTTTATTTTTATACTCTTCATATTCTTTATTTTCTCATCACTTGCATTGTGTTGTAGTTTCTTTTCGCTTTGCTTTCGCATTGTCCGTTTGTGAAACAAAATTTCGATACCGTTAATCCAGTTAGTTTAGTTTATTTTTTTCATTCATTTTTAGTCCTAGAGCATTATTTATGATATTGTGTGGTAACCATGGCAACAATTTAAGGTTGTGCAATGAAGGTTTCGACGACAACCAGATGGAAGCAAAAGAGAAATTCATATCATCTTTGACAAATACATTTCTAGCAATGGGAAAGCTGGCTCAGTGACAAAGTGCTAGACTTGGAACATGAAAATACTCAGTTCGAATACGACCTAGGCCCCAGATTTTTATAATTTAATTAATGAATAAATATTTGAAAAAACTATATTAACGTCAATTGTCATCCACAATAAGTTAATAGAAATGTATTTGAACTTGATTGGATGAATATAAACGTATTCTATTTATGGTTGGAAATTTGTACAAGATATACATCAGGAGAGTGTGAGCTAATAGAAGGAATTCAATAATAATAATAACAATGGTACAGTGAATGCTTATTAATGTATGACAATAGATTCTATACTGTCAAAGGAGATATTTCCTAAGCAGGCTTCTTACATGTAAGTTTTAAAATTGGATTATTACATTTCTACGTAACTGAATTCTTTGTTCCCTATTACTTATTTTATGCTTCTATTGATTACGTCACTGTAAGACTAGATGCACATAAAAAAGAGACGAATTTATGTGATTCTTATAAACAAACAGTCCTTGGCATAAGGAGCCAATAAACCGGCTTAAATGTATGCGCACTGGACAAGTATTCATTGAAAGGTTTCTGTCGTATTTTATTGGATGTGCTTCAAGGTTAGCGACTAAATACTGATATTTATAGCCTTGGGGATAAAATAACTCTATCGTGGAGATAAAGATTTAGTTTTACTATGTAGTGTATTAAAGTCGGTAATAAACATCAGAGGCCAGCAAATTCGTAACTGAATTCAATAATTTATACGAAATTGCTTTGAAAAGCACGTAAACTATAAATGGGCGAGAAAACATATGTTGTACAACCTGTGTGTGTAAGATTATATGTTAGATAGGTTGTGAAAATCAGCTGATTGGAGTATCTGATGTTTTAGAATCGTGTGTCACGAAATCATTGTGTTACTACATAAAAACTGGCTGCTTCATGCGACTGTTAAATTGTTCACTTTTAAAACAGAGAAAAGTTCCTCAGTGTGAGGAATTTCCCAATTTTCAAAATGTAAAAACGAGAGCAAAGGAGGGCTTTCTTTTGTGAAAAATCAACAAGCTCATTGTTTCCCTACTGCCTGAATTTTTTATCTGTTGATTAACATTCAACGCTCTCATTTATAAAATATTGTTTTGAAGTTTTACACGGGAAATTTTCATTTACTAAAAAGGGATACTTTAATACCGCAGTAAACAACTGTGCAAATATTGTACTATTCAAATTTAAAACATTGACTCAAAACAAATATCTGCACTGCTATTATAGGCCTACTACTCAATTGCACAACATTAACCCAAAACAAATTAATATCTGCACTAGTATTATACTACTCAATTGCACAACATAAACCCAAAACAAATTAATATCTGCACTAGTATTATACCACTCAATTGCACAACATAAACCCAAAACAAATTAATATCTGCACTAGTATTATACTACTCAATTGCACAACATAAACCCAAAACAAATTAATATCTGCACTAGTATTATACTACTCAATTGCACAACATAAACCCAAAACAAATTAATATCTGCACTAGTATTATACTACTCAATTGCACAACATAAACCCAAAACAAATTAATATCTGCACTAGTATTATACTACTCAATTGCACAACATAAACCCAAAACAAATTAATATCTGCACTAGTATTATACTACTCAATTGCGCAACATTCACCCAAAACAAATTAATATCTGCACTAGTATTATACTACTCAATTGCGCAACATTCACCCAAAACAAATTAATATCTGCACTAGTATTATACTATTCAATTGCGCAACATTCACCCAAAACAAATTAATATCTGCACTAGTATTATACTACTCAATTGCGCAACATTCACCCAAAACAAATTAATATCTGCACTAGTATTATACTACTCAATTGCGCAACATTCACCCAAAACAAATTAATATCTGCACTAGTATTATACTATTCAATTGCACAACATAAACCCAAAACAAATTAATATCTGCACTAGTATTATACTACTCAATTGCACAACATAAACCCAAAACAAATTAATATCTGCACTAGTATTATACTACTCAATTGCACAACATAAACCCAAAACAAATTAATATCTGCACTAGTATTATACTACTCAATTTCACAACATAAACCCAAAACAAATTAATATCTGCACTAGTATTATACTACTCAATTGCATAACACTAACAGAAACCCAATTAATATCTGAACTAGTATAATACTATTCTAATGTAAAAAACTAATCTAAAACTAATAACAGTACCAGTATTATACTATTCAATTGCAAAACATTAGGGCAAATCAAGTAACTGTTAAGTTCTGCACTATTTAATTACAAAGCATTAACAAAAAACAAATGATTGTATTTTGAACTGGAAAACATTAGGACAAAGCCAGTATAAGATATTAACTTAAAGCAGATATCTGACCAGTATTATACTATTCAATTGCAAAACCTTAACCAAAAACAAATAACTGCATTAGTATTATACTATTCAATTGAAAAACATTAGGCCAACGTAAGTAATTGTATGGGTATTATACTATTGAACTGGAAATCATTAGGACAGAGCTATAGTACTATACTATTCAATTGCAAAACGTTAACCCAAAACAAATAACTGCACCAGTATTATACTATTCAATTGAAAAACATTAGGCCAACGTAAGTAATTGTATGGGTATTATACTATTGAACTGGAAATCATTAGGACAAAGCCATAGTATTATACTATTCAATTGCAAAACGTTAACCCAAAATAAATAACTGCACTAGTATTATACTATTCAATTGAAAAACATTAGGCCAACGTAAGTAATTGTATGGGTATTATACTATTGAACTGGCAAACATAAGGACAAAGCCAGTAACTGTACACGATATTAACTCAAACCAGAAAACTGGCCACTATTATACTACTCAATTCCAAAAATTAACGTAAAACAAATATCTGTATAAGTATTATACTATTCTACTGAAAAACATAAGAAAACCTTATTAATCAAAATTCAATTAAGTTAAAAGCCTTGGTTTCTAAAAGTTGAAAAGATGTTATGACATAAGCTCGTATAATATGAGTCATTAGGTTCAACATGATGTAAAGGCAGTGACAGTGTGTTAACGGCTTATAAAGGTATAAAGGGCAAGTCATTATTATTGAGAAGTGTTATTTTTATCACTAAGGAAAACAAATTGTTGAAAATGTATTGTTTATCAAATTAAAATATGTGAGGAGCACATCCGGTTACTTTAAGTATACATGTCTGATGTTATATGGACACTGAACATGATCAATTGTAAATTAGAAATGAAAGTAAAATGTGTTTGTGAATCATTGCAATGTGTTATGAAGAAAGTGCTTGGTAAACGTGCTAGAGCCAAAAGAAGCCAGTTAACGGTCAGCGGAGGAAAACAAATATCTGATCCTTGGTATCTTATTATTCGCTTCATTAAGAGCAAAACTAGAGTAGTGTAGCTCAAGGTGGGTAGAATGCAAAGTGGTACCATTCTAAACATCCCATGAGGGTGTGCAGGGGGTAAGAGCGCGATAACGTCTGCCAGCCTACATTTGAAACAGGCGAAGACATTGCTTTAGCGGTTGCCTTAAGATCTGTGTCTATTCTACCCACCTTGAGTATAGCTGTTCACTCATAAGCTGGCGCGCGATCGATAGAAAACAAAATGGGCTAGCCCTATTCAAAAACATTGCTTTTTGTAGTGCGTGTTGCGTCATAGGTTATCAGTAAGAAATTGCAGGCGTTGCGGTCGTTTAGAAAACTGATATAATTAAATTTGTTCAAAACTTGATGTAAATGATCTGGTTAATATGACAAATAAAATAAAATAATATTATAGCAACCTTTCGGCCTTGTCAAATCTACATTATTGTAATATAAATACTATGCTTCATATTATAATGTTTTTGGAACGGTCATTGCCTCTAACCCTCACCCGCCTACGCTCGCCCTTCGAGGTCGTGCGTCACTTTACGTATCACCTACACGCAGTTAGACTAGTTACACATAGTCTAAATGTAAATAGAGATAGTTTTTTCCTGTATAACCATAACTAGTTTCACCATAATTGTAAAAATAAAGATAATTTGCTAGCGAACTCGTGCGTGTTTAATTAAAGCAATTGAATGATGGAATTGACCCACCTGGTCCTCAAATACGTAAACTGAAAATCTACGTGACGTAGGCCTAACATATTTACGTTGTAAATATGCCCAGTAGATATATTTGGGTACCTTTTACCCAAATATCTCTGATACCCTTTTACTATGTGCACAGATCAAATCTCACATTGTTCATTAGCTTTATAACTGTCATCCAAAGAATATTATTTTAGAAGAATGCTTGAAAAAATTAATTTCCCAATACCTTGAAAGTCGTGGCTTTTCGTATGTATAGTTATCTATACGGTATATTGCTCTGGACGTTGGCAAGAGCTTAGGTAGTGAATACGTAAGGCGTCCGTCCTACGTGCATGCACATGTGTGCATTGCTATTACAATAGTGGGTTGTTAATCGTCTGGGGGAGACTAGCCTACTTCGTGCGGGCAACCCTCAGTTCCTGGGAACATTTCGTAATGCGAAAACTCGTGTTTAACTGTTAAGTAAAACTAGTTCTCTTTTTAAAATTCCGATTTTACTCAATTATTGGTTTACACTACATATTATTCAATCCGCTTTTGCTTAATTCGGGTAAATTATTATTCGAATATAGATAATTATTTAATAAGAGAGGGAGATTCACACAGAAAGGGTCAAGATGACACAGAGAAGAAAGAGAGAGAGGTGAGAGAAGGGGTGGACGATAAAGAGAGGAGTAGAGAGGATCAAGAAGGAAGGAGAAAAAAAGGGCGTGAAGAGAGAGAAGAGTAAGAGAGATGAAAGAAGGGAAATAGGAGAGAGGAACCAAGTGAGAAGAGGAAAGGAAAAAAGTGTCGGAAGGGACGAGAGAACAAAGAAATGGTAGAGAGAGAACAGGGATTTTCACGGGAGGAAGATAGAGAGACGAGGGAGGGAGACAGTTAAGAGGCAGAGTGCGAAAGAAATTTTTTTACAGCTAAATGCCTTGTTTTTTCCCAGGTATCGTCAAAGAATATACGTGTGATATTTCTCAGCCTGTGAGAATAAGTACCTAAGGTCAAAACTAAAGTAATAATGGGTAATATGGCACATGGCATTTCTTGAACACCCATTACGTAATATTATAGTTATAAAATGAGTTATTGTTAGGCTTTTATAAGTTACCGGAGCTTTTGGGTTGATAAACCCTCTGGAAAAAAGACGTTAAGGTAGATAAATAGCGTAATGAAATGGACAAACCTCAGTCACGAGGCGAGTTTTTGCCACGGGATTCCTGACGGGCACCGGATACGGGTCTGCTTGCCGTGTCTAGTGTGCAGGGATACGATTGGTGACGCAAGGCACGCCTACTTTGATTGCCATATCATAAGAGGCAAACGTTGGCATTGGTTTCAATCTTTTCGCCGGAGAAGCAAAATGTAATCTTCATGGGATCTGCCCTAGGCTATAAAAGCTGAGTAGCACGTTTAGGTCCAGAATAAAGTAGGAGTCCTTAAGAAGGCTTATATAGGTCCCAACACCATAAAGTAGGAGTCCTGAAGGGGGATTATATAGATCCCAACACGATAAAGTAGGAGTCCTGAAGGGGGCTTATATAGATTCCAGCACCATAAAGTAGGAATCCTGAAGGGGGCTTATATAGATCCCAACACCATAAAGTAGGAGTCCTTAAGAAGGCTTATATAGGTCCCAACACCATAAAGTAGGAGTCCTGAAGGGGCATTATATAGATCCCAACACGATAAAGTAGGAGTCCTGAAGGGGGCTTATATAGATTCCAGCACCATAAAGTAGGAATCCTGAAGGGGGCTTATATAGATCCCAACACCATAAAGTAGGAGTCCTTAAGAAGGCTTATATAGATCCCAACACCATAAAGTAGAGCGATCCTGTGGAGGTAATACTGCTGGAGAGATGGAGCAGCAAAATGTATTCTTCTTTCAATGTGCACAGGGTCTGATCTTACCTCTAAAAGCTGAGTAGCACGGTTAGGTCCAGAATAAAGTAAGAGTCCTGAAGGGGGATTATATAGATCCCAACACCATAAAGTAGGAGTCCTGAAGGGGGATTATATAGATCTCAAAACCATAAAGTAGGAGTCCTAAAGGGTGATTATATAGATCCCAACTCCTTAAAGTAGGAGTCCTGAAGGGGGATTATATAGATGCCAACACCATAAAGTAGATTGATCCTGTGGAGGTAATACTGCTGGAGAGTTGGAGAAGGAATTAATGGGTAGGAAGGAGGCCCGCACTCTGTGTAACGCATTACCCTCTAAGGACAGATGAATTGGGAGACAGTATTAAAAAAGCTTTAATGTTTGTCGACGATCCGACAACACCAATGATCCGACAATACCAACGATCCGACAACACCAACGATCCGACAATACCAACGATCCAACAACACCAACGATCCGACAACACCAATGATCCGACAACACTAACAATCCGACAACACCAACGATCCGTTAACACCAACGATCCGACAACACCAAAAATCCGACACCAACGATCCGACAACACCAAAAATCCGACAACACCAATGATCTGACAACACTAACAATCCGACAACACCAACGGTCCGTTAACACCAACGACCCGACAGCACCAACGATTGATTTAAACATTTTATTGATTTAACGTTTGATTCAACACTTTAGGTTAGGTCGTTCTTTTTACAATTGTTTCAGAAATATTATAAATTTGAATCTGTTACCATTTAGAATTGGCATGAGATAGAGACCTATACTGTTCAGTGTTCATTTTCTTTTAGGCTATAAAGCCCTATAAAATGAGGTGCAAATCAACTTCAGTTTAAATTTAAAATTTTAAGGTAGCCCTCAAAATGGTTGAGGATAGAAACAAAATTGTGATAGTGAACGGAACGCACATTTTTATAACCTAGGAACATACATTGAGTTTTGTTTATCTGAGTGCAGCCTTTAAGGTTAACACAGCGTAGGGTCCTAGCCATACTTTTGATTCACTCACTATTGTGAGTTCATAGAACCTCTTATTACAGAGATTACTCACAAACTAACGGTAGAACATGTATATATCTATTTATTATTACTTTAAACATTTTCCAATAAGAGTTTTAAGTGTAAACTGTACAGTAAAGCTTGTATTTTTTCATTTTAAAAATTGATAGCCTAAGACCATTTCGAAGAAAACAAATTTATTATTGTTCCACTACTTACACTTATCAGTTGATTTACATGAAATCCCAAAAGTAAAGCGATTTCTGAAAACATTTTCCCACCAAGCCAAAACCTATTTTAAACTTAACAAACCTTTAGGTATAATCCATAAGGTAAATAATTAAATAAAACAGGTAATATTAAAAAAGTACAGATTTTTATACAGTAGATTTTTGTTTTTAAATAATGTTAGTTAAAATATATATTATTTTTACAAAAAAACGTTATTTCAAAACGCCAAAAAATAAATACTAGATGAAATTTTAAAAAATATGAACATAACTTCAATGATTCAATTGAAAATAATTAATAATAAATATAATAATTGAATTTTTCTTCATAAAATAGAACAGTTTTTGTATGTGTTTGATGTTTTCAGAACAGTTAGTTAAAAGTAGAGATTAAAAAACTGAACTTACTTTTAGCCTGAGAATAAAAATCTAACCTCATATTACTCCTCTCCTGACATATTTTTAATGAATATGATTGTTTCTTAGTATTAGGCTTTTAGTTGTGTAAACAAATGCGTTGCGTTCTACCAACCACATGCAGGGCTATTTCCAAGAAATTCGTTTCCTTTGTTGTGTAAACAGTATGACTATTTAATATCTGATTGGTCGAAAATGTCGCGCGGCCATGATGCGCATTAGTTTGCAACGGAAGTTTTAGTAGTTGCCTAAATTCGGTTACGGTCGGGTCGGTTCTAATTTTTTGTTTGATTTATTTGTGTGAATTGCTAGACTAAATATTTTTAATAAAAAGACTAGTGAAATCAATATTGTGTTTAGTGTTTTATTGTGTTTATTCAAATGAAAACATCAAATAATCATAAATTAAGGTAAAAAGTTATTTATCTTTATTTTCTAGCTGTGCACTAGGTTCAAGCAGTTTCTACCAAAATCTAACCAAGTAAACTATTGGGTTTACTGTTTTATATTGAGTAATTCATGTAGAATCGCATTATTTATTTACAAGAGCAATAATTTAAGTTTAATTTACTAACTTTATGCTGAAATATAAAACAATTTTTAGGTTAAGTCAAAGATTTTATTCTTTTTTTTAATTTAAAAGTAGACTATATTTCAACCATTTCCAACTTTACCTAAAGGATAGATTATTAAGTGAGAGAGGCAATATGATATATAATGTTTATATAATCATACAGGCCTAAACCTTCATAAAAATTCTGTTGTAAATATGTTTTTAGTAAAAAAATGAATAATGAATTAATTTCAAACATGGCGTCCCTTACGCTCATTGGTATTAGAGGTGGGAATATTCTATCAAAACAAATAATTTTCGATGTTAAATATATTTTTGTGATATTTGCACACCAAATTAAATCAAGTTTTTTTATAGTATAGTATTTTTAAAAAAATAATTGTTTAACTTAAATATGTTTCCAGTACACATTTGACTACGTCAGTTCAATTTCAAAAATGGCGTTTTGGTAGATTCTTGGCTACTTGAATCGAAATATTTTAACAAAACATATAATATTCATTATTTATTTTACTTCTTGGTTGTGTTATATTTACAGCAAATTACATAGGCATTTTTTATGATAAACTATATTTTTAGTAGCCATCACGAAATAAAATTACATATTCTACTAATTTTAAAACTAATGATGAAAGGGTATTGTTTTTAAGGGTAGCTATTTATATTTAGGAACTAACTACACATGTGTATGGAAACATTCGCAATACAACCTGAAGCTGTATTGATATTTTTTTTTTCTTTATTGCGACGGAAGGTGAATTTTTTAACATATTTTAGTTGGGACTACTTTTTTGACGTGCCATAGGTTGGCCTACTAGGTATACCTATATTAAATATACCTATAAAGTATCCAGTTACAATGGATTCGGTTGTAGTTTTATAGAAAGTTTCCTATAATTAAATATAGGCTATCTATGAAGTATCCAAGCAGGATTGATTTGGTTGTACAGTGATTACATGTAACCAAAAAAATTTTACAGCATGTTAAAAATAAGAATAATATCACGTGACATCACCCGGCAAAATGTATCACTCCGCGGAAAGAAAGTCTAATTTACAATAGTGTTTTGTTTTATATAGACACATTGAGTTTATATAGATTTATGTGTGTTGATGCGTTTAGGTTAGGTTCGAATTTTTCACAAATTGAAGCCCTATTTAGAGTTCCCGATAACCTAAAATAGTTTTGTATTGTTTAATAACATTTGTGAAAAAAATGTAGGTGGCGGGGAAAATGTAAACCTTTAGCCTATTTCATGCTACGTTGAATTAATGTCTATAGCGGATCTACTTTGCAATGTAGCAAAAATATTTCCGTTTTAATTTATAAAAAAAACCTGTTACATCAGTTTTGGTTATAAAAATAATAATTAGATAACCATAACTCCTAATGCAAAACGGATAACTTTGTTACTAAAAAAAGAGGTAATTGTTTACTTTATCGGACACCTACGATATTTTTTTGGATTATTGTTCAAAACCACAAAAAAAGACGTTATCCACACAAAATAATTAGTGAAAGCATAAAAATTAGTGCAAAATGTTTTCTTCTCGGAGCCACAAAATGGGTATTAATGTAGAGTTCGCGTGACGTCACAGCAGTCCGACAAGACGAAACGTTTGTATCACTCCGCGCCTATGCACAACTTATGCCTCCGCCGAAAAACATTTCTCCTACTTTTAATTGAAAAAAAGTAACTTTCCTCAAAGAAAAAAAATATTCGTGAATATCGTCTTTTTTCGTGCTTTTGTACAATAATCCAAAATATCGTAGGTGTCCGATAAAGTAAACCATTACCAAAGAGGAATTTCATTAACCTTTGCATGCAGTGAGTTCACGCGTAAACCAAGGCCTCTTCATTTAAGCAATCGTGTAGTTTACATTATATTTTCCATTTTTTTAAATAACCAACCATATTTTAACTGGATACTTGTATCTATATTGTAATACACCTGTACCTGTACAGATATGACTGTGGTGTTACTAAGTTCGATGGCGATTCCTAAATAATTACTCCATAAAGGAATGCCTTTCTAAAGTGAGGCTATTCTTGTAGGCCTAGCGATAATTAACGTAAGTTTTAGCTACTATTTATAATTAGTTATAATTATTTGTAATTATAATTAAGATAAATAAAGTAACAAAACCTATGTTTTATAACTGTTTTTCCGCTAAATCAGTTGTTTTACGAAATCGTATATTAACACTTATTTTAAAGCAAACGGGACGAAATAACTACGGCACATTCTAGGCCTATATCTTTTGGGTTCCTCACATAAATAACTAATATAATTCATTAAAATCATTTAGTGAAATATTATTTTATAAAATTTCTATTAACACTAAGTGTCAACCACTACAAGTTAAAAAAGATGTATTTGAACTTGAGTGGATGAATAAACGATATTTTATTAATGATTGAAAATTTGAACAAGATATATTTATGGATAATGTGAACTAACAGGAGGAATTGAAAGAATAATGAATTATAAAATTATATTTGTCGTAATAAAATATTATTTAAAACTAAATTGGTATTAATACGTAGGGAAAAGTTTTATTTCTGTACTAAAAATGACCTAGAAACTAACTAATGAAGCACCATGAGGAGCAGGGCGGTAGTTGCATGTCTAGCCGTCACATTGTTAATGTCGTGTGAGCACCCATACCCGGGGACAAGGAGGCCGCATGTCCTAGCTTACCTCCACATTAAAAAAAAATAATAAATATCCAAGCGTTATATATAGATCTGTGAATTTGTTCGAGAAAGTTATTTTAAAATTGTTGAATTGTAGGACATGACTTAGGATTAAAATATTTATATACAAAATACGTGTTTTCCGTGAATATTATTGTTTTTTTTAAATGAAAAGTACGAGTAATTAGATTAATGAGTTTATTTTCTTCATACATTAAGTACGGTGACCTAGTACTTTATACGTCGTAATAGGTTATGGAATTTTAAAACTTCTGTCTTATTGGTGCTTAATATTCTAGTATGCAAAGCCTTCACGTCCAGCCCCCCCCCCACAAACTTTCATACGGGCGCCCATACTTGTGGGCCAGCTTAGAAACATAACCATGGCATTGTATAAGCTATGCTACTTTCATTACGTAACATATGAACTCAGCTATCCAGGGGCAGGACGAGGACCAACCAGCTCACCCCCGAAGCAGATAAAATCGCCAAACAAGCAGCGGAAATGGGCCCAGTCTTCTTACCACAGTACTCTCTAAAGAAATGCCTGAATACTGTGAAAACATCAGTCAGAAGAAAATGGATCCACCGTTGGAGAGAAGAAACCAAAGGTAGAAACCTCTATAACATTCAAACAGAACCAAATGATTTGGAAATGTATCAAGGGGTTCTCAGATTTACAGTCGTCTTTGCAGCACGAGCAAGAATCGGACACATTGTGACTGAGATCTTTCTCTTCATATTTAATCTGAGTGAATCTCCAATCTGCCCTAACTGTAGAAAAGAGGAGGAGACTCTAGACCATATCCTCCGTCGATGCTCCTCACCAATTCCATCAAGAGCAGCTCTGCTGTCTGTGCTGGGAAGCCAGGGAAACATCAAAACCATATTGATCGATAAACAGTTTTGAACCTTGGCTGCAAGAAACTTATTATGGACATCGGACCATCGGAGTCACATGACCCTGGACGTCCGCAGCAAGAAGCAAGCCAGCTATGCTACTTTACAGAATTCCTGCAGAAATATTAAATTCTCAGAAAAGGTGTAAAGCGTAAAACTTCATACAATGAACGCTTCTTACAAGTCACGGGTGGTTTTTTTTATACAAAAAACAAAAGCTAAAGAAAAGCTATTTCATCTATTTAGTTCGTTTGATTTTAATTGCGAACCATTGAAACTTCATTAGTTTTCAATTAGTCTTTTCTTTGTGCCATTCGTTTTGTTGTGGGTGTCTCATGGAAACGGTCGTTCGTTCCCGCTGCGACTGAGACATCACAAAGCGTCTCCTTGTTGCGCGTTCGAAAATGTCAAATAATTAAAACAGTTATTTCAAAGAAAAGAAAAAGTGAGAGAATAGTATTCGTTGCTTTCATACAAAATTTTAAATTAAAAAAAAATTGTAGCTTGACGGTTATTGTGTCGTTTAATGTGCTTTGATTTCTTTTTGTTGACATTAATATTCTATTCTTTCTGGACAATATAACTTTTGCGAGTTTTATAAATTTCATATTTATAATTAAATACATATTTTATCACATCTTATAAGAATCCTAAAAAATATTTTGCAGATTTTCAAACTTTCAAAATTAATGAAATGCTGTACATTTCAGTACATTTTTCTGCCTTTACTAACACAACACTTTTGAAATTCCTCTAACGTAACCGTGTAAATATTTGTTTTTATTAACATTTTGTTTTAACAATTTTATCCGGGACTGTATTAGCATTGAAATAAGATAATAACGTCGGGGAATCATAAAGGCTCGAGCAATATACAAAGCCGTTAACAGGTGATGTTGCTTTTACATCGCGTTGAATTTAATGTCTCACTTAAACCGGTGCCACATCACAGATATTCCACACTAAACGATATTCATGTCCTTTGGGCTAATTGAAATCCGTACAATAAAGGCGGGTTTACATTTAGCGTTTGATTGGCTCGTTTTGGGCCGTTCTATACGTTGTGTTTATCACAGTATTGTGGGGTTTTCGATTAAATCGGTGAATGAAAGGTAGCCTAAATGTAAGGGCAGAAATTTAACGTAAATTATATCTATAAATTTCGATTTAACTAAACAATAGTAAAAATTCATCAATGGTGGAAAAATTTATAATTTATATGAATTCGAAACTATTACGTTAACAAGTAATATAAAAAGGTTTCAAGTCAATTCCTACTTTGACGAACAAAGAAAAATTTTAGTTACTTTTTATTAAATAATTACAATTACGATAAATAAAGTGGCATAACCTATGCGTTAAAACATTTTTTCTACTACATAGCCTATAACATTAAAATCAGCTGTTTTATGAAATCATATGTTATCATTTTTATTTTAAGCCGAACGAAATAACTATATTGAATACATTGCTCCTTTTGTGAAAAGTCGTTTTATAATATAACTAAAATTCTAATATAAAATTAATTAATTTTTTAATATAAGTAATGAATAAATATTTAAAAAAATGTATTATAGCATAAAGTGTCATCCAATACAAATTGTAAAGAATGTATTATAGCATAAAGTGTCATCCAATACAAATTGTAAAGAATGTATTATAGCATAAAGTGTCATCCAATACAAATTGTAAAGAATGTATTTGAACTTGAGTGGATGAATAAAAGGCATTTTGTTGCGATTGAATTAATAGTGTGAACTAATAGAAGGAATTGAAAAAGGGCGTACAAAAGAGAACCATGCCATCTATGTGCACCAGGTAATGTTCGATGTTCTATGCAATAGCATTGGCACACGTAATAATAGGAAGAACATTCCGTTTAGGCTTCAATGTTTACTATAGTTACATTTTAATTTAGCCGAGTTATGCTAGTTAGCGTATTATCTTTCCCAAAAACATCAAAACAAGCTTAATATCGTCATAAACTGTTTTAAAATTATAGAACTATTTATTTAAAAAATATTCTAAAAAGTTTCTTAACGAATTCGGTTCTATTGAGGTTAGAACTACGATCTGATATTTATTTAGTTATTTTTTCAAAAATTATAATGTAAAAGAATATTACAATTAGACCTATATATATATATATATATATATATATATATATATATAATAATAATAAATTAAAAATATTTCAAAATCAAGAATACTTTTAATGAATATATTTATTCAAAGCTTTTCGCCGATAAAATAGTACCAGCACCTTCAGGAAAATAATTATCTAATAAAATATTTTTACAAAATTTTGTAAATCTTTCCTGAAGATGCTGGTACTATTTTATCGGCGAAAAGCTTTGAATAAATATATTCATTAAAAGTATTCTTGTTTTTGAAATATTTTTAATTTATTAACTATACTACAAGAAAACATATCACCATATTTAATATATATATATATATATATATATATATATATATATATAATAATAATAATAATAAAAGTACCTACATGAAAAACAAATCTTCCACCGTAGGCCACATATTTAATTAATAAAAGCAATCGGAAACACAACTTGAGCAAAACAAAAGCAATTGAATGATAATTACACTCCTTACGAGTCACCACTGATAATAAATGCCAACAATGTCTCGCAAGACGACCCCACTACGAAATGTTGTGCAACACTGTCTTAAGTCTCCCAATGCTCTGAGATTTTGTTGCAAAGGCATGTCTATAGACACGGGATTTGTCTCGCAATTCTCTATAGACAATTCCTCGATTTTGTCTAAATACAGGAATCGTTCGACTTTGTCTAATATTGCGGACAAGGCTTAAAGAAACAGTATTTGCTAAATTGTTTTATTTTTCAGTAACAGTTAAAAGATCTCAGCCAATAATATTGAAAGCAATTCATATTTCTTAAGACAATATAAATAATTAAAATACGTAAACATTTTATTTAGGTATTAAGATTAATAATTATGACTAAATATAAAATTAATTAATATTAAATTGTCTAAATAGCCTTCTACTCCTAAGGTAGTTGAGGTAGAGGGAGGGGGAGGTCAGACGGGGGAGCCACACCCAATCCCACAAAAAAAAAACTTACTTTGAGCGTCTCTAATTGTAAGGGAGATCGAACGCGTCCCACTCTTAATTCTTTAACTCGGAATATGTATGTGCTTCTTTCCCCGTTCTGTACGGGGGCTTTTATATCGGCAAACATGGATTGTTCCAGTCCTATGCCGTAGGTTTGTAATCCTTGTGCTTTGAACAGCTCGGCCAGTTCCCGTCTTTTTAGACCACATCCGGTTTATAAGTGAAGGAACCAAGTACTTCCATGCTTCCCAGACAGGATGTTTTCTTTAACTTAGGCGATCCGCTCTGGAGAAAACTTTCCCACCACCGGAAGTGGAAGACTCTACTAGCGGCCGATTTTAAGCGTTCCGATAATCGCTGTTCCTGTTGAGGCTGTTTGCCTATCACCAAACTGTACTTATACTTTAAGGGAGATACATATTTACTTTAATACAAAAAATAAGTCGAAATTTGTTTGTGGTACTGAAGATAGGCAACATGAGAATTAATAAAACAAAGAAATTTTGTTGTAATTTGTTGAGCATTGGATTGCTAAATTTAGTTTTAATACTTAATATACTTTTAACTTTTTTTTTATTTAATAAAACTCGAATGGACTTTATCGGTGTAGAGCACTTAGCAACAGCCTTTGTACTCTCTTTCCATCCCTATCACAGGACTAGCTTAGTGGATACCTACATTTTTGCAGAATCGTTTGGTGTAGTTACCTGCTAACCAAACCACTTTCGTTTTGCAGCTCCCAATTCAAAACACTCACAGAGCACGTGGATTGGGCTTTCTTCTTGGTCCTCGTCACATCTCTTGCCCATAGGGGACCTTGATCTTCCAGTTTTATAATTGGAACTTCCAATTTTGGAACCCCTTCAGATTTCCATGGCTTGTGACCAGCTCTACAGTAACTCTGAGTTGAGGTCTACTTAAGGAGAGTAATTCTTTGCCCCACAAGCCTCCCGAGAAGCCCCACAGTATATACATTGGTTTTTGTTGCACCCCAAGGTCGCATTCCAATCTTCCCTGCACAACCTGTTTATATGTGCCGTGATCCTCTTGCGCCCCTCCTGAGGCGGCATGCTCACTGCCCTCAGCAACACTCAGTTATACACCCTTGCTTTGCTAAGGCCTCCGCTCTCTTATCCAGCCAGAATGTCCTGGAATCTAGGTTGAATTGAGCGAATTATACTTACTCAGCTCTGCTAGAGAAGCTATAGTCTCAGCCACCAGCTTAGAGCTGGTACTAGCCTTACCTAAAGCTTTCAGAGCTGGCTGCCTGTCCGAACAAATCCTGATAGTCTTGCCCCTCTCGCCAGACTCTATTATTTCCTCAGCACATAGTTTGATCGCGAGCACCTCCACCTGGAAAGCAGAGTTGTAGTCTTCCAGGCGGAGAAAGAATCTGTCTTGGTGTCTCGGTCCAATAAAGCCTGATCCCACTCCTTCCTTCATCTTGGACCCATCCGTGAACCAGATTTCACCATGTTTGAATCTACACTCTGCCCATGTCTCTCTTGCAGTAATATGGATTTCGTAATTTCCTTTTACCCTTATAAGAGACAGTATCTTATCCTGGGGCTCTATCCAGAGCTCCTTCAGTGAATCCCCAAATAGCTGTTTGTGTCGTTTGCTACTTGTCTTTCACAGCCCGGTACAACTTAGCCGGTATACAGTTTTCATTACCTCCATCCTAATTTGAAGACTCAAAGAGGGAAAACCCAACATAGCTCTTATGGCCGCACATGGTGTGCTCCTTCTCGTAGCTGTTATGTATCTAAGGAAGAGCCCCTGCACGCGATCCAGCACTCTTCTATTTGTTTCTTTTTGTGCCTTGTCACACCAGACGATTTAGGCAAAGACGAACCTCGGCACCACAAGAAAAAATAAATCCATTTCATCTGACGTAGACGCCAATCCCATCTCATGCCTATCGCTCTTCTGCATTGCTAGAACGTAGATATGGCTTTTTTGCACTTATCCTCCAAGTGTTCACGCCTGAGTAGCTTCCTATCCAGAATAACTCCCAGATATTTAGCGCTCCCAACGTAGCTTATTTTGGTATTGCCAATTTCCATCATCTCCAGCGATTTAGTTTTATATCGCCTAGTGAGGATGAGTGTCACAGATTTCTCTTCTAGAAGGCATAGTGCTTTTTCCTTGCATCATGCTTCTATTACCTTGAGTGCCTCTTGAACCAAATCTCTGAGGACCTCTTCAAATAGCCCCCTAACAAGGATAGCTATGTTGTCCGCATATCCTATCACCTTAACACCCATTCCACTGAGCGTCCTTAGTTGACCGTCCACGACAAGGTTTCACAGCAGAGGGGATAACACCCCACCCTGCGGGCAGCCCTTCGAGACATTAAATTGTCTCTTAGACATCGTTATAAATAGTCTCGGGACTGAAAAGCATACCTCCATACTAGAACTAAAATTATAAAAGTATTTTGCCAACAAACTTCGAAATGCTTTCGGCTCGTCACAGCTTTGTACAATCATTAATTGACATCCAGGATTTGTAAGGTGGAACGCCACCACTGACGTTTACTCTTTTATATCTGTATTTCTTGGGGCAAACTGAGTACTGACGAAGTATGACTTCCTTCGTCAACACTGCGAAATAACTTTATAATTTTAAACTGGCTGAATATTATCTCCTACATGATGACGATTGCCCACTCATACGAGTTTCTAGAAAAGAAATGGTTTTTATTTTACCGATTAATAAAGAGCAGTTGAATATTAATACTAAAAATAAACCAATTAAATATTTATTGCTTGCTTCAAAAGTTTTACTAGCAAAAATCGTCATTATAATTTTAAAATATGGAGGCAGTGTTGATTGGAAAGATAAAATACAGGAAAATAATATTTGTATTTGAAAAAACTAATCAAAGTTACGGGATCGAGTGAAATTGCAAAAAGAAATAGAAACGAGGGAAGAGAATTGTAATGAAGTTTCTTTATCACCTTGGCTCCTTGAATTATTTAGCTAAAGGGAAAAATAACCTTGCAATATCCAATTGTTGGACTTTGGTGATAATTATTTTATCTATAACATCTGTGACACGTGATTCTGCCGTTCCACGATACCATAAACGTGCGTTTTCCTAAATGCTTTCGGACATTCTTGCATAATTACTTGTACAACGATGTAGTATACTTGGAAAAGTTACAGCCAACTAGGAGTATCTTCATTATACTGATGAAGGCATCTAAGTTACTGAAACTTGTCTGACAACTTTAAATTATATGATATTGATACAATTGATGTCATAATTGGTATTTAGAGGCTACGATACAGTAAAAGCGTGTAACCCCTAAGACTTGACATTGGAGCATTGGTTCCCAAACTGGGGGGCGTGAAGGCAAGTCAGGTGGTTGAGACGCAAGACTAGTTGGAAAGTATTATAGTAACAAACTTGATGTTGATAATGATTTGGGTTGTGCCCTTACTAAAACACAACCCTCAAATAGGCAAGCTAGTGTAAAAAATGCAAGCTCAAGCATCTCACTAACATATTTTTCTCGTACCAGTTAAAATTTACCTTACAAATTGAAACTTGATATGATATATCGTGTTTCTTGTAAAAGTATGTATAAATAAATGGTTTTTAATGAGTAAATTTTTTGATTCTTTTTCATACGCCCATACCATTTATTTATAGTGTAAAGAGGAGGGGGTGTGGGAGGATTTTATCTCAAGAGGAGAGGGCGTGGACCCAACAAGTTTGGGAACCCCTACATTAGAGTTTGGGAGATACTAGGTGTTGCCAATGACTCTTGGTAAGATTTACTAAGGGATTTATTATGATTTACTAATAGGCTTTTAAAGATTTACTAAGGGATTTATTATAATTTACTAATAGGCTTTTAAAGATTTACTAAGGGGATTTTACTAAGATTTACTAAGGGATTTATTATGATTTATTAATAGGCTTTTAAAGATTTACTAAGGGGATTTTACTAAGATTTACTAAGGGATTTATTATGATTTACTAATAGGCTTTTAAAGATTTACTAAGGGGAGTTTACTAAGATTTACTAAGGGGAGTTTACTAAGATTTACTAAGGGATTTATTATGATTTACTAATAGGCTTTTAAAGATTTACTAAGGGGAGTTTACTAAGATTTACTAAGGGGAGTTTACTAAGATTTACTAAGGGATTTATTATGATTTACTAATAGGCTTTTAAAGATTTACTAAGGGGATTTTACTAAGATTTACCAAAGGGCTTTAAAGTAATAAACGCAAAAAAAATACTAACAACGATTAAGACTTTGCAGTTGTCAGAGTAAGTCTTAAAGGCTTATGTGGGGCGTATACTACAGTTTAAGCTCACTACGCGCCAGGCTCAAAACCGAATTCAGTGTATGATATACTTTATCTAAAGAAGCGTTACGTGCCCAAATTAAAGCTCTAGTTTGGTGTGCTTTGTCGTATTTAATATTTGCTTGTTTTCATGTAAGCGTTCGTGAACTGTTTTTTTTTTGAATTTTTAAAGTTCTTGTTGTGATAATCATGAATTCACTGAATAAATTATTAGTAAATATTGACTAAGTGAATACTAAGTTTACTTCCCGACGCGTTTCGAAACAATCGTTTCACATATTATTAACATATTAATAATAAAATACTTACCTTTCATTTCTCGTATTAAAAGTAGTGGGTTTTCTAAGGCAAATTCTCTTAGGTGGTTTATCTAGCTCTACCCAGATACTCACTTCAACCTCTCTTCTTCTAGTGGCACTATGTCTGAAGGCATGGCATGCCTACGAGGCAGCAAGGGTTGGAGGCACAGATAATTTATACTGCCATGAAGCCGAAGTAGCTACGATTATTTTTAGAGTAATTGGCAGGAAATATAATTGCGTTTGCGTAAGGCAAGTTTAATAAACATACAAATAATGTATCATTAAATATTCACATATTCGTATGGGTCACTTAATTCCAGGAATTTGTTCCTCACAGATCAAGTTAATTAGGTGGAAGTGATTTACAACTTGTAGGTAAGCTAAACACAACGAAGACATCCAGGATCGGACCGACACGGAAGATCTTAGATAATGCAGTGTTTGAAGTCAAACAGAACTTTGTGGTCTGGTTTCACGGTGCGACAAGATTGATTTGTCAGTCAGGACCTCCCAGGTCGTGTATTTACGATGTATATTTAAATAGACACGTTAAACCTGGTTGCGGATAGTCATCGGGTTGTGACGTCACGCCGAAGCAGATTGAGACTTGTGCGACTCGAGAAATACTTTGTCAACGTTCTTTGAGTGAGTGTGACGCAAGTGGTTGTGTATTGGAAGGCTACACGTGAGTGGTTGGGAATACATTCTACTTAAATTTTTATAGACTACGCCAATCATACATATATAAAAAAATCCCTTTTTAATATCAGAAAACGATAAAAAAAACTGTTACTTTAAATATTTGAAATGTAAAATACGAATGGCCACCCTTACTAACTGCCACTCTACAAATGAAGTATTCGCTTCACTTGGTCATCCTTACTGGACCCCACTCTACAAATGAAGTATTCCCTTCACTTGGTCACCCTTACTGGCTGCCACTCTACAAATGAAGTAGACCCTTCACTTGGACACCCTTACTGGCTCCAACTCTACAAATGAAGTTTTCGCTTCACTTGGTCACCCTTACTGGCTACCACTCTACAAATGAAGTATTCGCTTCACTTGGTCACCCTTACTGGCTGCCACTCTACAAATGAAATATTCGCTTCACTTGGTCAGCCTTACTGGCTGCCACTCTACAAATGAAGTAGTCCCTTCACTTGGACACCCTTACTGGCTCCCACTCTACAAATGAAGTATTCCCTTCACTTGATCACTCTTACTGGCTCCCACTCTACAAATGAGGTATTCGCTTCAATTGGTCATCCTTACTGACTGCCACTCTACAAATGAGGCATTCGCTTCACTTGGCCACCCTTACTGACTGCCACTCTACAAATGAGGCATTCGCTTCACTTGGCCACCCTTACTGACTGCCACTCTACAAATGAGGCATTCGCTTCACTTGGCCACCCTTACTGACTGCCACTCTACAAATGAGGCATTCGCTTCACTTGGCCACCCTTACTGACTGCCACTCTACAAATGAGGCATTCGCTTCACTTGGCCACCCTTACTGACTGCCACTCTACAAATGAGGCATTCGCTTCACTTGGCCACCCTTACTGACTGCCACTCTACAAATGAGGCATTCGCTTCACTTGGCCACCCTTACTGACTGCCACTCTACAAATGAGGCATTCGCTTCACTTGGCCACCCTTACTGACTGCCACTCTACAAATGAGGCATTCGCTTCACTTGGTCACCCTTACTGGCTGCCACTCTACAAATGAAATATTCGCTTCACTTGGTCAGCCTTACTGGCTGCTACTCTACAAATGAAGTAGTCCCTTCACTTGGACACCCTTACTGGCTCCCACTCTACAAATGAAGTATTCCCTTCACTTGATCACTCTTACTGGCTCCCACTGGGAATGAGGTATTCAGTCATTCCTACTGACTGTCACATTATATCAATTTTGCCTAACGTTGAATTACATAGAATTTTAAAAAAAATTTAATTGCAATGAGATTCTAATACAATAAAAGTTTCTAAAGAAATTTGTTTGAGAGAGTGTTTTACTGTAGACAATTTTTTTTCTGATGTAATTACCACTTGAAGTTTTTGAATCCATTGTTCGTCGCTTCTTTTAAAGAATTGAATAAAACCCGGACTCAGTTTGACGGGAACAATTACAGTAAAGAGAAAGTTTGGTTTTGCAATACACTCGCTTTGTCGTAAACTTATTAGATTAATTTTACTTCATTAACGGGAATAACAGAATTATTCCGAGAACAGAAAGCCCCTTGTAAGACGAGACAAAGAATGATAATTTGGCAAACTTTGACAGCGCCTATGCGGAGGATCTCGGCTTTGTTTTCTTTGAATATGAAAGTTTTGCCGAATAACTTTGTAAAACATCTCAATTGACATTCATCCCTTATAGTTTAGCGTTGTTAAATAGCTTGTGGTATAGTCGTGGTGGTGTCGAATCGTAGGCTATTTGCCTGTTTGTAAAGGAGTAATTGTATTCTCTTGAATGGCGTCATTGTTTATTTCAATTTACGAACAGAGCACGGTGTAAGTAAAATAAGACTTAAAACAAAAGAAAAAAATATTGTGTACTTTTGAGTTGTCTACCAGGGCAACCATTGACTATACATATTTTTTCACACTGTATCAATAAATTAGTTTCCGAACGCTATCATTATTTTATTATATTTTAATTATTAAATTATCACCCCCCCCCCCGAAAGGATTTCTGACTTCATAACTTGTAACAGCGGACTATTTTATTCGACCTTTACTTTCTTCCAAGTCTATTTATTTTATTATTTACTATCTCTAGTTCTCTTTTAGGGGCCATGTAGTCATTTCTTAAGATCATACATTCACTTCTCCACTAGAGAGTTACCTTTATTATTCAATTCCTTCTATTATCTCACACTCTCCTTATATATATCTTGTACAAATTTTCAATCGTTGATTAAATACGACTTTATTCATCCAATTATTTCAAATATATTTTTTTGACCTATAGTGGATGACAATTGATGTTAATAAAGTTTTATCAAATAATTATTCAATAATTACATTTTTAAAAATTGGGGGCCTATCGGGTTTGGAACAGAGAATCTACGAGTTCTGATTCTAGTGAGCTTTGGCACTGCGTCAACCTTCTAATATTTAGAAATCCGTTTCTCAAAGATGTATATAAATTGTACTACATTAAACTGTTTCCATGGTTATCACACAATATCATAAATAGGACTCTACTGTTAAAAATTAATGTAAAGAATAAAATAAAGAAATAAATTGGAAACTAGCAAACAATGATAAAACCTTTGTTGACCTCAGTAAGAATTTCCTTTTAAAAGAATTTTTTTATATAACTTGTTTTTATACTTAGGTCTATATTTAGAATAGTTAGTCATAAGTGTTCAAATAGGACACTGAAAACTATTTCAATTTACACCTATGCATATTTACTCCAACAGTTGTTATCCTTAATAGAGAAATGTTCGCTTTACAAAAGTACGGATGTTTGTCCCCATATTAGACGCTCCCTCACATCTTTTGCCTTCGGCACCTTGCAAAGACCTATCACACTCTACGTATTCACCTTTTAATCTCGGCATGCTCGCCACACTCCACCTTGATGCAACGGGAGTCACTAAGTATCGACACAGAAGGAATGCGTCCCTTATCACGTGATCTGTAAGTGTTTGCTAAATCCTAGTTCAGTGAGTCCCATTAACTTTACAACAACATTCCATTATGCCTTTATTACCAATACATTTCCTATGTCTTGGATGTAAATACGGCGTGCTTCAAAACATTTTCCCTCTTGTGTATGTGTGCGTGTTTACGTTTAGAAACATGATATTCTGTCGAATACTACACGTGTACTCCGTTCCTAGCATTGCCCTATATCTTCCTGATGAATTGTTTCGGAGGATATCTATTATTGAGAACTTCCCATTTACCCGTAGAAACTACTGTGTACTGTAGAAACTGCTGTGTATTGTAGAAACTGCTGTGTACTGTAGAAACCGCTGTGTACTGTAGACGTTGCTGTGTAGTGTAGAAACTGCTGTGTACGGTAGAAACTTCCGTGTACTGTAGAAACTGCTGTGTACTGTAGAAACTGTTGTGTACTCTAGAAACTACTGTGTACTGTAGACACTACTGTGTACTGTGTGTACTGTAGAAACTGCTGTATACTGTAGAAACGGCTGTGTACTGTACAAAACTGCTGTATACTGTAGAAACGGCTGTGTACTGTAGAAACGGCTGTGTACTGTAGAAACTGCTGTGTACTGTACAAAATGCTGAGTACTGTATAAACTACTGTGTACTGTATAAACTGCTGTGTACTGTAGAAACTGTTGTGTACTCTAGAAACTGCTGTGTACTGTAGAAACCGCTGTGTACTGTAGACGTTGCTGTGTAGTGTAGAAACTGCTGTGTACGGTAGAAACTTCCGTGCACTGTAGAAACTGCTGTGTACTGTAGAAACTGTTGTGTACTCTAGAAACTGCTGTGTACTGTAGACACTACTGTGTACTGTAGAAACTGTTGTGTACTGTAAAAACTGCTGTACACTGTAGAAACGGCTGTGTACTGTA